>JBBCBC010000012.1:8090266-8407328 GCA_037126765.1 Stenogyne calaminthoides | reverse complement strand
TCTATGGAGATCGAGAATACGTGCTCATCTCAGATTCCAAACATGAGCGATGTGGAGAGTGGTTTCTCAAGGACCATTCAAATTTATCGTGGTGAATCCGTAATTCATGTAAGAAGAGAGAATTGATCCTAGAGCAGAATTTTCTAAGTCCGATGACCAACTAACTCCCCGAGGAGAGAAAGTTAGTCAATCTAGACTACATTGCAAAAGACACGCTTATAAAAAGACAATTGATGATGGTGTGATGGGAATGATCTCTCACCAGAATATCGCTAAGGAAATATGGGATACACTATCGTTATGTGCCAAGGCACGATCATATAAAAGAAAACAAACTTTCAAAGGGCAATTGGAAAGTTTCGACGCTTTTGAAATGGATGATGGTGAATCAATAGATAAATTGGAAGTCGATTCACTAGCATCATGAATGATCTAAACGCACTTGGAAAGAGATATCCACAAAGAGAAGTGGCATTGAAAATTCTTAGAGGTCTTTCTAAGAAATGGGATATTCATGCAAAGGGTGATTGAAAACACCAAGAACATTAGCTCAATGCCATACCAACAAGTCTTCTTCCGAGCCGAAAAGCCTATGAATTTGTAATTGATAAAAAAAAAAAAAAGGCCGACAAAGAAAGATGATTCTTCATCGAAAAGAATGTGGCTTTAAAAGCCAAAGATAAAACTCAGAAAACTAGAGAGTTCGAGAACCCTCATGCCAAACATCGGGATGAGCTTGAGGATAAGCTAAAGACCGATGGCAAGGAGGTTTGACAGACTTAATAGTAGATTTGGAAAATACAAAAGCTATTACAGGGAACCACAGTACCAGAAGAAAACCCGAGGACAGATCAACCGAGAAGAAGAAGGACACGAAAAGTCAAGGATCTTCATCCGCAAAGAAGGACTCCAAGTCCAAAGAAGAAAATGATCGGGATGATGATGCCAACAGATGCTATAACCGCGGGAAGAAAGGTCACTTCCAAAGATGATTGTCCGAGTTGAGTGCTAAGGAGAGAAGAGAAAGACAAGTTTATAAGAGACCGAAGTTCTCAAGCAAAAAAAGGCCATGGTTGCGAAGAAGAACACTCGAGGAGGATCTAGCTCTTCAGATGAGATATTCTCAGACGGTGAAAGTGATGACATCTGCTCGATGGCCATTGAGGAGGTAAACTCTTCTTTTCTCGTTGTTGCTCCTACACTAGCACAAGAGTTTTCTAGTTCCACCGAAAACAATCATTTTGACGATGGATTTTTCGAGAATGGATGAAGGACTATCTTTTTTTTGCAAGGATCGCTAAATAGAACTCAAGAGCGAATAAGGAATCGAAAGTTGAAAATCTAAAATGGAAAGACTCTAGCAAAACTGAGATCACTTCTCAATTAATGGGAGCTACTGATGAACTGGATGTTCTGAAAGTACAACTCTCGAGAAAGAGAAATTGATAATGTCCCTAATCGAAAAAGCTAGAGAAATCCATCAAGAGATTCAAATTTAATCGTAACCGAAGTTCAATGACCTCTCCGAGAAGCATAAAACTCTACTGAATCGTGAGGATAGTGGTACGAATAGTTAACTCTATTGAATAAAGCATCTAATGTGATAGATGAAATTCGAAGTTACCAGAGATCCGCCACTATAAAAAACCGGATTGGGATACACTCCAGGGGGAACCTCACAAGGTCATCTTAATGCTGCATCATGTAGCAAGAAGACTATCTTTGTAAAACCAGGGGCACCTACACTTCAAGCTGAAGTTATGCCCAAGGTTGTAAACAAGGAAAAGGACCTATGAGCCAAAGAAACCCGAATGATCAGTTAGAAAGCCCAAACCGCGGTGAAGGCTAGAAAAACGAGAAAGTACTTGGAAAGTTTCGAACAAAGTACTTCAAAGCCTCAAAGCTAAGAATGCAAATATGAAAGGCTCCACATCCGAACCATCGAGGAATCATCGGATGAGAAACACTCACAGAGAGACATTCTCAATCAAGAGACCAAGTCCTCAAGATAATCGAAAGACCCAGATTTCAAGATGACATAACTGAACCTCACTTGCTTAAAGGTAAAGGTTATCCGAACCCGAGTCAACAAAGATTTAGACCACTGCACAAAAGCCCAAGCATCCGAACAAAAGGCCCGAACCAAAGAAGAATTCAAAAGCCCATGTTCATGCTAAAGCTAAGCACACATACACGTAAAGTTGCTAAGGCACCCGAGTAGTAGATGTGTATGTTGATGTTTATGGAAGACAAATTAGCCACTCTAAAGTGATTAGAGTTGTCGGACAAATTTGGATTCCGAAAGGTACATCTAACCTTGTAGGACCCTACTACACAAAATGGGTACCTAAGAATTGATCTCTTTTTTTCGGGAGGAAAACAAGGGCACTAAACCGATGAAAGATCACATGGCAATCGATGAGCAGAGATGAAAAAAGCTCCTCAAGTATGGTATCTTGACGGTGGATGCTCAAGACATATGACATGATTCAAGAAGATGCTCAAAGTGACTATGTTGAAAAAAAAGAGGCCCACGAGATCACTTTTTGGAGATAACTCAAGGATAGATCAAGGATATGGAACTTTGGAGATCGACTCGATTCATATCCATGGTGTTTCATATGTATTCGGATTGAAGCATAATTTGCTTTCAATTAGCCAATTTGTGATAAGGGTTTCAATGTTGAGTTCTCTAAGAACTTATGTTTTGTAAAAGATGATACATCACGAGTAAAATATTCTTGATCGGTACAAGAAAATGGAATGTGTATCTTGGTCGATTGGAGTTCAACTCCTAAAGATACATGTTTAGTTGCTAAAAAGTTCCACGAGATACCGGTTGGTTATGGCATAAAAAGAATGAATCACCTAAATTTCAAAAAACCCCGAACAAGCTTGCAAGATTAGCTCTTGTGAGAGGGTTGCCTTTAATGAAGTGTTCAGTAAGGAACACATTTGTGATGCATGTCAAAAAGGAAAACAAGCTAAAGCATCATTTAAAAGCAAAGTAGAAGTTTCTACTGAGAGAATACTTCAGCTTTTGCATATGGATCTCTTTGGTCCTATAACACCTGTAAGCACTAATGGCAGGAAATACACATTGGTAGTAGTTGATGACTACTCGAGATATACTTTGGGTCATATTCTTACTCAAGAAGAAAGAGACTCGAGATAAAGTCGCGTAATTCATGAAAAGGCTCAGTATTGAGAAAAATCTGAGTGTGGTCAAAATCAGATCTGACAAAGGAACTGAATTCATAAATCATATCATATCTGATTATTGTGCAGAGAATGGAATTTCACATGAAACATCAGCTGCAAGGACCCCTCAACGTAATGGTGTTCTTTGAAAGGAGGAACAGGACTCGAAAAGAAGCCGCAAGGACTATGATGATGAAGTCGATATTCCTAAAAGATTTTGAAATTCAAGCCATCAACACCGCATGCTACTCTCGTAACAGATCCATCTTGACCAAGAGTCAAGGCAAAACACCTTATGAGCTTTGGAATGAAAGGAAGCCTCTTTGTTTCTTTCTTTTCGTGTGTTTGGTTGCAAGTGTTTCATACACAATAATGGTAAAGATCGGTTGAAAACTTTTGATAGTAAAGTCGATGAATGAATATTCTTAGGATATTTCAAGTCAAGAAAGCTTTTCGAGTTTACAACCGTAGGACTCTTATTGTGGAGGAAACACCTCATGTTGTTTTTGATGAATCTATTTGTGTTGGAAGAAACAGAACATGATGCAGTGAATCGGACTAAGAGGATCACCAGATTAAGCCCGAAAAGTAAAGATAAATCATCCATTGAACTGAAAAAAGAAGAAGTCACCACATTCTATGATTGGAGTGACTCGGACTCGAGATAAGGAAGTTCGAATGGAACTCGGGATGGTGAGCCTCGGAAAAACCAACACTCCAAAAGGTGACCAACCGAGCAGACACCGATTCGGACTCGGGTATGTGATGCCAATGAAGATGTGGTCACGGTGAGGCAATTTTTGAATCTATCGACCAAAGGGGAACAAATGTCTCGACAATGTTCGAATAGAATTTCCACGAGGAAGATGATTCTCTTTCTCTCCTTCATTGTTCCTTGAGTTTGTTGATTTAATCGAACCTAACATTTCAAATGTTGAGGATATTATTGAAGGGGGAACATCAAGAAGGAAATGGTTAGATAGTCATCCTACAAATCAGATTGTGGGTGATCTAACTGAAGGTGTTAAGACAAGAAGGTTCCATGGTGAGAGTGCACTATTCTACTGCTTCCTTTTAGAGAAAGAACCTGCTGAGATTGGTGAAGCTCTACAAGATTCTTATTGGATTACTGCTATGCAAGATGAGCTGAATCAATTCTCAAGGAATGAGGTATGGGAGCTAGTAGATAAACCAGAAAGGCACAATGTCATTGGAACCAAGTGGGTTTTCAAGAATAAAAGAGATGAAAACAACAACATTGTAAGAAACAAGGCAAGGCTAGTTGCACAAGGTTATTCCCAAGAAGAAGGCTTGGATTATGATGAAACCTTTGCACCTTTGTAAAGACTAGAAGCCATCGATTGTTTCTTGCATATCTCGCCCACATGAAGTTCACAAATCTATCAAATGGATGTGAAAAGTGCATTTCGAGCGGTGTGCTTAAAGAAGAGGTTTATGTGGAACAACCTCCGGTTTCAAAGCAGAATGACCAAGTTCTGATGTGCTCGGAAAAGCTTTGTATGGTCTTAAGCAAGCACCCAGAGCATGGTATGATACTCTTTTCGGTTTCTTCTTGACCATGGTTTTGTCAAAGGGAATGTTGATAGAACTTTGTTCGGGATAGAGGATGGGGAAGATATCTTACTAGTTGAGATATATGTTGATGACATCATTTTGGATCTCCAAACCATCAGCTGTGTGAAAAGTTTTCAACACTGATGAAAAGAAAGTTTGAGATGTCAATGATGGGAGAGATGAATTTCTTTCTAGGACTTCAAGTGAAACAATCAAAGGAAGGAATATTCATTAACCAGGCAAAGTACACCAGAGATCTGATTGCCAAATATGGTGTACAAAATTGCAATGCGATTAGGATTCCTATGAATACTAACTACAAGATGGATCCCGATTCGGTAAGGCAAATCGATTGAATCATACCGATTATAGAGGAATCATTGGATCATTGCTCTATCTCACAAAGAAGTAGGCGGATATAACATTTGTTGTTGGGATATGTGCAAGATACCAAGCTAATCCTAAGACTAGTCACATGGAGGCTGCCAAAAAGATACTGAGATATCTTAAGGGCACAGTGAATAGAGGATTATGGTATCCAGCTGACGATAACCTTGAATTAACCGGGTTACTCGGGATCTTCGATTATGGAGGTTGTAGAATTGACAGAAGTCCACAACAGAACTTGTCAATTTCTAGGAAGCAAGTCGATATCTTGGTTTTCAAAAAAGCAGGACCTCGAGAGTAACTAGTACTATCGAAAGTGAATACATGGTGCGGGGAAGTTCAGCGTGCCGCAATTCTTTCGCTCGAGACAACAATTGAGGGATTATAAAGTTAAAGCCAATGAAGTACCAATATTTTGTGACAACAATAGTGCCATTGCTATTTCACAAAATCCGGTATTGCACACCAGATGCAAGCATGTGGATATCAGACATCACTTCATCCAGAGATCATGTCGAGAAAAAGGACATAAGGATGGAGAAAATTCATCTCGATAGGGTAAAGAGGCGATATCTTGACTAAACCTTTGGTGAATCAAGATTTCAGAACTTTCGGTTGAATTAGGGATGTTAGAACGGTGTATAGAGTAAAACCGAAAATTTGAAGATTTTCGGATGCATGAAAGGTTTCTTTAATTCTCGAGAAACTTCGGGATAAAATGGAAATCTTGAATCGAGTCTCAAGAAACTCAGATTTACTGAAGGACAATACTCGGTGAGTATCTTTGAACCCATTCAATTTTCGAAGATTATCTTGACATTTTATCAAGATCAGTACTCAGTAAGACTGATAGAGGGAAATTAGTCTGAAGAAGTAAAGACTCATGCGACTCATTTATTGCTCAAGTAAAACTCAGTAATCATTCGCAATAAATACAAAACACCTGAGGAATGTTTTTTTGGGGGATCGTTTCATATTCCGAAGAAGGTCAACAGTCATTTAATGCTCTGCTACATTAATGACCAATGAGGATGTTTTGGCGGCTTACTTTTTAGAGATCGTCGGTTCGTATACCCGATTAATCGGAGATTAATCTCAACCGTTGTTTCTCACCTAACCCACATGATCCTCCACGATCTCGAAGCTATATATACCCCTTTAAGCCATTCAAGCCAAAGTTTTATCAAACCCTTCGTTCCCAAATCCCCTGCAGTTAAAAATCCCTTTGCCCAGAAATCTCCAAACCCTAAAGCTTCAAATTCTTAAATCAATCTCTAAAATGGCCCCAACCTTGTTCGAGAAATTAGCCATAACCAACAAGCCGTGGTACGAGTTCGTTGTCTCACTCGAAAACACAAACAACTCAAAGCCAGAAGAGGAGGCTCTGCATATGATCCGACTGGCTAAACTCACCCATCTAGTCGCAAGCCGACCAGACCAGGAGTTCGCAAAGGAGGTAATCGAATTCATCTGTAATTTGAGAATAGATGAAGAAGATGGTATGCATTCTTCGATTACCACATCACATTTAGAGCATTCGTCAAAATACGTCGATTTTGAGAGGGATTTGTGCATAATTCCGAAAAATCTGAACGATGTGTTTGAACTCTGTGATAGAGGAAAGGATCCTGCGATGTATATGTCGGGTAGAGAGCAGGAGTACCTTGATAGGATTGCTGAGAATCCTGTGAAATTTGAGGCGACATTGAATAAGAGGCATCTAAAGCCACAATATCGTGTGCTGATGGATATTGTGAGCAAGTGCATCATGAGTCTTGCGGGGAGTTTTGAGCAGATTAGTACCCCGAAGCTCAGATTGATGGCTGCGATCGAGGCATCTCCTACCACTGACTTCAACTGGCTGAAATTCTTAATTCAGATGGTGAAGGAGCAAGCCAAGGTCATAAAAAGGGTCAATGGGACAATCATGATGAAAGGCAAGATCCACCATGCCACCAAAATTGCTTATATTTTGGAGATGTGCCGAGAGGAGGAGGATATCTTCGCCAATTCAACCCCATTCCCTAAAACCAAAATTCTCTTCAAACCCACTGCTGTGAAGAAGCAGGCCATTCGAGGGAAAAGAGAAAAGAAGGTAGAATCACCTTTCGGTGCCGAGAAAGAGACCCAACAAACCGGGGAAGGTTACATTGGAGGCAAAAATTGAGCAAGGAGCAAAAATGATGAAACAGGAAGAATCTTGCTCAAAAAACGCAGAAGATTGGTGGTTCTCACCGACGGCGAAGGTAGCTTGATGATTCTCGAGGAGATACAACCTCAAGACAAAACCGCTCAAAGTTCGCCATTACAAGTGTTCGCTCAGTTATCTCCAGACACAGGATCGACCGGGAGGAGCAGTGTCTTCTCCGAGGTGCTCGAGACATCACTAAGATGATAAAATTTCTCAGAAATTTTTAAAAGCGAGCTCAATTCAGAGATACCTACCTCGGGCGTGCTCGTACAGAAGAGCTACCAGAGTAGATCTCAAGATGTGCAGTTCGCATTGCATGAGCCAACTCGCACTAAATCGATGATATGCCACCAGCCTCGTAACCCACTCGATGCAAACCGAGGACCTCGAATGCACAAACTTCAGACACTATCGAGGCTCAGAGCAAAATATTCTCGAGGAGCTCCAGAGTGATTCATCGCTGATCCCTTAGCGTGTTCTTCTATCGAACCGAGAGAGCCCGAGATGGAAGAAGGACGAGGTCAAGAAGGCTAATGGAGGAGCAAGGGGGAACGGTTCATCCTGACCGATACCCCCGAGCTCAAATTTCATACCCTCGATCCGCAAGATGTTTTCTTCAGATTAAGGACGACAGTGTATATCCTCAATCAGACTCTTCCCGAGATGCTTGACATTGCTGCATTCAGAGGGGAAGACTGGTGGAATGAGGAGACAACCTTCCTAACCGACTTCTCAGGGTTCAGAAGGACAAAGCTCAGGATGAAAAATTTCGATTTTGATGAGCTGGTTCAGAGGAAGCTAGCTAAGAAGAGAACAATGAAGTTGAGTGCCCCGTGCTAAATGAAAAGACAAATCCAAAGATGGAGATGGGGACCAACAGGGAGATGCTGAGGATCAGTCTCAAATGGAAAAAGAGACTTCTGTTGCTGATCAACCTCAGACTGAAGCTAGCACTCTTCAGGTACCTTTTGGCACTATTAACAAATATGCCAAAGTTCTTTAAAAGTACTATCTTAAATTTCAATTGTCCGATAAACAGACTGAGGCTCAATTGGAGACCGGAGCTCAGGATGAAGCTGGAACTCAGGATGATCAAACAGCACAGAAGGTGCAGAAGGCTGCTGAGATTGATCTCACTCCCGTAATGGAGAAACTTGAGAAGATTGAGCCAATGGCGATCAAAATTGCTCGGGATGGAAGAAACATTGGTCAATCAAGCTCGCAGACAATGGAAGGTCTT
Organism: Stenogyne calaminthoides; assembly: GCA_037126765.1. Lineage (NCBI taxonomy): Eukaryota > Viridiplantae > Streptophyta > Magnoliopsida > Lamiales > Lamiaceae > Stenogyne > Stenogyne calaminthoides. The sequence goes on along the minus strand of JBBCBC010000012.1, from coordinate 8,398,734 downwards.
AGCCATTCTTTGAATCGGGTGCAGATACAAAACACTCGACCAATCGATGACCTCCATGGAAGAAAAGTGAATGCAAAGTCGAGGGAGTCAACGCAGCAGAGTTATGTCTTTGAAATGAAAATGAAGCACCGTGAATCGATCAATTTCTAGAGGTGAAACTAGCAGAAAAAAATGAGGTCTCGATCAAATGTTGTTGAGGAAATGAGCTCAATGCTCATGACCAAGATGACAGAGATGCTTAAAGATGCACTCTCCGCCGCTTTTGCCCACATATTCGAAGAACTGCTCGCGTGGCTAAGAACCACATCGGGAGAATGGAAGATGAGCAAGATCGGTTAGCGAGGAGAGATCCATTTTGTGTGAGCAAAGAGCAAGATCACATGGACATGACTCTCTCTGGACTTCTTCCAAATTACGGTGCCAAGAAGGGGAAAAGGAAGGTGAAGACCTCGTGAAGTTCATGGGCACGCCTTGGAAAAGAAGGCTCGTAAAGATCTTTGAAATGTACAATCTAGCCAAAGCCTTTAAAAGAAGTCGGCTCTTGAGAAATTGAAATTTTCTCAAGTGGAGAAGCCCATCTACACTCGAGTCTCTCGAGCAAACCATGCTTGATGTTGCAAGAGAGAAACCGAAAGTGCTAGAACTAAGGTTGGAACAAGTCAGCCGGTGCCGAATCGCCTTATGAAGAGGAAAGCCTCGGCGTTGTTCAACCTTTGTAAGCAAGCATGCGAAGGCTTCTAAGCCAATCCAGAGAAAGTCGATTCGGATAAAGAAGATGCGGAAGAATCGAGTCTCAACCTCGGAAGAAAGTCTTCAACACGGAGATGCTCAAGACACTCCAAAAAAAAGAACAAGCTAAGAAAGTCGCCGCCGATCTCAGGGAGCGTCTGTGATCGTAAAGAAGATAGGCGAAGAGCGAAGCGAAGGAGTGATTTCTGGAGATTTTGCGAAAGCAAGAGGAAGGGAACATCGAAAAGCTGAAAGTGGCCCCACGTTGATAAATGGATGCCCATTAAACTCAACGACATGTGGGAAGAAGTGAAGAGAACCTTCGGTTCAATTACGATGTTCTCGGGAATGGAGAGGGGAAGGCTCGGATCGTAACTAAGCTTTATTGAATACTTTTAACCTTCTATCCAAAGTATCTCCAAGGCTGGATTAACCTTGCGGATGAAGGTGGAGTACAGATAGTAGCCCCTGATCCATATTCCTATCCTCCTCCAAGACTTGGTAATGGCTTGGTAAATGAGAAGGCCATTACGCAAGAAATTGCTCAAGATCTTTGGGTCGATTGGGATTAACGAGGAACAGCCAGGACATCATCAAAAGAGAGGAATGAGTCAAGAAAAGATTTTTCGGAATGTTCAACCCGGAGGTACCGGTGATGAAGTGGAAAATGAAAGCAAACCAAGAGCCAAATCAAGATCAAGACGTAAGAAGAACTTTAAAACTATGTAATCTTTAAATTTTGTCTTTTTGATTTTGTTTGATAAATTCATTGTAATCTGTAAAGGTATACTTATCATCAATGAAAATTTATCATTATGTTCAAAAGATTTTATCTCATTATCTTATTTACATGTCTTTATTTTGATATGCTGAATGAATGTCTCTAAACTGATTGTATGCTGATAAGAGGGAAATTGTTTAAGTATTTGGTAATGAACTAGTTAAAGAGATTCATTCTTCAAGAAATTTGATATATGATTAAACTGTTGAGAAACTCTGAAATTGTTGGGAGATTCTCTGATCTAAGAAATAGTTGGGAGACAACCAATCTTGTAATAGAATAAACTGAAACCTGAGTATATGTTATTTTTTTTGGTTTGTAAACAAGATAGGTTTTGGCATCATCAAAAAGGGGGAAATTGTTGGGAGATGAATTTAATAAAAGATTATATGATTTTGATTAAGATCCCAAAACCCTTAAGTATGACATGTTCAGAATGATCTTAATAGTTGAGTCAGGATTCAGTTATTAGAGTATTAGGATGTTATCTCGCAAAATGTATAGTCACAGATATAGTTCGGGATAGGTTTCAAGTCTCTCAAGATTCAAGATGAAATCGAGAAATCAAGACTCAAAGATAAAAGACTCAAAGATATCATCCAAGATAAATCAAGACTCAAGACCTCAAGACTCAGAAGACCCTGAAGACTCAAGACTCTGAAGACGCAAGATCAAGATCGAGAAATCAAGATCAAGAATATCGAAAGCACGAGAATTATCAAGACTCAAGAATGTCTTCGAAGCTTCGAGATGAACTCGAATGATCCGAGGCAATTGAATATATCTATCCGAAGGATGCATATCGAGAGAAACGCAATACCTTAGAAAGATAGATATTGCCAAGACATTCAAAAGCAGACAAAAAGAACTAAGTCAGAAGTGTTGTTAAGGTTATATCAAACTCAGAGTTTGTAACCAAAAGAGCCATTGAAGGTGTCTACCTTTAACTGAAGACAAAAGTCAAAAAGTGGAAGACGACATTGACACCATATCGACAATCGACAAAGGATGAAAGTATTTGAAAAAAGATGTCGGATGTACGAAAGTTCCAGATCAAAAAAGTGAAGACCATTTACATGAAAGACTATTGCCTAGAAAGTGTTAGGGAGTTTCAGACCCTTAAAATAGTCGTTTCACACACCATAAGAGGGAACTCACGAAGCTATCTCTCCAACGGATAGTTTTCAAGAGTAACCTTGGTGTATGCCTATAAATACTGGTGACCCTCTACATTGTAAGGTTCTGGGAAATTTCAGACGCAACTCAAGAGCTCAAACTTATTCTTGCAAAAGTTAAAGCACTCGAAATACCTTGAATTTCCCAAGTGCTTCTATATTGAAGAGAGCTCACTTTACTAAGCCTAGCTTGATAAGATTTATCCAAAGCTTAGTCGAGATATCCTAAACCTTTGCATTGTGCTTCATTGTAAAGGATATCTCATCCTAGTTGAAACCAACCAAGAAACCCCAAACCCTTGAGAAGGTAGTTGGAGTGTGTTTGTTGGTGAGTAGAGTTGTAAAGAGTTAGTAAACTACGCGGAGTAGTCAGAAAACTCTAGAGGAAAAGTTAGTAAGCTACAGAGGTAGTCTGAAAGCTTGTGTGTGATTGAGTAAGTAAACTACTTGAGGTAGTGTAAAACTCAAGGTCGGGTTGAGTAAGTAAACTACGCGGAGTAGTCGAAAAAACTCAGGCCGAAGTTGAGTAAGTAAACCACGAGGTAGTCGTAAAGCTCGAAGTTGATAGTGAATTTCTCTCGAAGAGTCGGAGAGAGTGGACGAGGAGCTTGAGTCTCTAAACCACTATAATTGTTGTGTTCTTTATTGCTTTCCTTATCTTTGCTTATCATTTGCATTGACCGATTTTGAAAGCATATTTTTCATCGATATTGGTTGGAATCAATCATTTGAAGTTGCATAAGTGAATCACGGCCTAATCACGATTTCATAAAGGGAAGGTTTTTTCAAAGAAAGCTTAAAACGAGTATAATCTAAGGGTCAACCATTACAAGACGATCGAAAGTAGCTAGAACAGATAGTTATCAAACTGAATTCTCTTCTAAGGATTGATGAAGTTAGTTATCGATCCAAGCAACTCGGGATCTCGACTTTTCGAGGATTCAATTGGGATTATCTCGAGGTATCTCGAAAGCGACTCGGGATCACCATCTCGATGAGACTTTGACTCGAGAGCGATCTGTGCTTCTCGAGAACCTAATCTTGAGGATTATCGACCCAAGTGACCTCGATGAAAAAGTTTTAAAATCACTGAACACGTGTATTCCCCCCCATACACGTGTAAGACTCGTTTTCACCGGGACCAACAGGTGTTATTTGTGCTTTGTTGTACTTTATTTCATGCATGCGACCGTCTCATATGAGTTTTTGTCTTTATAAAAACTTAATAAATTAGCAACATAGAAGATTAGAGTTTGAAAACAAGTATATACTTGGACATGAATTACAATCTTTAAATTTTTTTTAACTTAATGAATACATAATAATAAGTTATTAAAAAATTAAGCTACTTTTAAGGAATAAATAAATTTAGTGAAGATTTTCCTTTACATAACAATTTTTTCTTAGTTCTTTTTAAAATTTCAAACTAAATTTAATGATATTTATTAACATTATACTCCCTCAGTCCCGCTATGTTTGTCTCATTTCTTTTGGTTGAATAGTTTAAGGAATAATATTAAAATAATAGTGTTGGGGAATTAATTGTCCGGATCTATTCGGGATGAATATTTAAATACAAATTTAATTCTAACAATTATTACTAGCATGAATTAATCTTATATCAATTCAAATAATAATTCAACAACAAATCATGCATATAAACAGTTCACATAAATCCTAAGCATGCGGAATTGCTACGGGTTTACGTGAACTAACCTGTTTGGAATGGCAATGGACTCGGTTGATAAGAACACACCAAAAAGTCTTCCCAAGTATTCCCTAGCCCTTGCTCGTCAATCCGGTGGAAGGAAACTCGCGAACAATTAACAAAAGGGAAAATAAATTATTTGTTGCACCACTTTTGTGGAATTCTAATTTTTTTCAACACATGGAATTGCACACTCACAATTGAAGATTTTTGAAATACACAATCTGTCGACGTTTCAAAATATTTGATATTTTATCGACGCTGATATTTTTCCGAAAAACCAATTTTCGTGTTCACTTGGGGATGAAAAATTCATCCCCTATTTATAATGAGGGGGTTGGTCGAAATTTTAGGTGGAAATAAAGATGGGAAAATCTTTTCCTTGATCTCCAAGAAATCTTGAATATATCTCATATATTCTTTTCTCCATAATTAAATATTCCACAAAAATCCCAACTCCTCTTGTTATGGTATTTTTCGAAAAATAAGTAGTAGGAATCCAAGATTTGGATCTTCTTGAATTTATGAGATATTCTTGTATTCCAAGAATACATATCTTCCATAATGTATTTTCAAGAAAATCAAGAAAATCCTTCCTTCCCTTATTTAATCAAATTTTTTGAAAATCCCTTAACAAATAACCAAGTGGGAGATTTCTTGAATTTAATGAGATAATCTTGTATTCCAAGAATACTTATCCTCATTCCATAACAAAATTCAAAGAAAATCTTTCTCCCTCTTTTATTTATTATTTTCGAAAAATAGGAAAATTAGGCAAAAAAATTTATTTTATTTTTAAACACATTTTTCAGTTATTGGACTTTATGTTTGGGCTACTTGAGGGGCCTTTAGGAGAATTTAGATTGGACCTTCCAATGGATCTTGAATTATCAATATTGAGCCACAATATTATTCAAGTCCATAAATATTAATTAATCCCACTGCATAATTAATATTGCACTATCCATCTTAACCCATATTACTGTTAATATGGCTCCCGGTTATTATTTCCCGTGTTTAAGATTATCTAGCCCATTAATTAATTCAAGCCACTGAAATAGCTTTCCATTAATTAATATCTTTTATCCTTGGTTAATGAACGATTCAACATTATTATCCATACCGGGAACAAATTCCACTTGCAAGATTTGGTATGATAAATCTTATGAACCTCCCAAGGGGGCAAATCAAACGAGCGTACTCGCACACGATTCTTCGTATTAAATCTTAGCAATCGCATGTGACCAGTAATATTGTCCAAGATATAAAGTATTGAATCTTATTGATTCTCTACCTGTCATAAGTCAAAGCAATAATTACTAACCACACACGATCCTATTTAAGGGACGAAGATTAAGAAATAACGAACCACTGAGGTCTAATTCTTCCTGGTTCAGTGTTGAAGAATTTATCCTCCTATAGGTCCTTGTTCAATGCATCAGTTATGCACTAGTGTAATCTCTTGGTCAAGACAAGCCAATCTGAGCCTTACACTTCAACCTTTCACGATGGATTGTTCATTTTCATTTAGGTCGTGAACCGTATACTTTTAGTTACAAGGGACTGTTAATTTAATCTTCTGTGATCTGGTATCACTAAATTAACTACAATGTAACACATACTTTTTATTGAACAATTATGCAATAAATATATGTAACATTCAATGATATTTAAAGCATCAGTGATAAATAATTTATTTCAGTAAATAAGACAGAAAATTCAGTTTGGTTATACAAAGTAAAAGCATACTTTTCAGTATAACCCCAACAATCTCCCACTTATACTCAAAGTCTGCTTTTAAGTATACTACAACATGTCTCGTGTAGTTCCTAATACGTGACATCTAATGTCACCTACACGAACCTAATAATATCTCCCACTTATACTCAAAGCAGATTGGCAACGGTCTTGACACCCATTCCTTCCACATGTCTCTCGAATGTATTTCGAGGGACCCTTTGTGAATGGATGCGCTAGGTTGTCTTCTCGATGCGACCTTTTGCCACCTCTATATCTCCTCTCTTAACGATTTTCGTATAAGATGGTATTTCCTTTCAATGTGTTTGTTGGCCTTGTGGGCTCTTGGTTCCTTGAATTTGCAATCGCTGCTCGGCATTATCACAATAAAATGTGATTGTCTTTGGGCAAAATTAACTACATCCAAGTCCACTAGGAAGTTCTTGAGCCAAACCGCTTTTTCACGCCTCGCAGTTAGCCTACATATTCGCTTCCATGGTAGATCGGGCGATGCATTTCCGCTTAATGCTTCTCCATGTCATGGCTCCTCCCCCAATGCAAAACACACTACCGGAGGTAGATTTTCTGGAATCTAAGTCTGATTGGAAATCCAAGTCCGTGTAGCCGATGGGGATTAGACTATCTGACTGATAAACCAACATTCTATCTCGAGTTCTTTTCAGATACTTCAAAATATTTTTAACTGCCGTCCAATGTTCTTTCCCCGGGTTACTTTGATATCTTGCCACCATGCCAACGGCAAAGCAGATATCCGGTCTCGTGCACAGCATTGCATACATAAGGCTTCCGACAACCGAAGCATAAGGAATGTCTTTCATATCATCTATCTCCTTTTGTGTCTTAGGGCACATTTCCTTGGATAGATGGATTCCATGTCTGAAAGGTACGAAGTCTTTCTTGAAATCCTGCATGCTGAATCGCTTCAAGACAGTGTCTATGTATGAAGCTTGCGATAAGCCTATCATCATTTTCTTGCGATCTCGAGTAATCTTGATCCCAAGGATGTGCCCGGCTTCCCCTAAGTCCTTCATATCAACTATTTTGAAAGTCATGCCCCTACATCTGATAACACCTTTACATCGTTCCCGATGAGCAGAATGTCGTCTACGTATAGTACTAAAAATACCAATGCAGTTCCGACACGCTTTTTGTACACACAACTTTCGAACTCATTTTGATCAAACCCATAAGACTTTATTACTTGATCAAACATTGGTTCCAAGCTCTGGATGCTTGTTTGAGTCCGTAAATGGACTTCTTGAGCTTACAAACTAGGTGTTCTTGGCCTTTTTCAATGAAGCCTTGAGGTTGTTGCATATAGATTTCTTCATCAAGAGTTCCGTTAAGGAAAGCCCTCTTCACATCCATTTGCCAGATTTCAATGTCGAGATGCGCAGCAATCGACAAGAGAATTCGGATGGACTTGAGCATTGCTACAGGCGAAAAAGTTTCCTCATAGTCGATCCCTTCTTTCTGAGTATAATCTTTCGCCACAAGCCTTGCCTTGAAGGTTTCCACCATCCAGTCTGGTCCTCTTTTTCTCTTGTATACCCACTTGCAACCAATGGGTTTGACCCCATTAAGTGGTTCGACTAGCTCCCACACTCTGTTATGATCCATAGAACTCATTTCGGTTTTCATTGCTGTTTGCCAAGAAACCGTGATCCTTGTCTTGGATTGCCTCGTCATATGTCCATGGGTGCGATTCGTCTTGTCAGGGAATCAAGTCCGAGAACTCTCCTATCCCCATGAATCTCTTTATTGTCTCACAACCCTCCCACTACGACGAGGTTCCGGTTGTGTAAGTTTGTCGTTTGGTATGTCATCTTGTACAGTTGGCACTGAGGTTAGCCCCCTTAGCTCATTTAAGGTAATCTCACTTATGGGTCTCCTTTCGTTCATATAGTCTTCTTCCAAAAAATCTAAAGTGGGTGTTTATTACCACCTTTTGATCTTCGGGACCATAGAACATACACCTTTTTGTTCCCTCGGGGTATCCTATAAACAACCTTAATTCTGATCGAGGATCTAATTTTCCGGCTTCCTTGTCCAACACGTAGGCCGGACACCCCCAAATTCTCATGTGTCTCAAACTGGGCTTGCGCCCGGTCCATAATTCTTTGGGAGTTTTGGAAACCGATTTGGATGGCACCAAGTACAGAATGTAAGCTATTGTTTCCAAGGCATGACCCCAGAACGACTTGGGTAGATCCGCATAACTCATCATTGATCTAACCATTTCTAAAAAGTTATGTTTCTTTGCTCTGCAATCCCGTTTTGTTGAGGGGTTCCGGGTGCAGTTAGCTGGGATACAATCCCTTCATCTGACAAGTAGTTCAAAAACTCATCGCTGAGGTACTCGCCTCCAAGATCGGATCGTAGAGACTTGATACGTTTTTCCCTATGATTCTTTGCTTGAGCCTTAAATTCTTCGAATTTGTCAAAAGTCTCAGATTTATGCTTCATAAGGAAAATATAGCCGTACCTTGAGTAATCATCAATAAAAGTGACGAAATACTCATAACCTCCTCTTGCTTTGATTGGCATTGGACCACATACGCCTGTGTGAACGATTTCTAACACTTCTTTGGCTCTATTCCCCTTGGCTCCGAATGCCCTCTTGGTCATTTTACCTTCCAAACATGATTCGCAGGTTGAGATTGGTTCAACTTGGAGAGACTCCAGTGAAACGTCTTATACCAACCTTTGGATCCTCTTTGGATTAATATATCCCAATCTTAGATGCCATAGAAGTGTCTCGTTCACGTCTGATGATCGTTTTCTTTTATCGGAAACAATTGATGTGTTATAGGATGCATTTCGTGAGTGGTGTGCACAGTTAATTGTATAGAGATTATTTGACAACGTTCCATGACAGATAAATTTATCATAAAGAGAAATGGTAACAACTTTATCAAAAGTAACCGAATATCCATCAAGGTAAAGTTTAGAAACCGAAATTAAATTCTTTCTAAAACTAGGAACTTAAAGAACATCTCTTAAAATTAAAACTCTGTCTTCAAAAGACAGGTGCACTTCTCCCACTGCTTCAGCTGCCACTCTTGTAGCATTGCCCAGTGTGATGAGGATCTCACTCCCACTAAGTTGTCGGGTTCGCTTGAACCCCTGTAAAGTGTAACAAACATGATCAGTGGACCCCATATCCACCACCCATGAATGGGAGGTATACGTCTCTAAGCAAGTTTCAACAACTAGTGCGTGAGAATTACCTTTCTTTCCATTCCTTTTAGGTTTGGAACAGGCTGATCTCCAATGTCCTTTTTCACCGCAGTTGAAGCACTTCCCCTTAGCTGGCTTGCTCACTCCTCCACCTCTCTTCATCTTTTCTTTGCCCTTGGCAACACTTGAGTTCACTTGCTTGTGGCTTTTATCCTTTTTCTTGTTCTTATCACCCTTTGGCCTAGAAGAAGAAGAAGGTCAATTTGCCACCAAGGTTTGGCTCTTTTGTCCCAATATTGCCTCTGCCGAGACTAAAGCTTGCAACAGATCAGGTATCGAGAACTTCTGATTGTTCATCTGGTAGTTCAGCCTGAACTGTTCAAAACTTTTTGGCAGAGAGTGGAACACGAAATCGATTTGGGTCTCGATGTCGTATTCAGCGCCAAGTACCTCAAGTTTATTAAGGTGAGCCATCATCTGAAGAACATGCTCCCTTACGGGCGTTCCCTCCACCATTTTCATAGAGAGCAAGTCCCTCATGGTGATCTGACTAGCCACACGGTTCTGATGTTGAAACATCGCTTTAAGACTAGTCATGATGTCTGCAGGGGTCTCAACGTTCTAGTGTTGGTGTTGCAACACATCTGAAATCGAAGCCAAGATGGTACACTTTGCCATTTAGTTGGAACGCTCCCAGTCAGCATACTCTTTCTTAACCGCTTTAGTTGACTCATCATTTGGCTTTTCTGGTTTAGGTGTAGTGAGAATCCAGTTATGGCTTTGAGCAGTGAGGACAATAGTAAGTTTACGACTCCAATCAATGAAGTTTTCACCAGTAAGCAAATTGTCTTTAAGTATATTGAACAGTAGATTAAAAGGTTGCGACATGATGAACTGAAATAAATAATAATATGCATAAGCACAAATATATCACAAGGTTCGATCAGATGCATCATATTAAAATCTCAAAAAAAATATGAACATGCATCAGCCAACATCTCAAAATATTTTAAATAAGCCACGTGGGGTGGGTCATTATTTAAACACATTCAAGCAGGTTACAAACAAGAAAACAGTTACAAACCTTTAATATTCAGATTAATAGTTAAAACTTGACCAATATAAATTCGACGGGGACTTCGGGGAAGTATATGCATATCAATTTTATACCTAAGTAATAACCATGATTAAATACATAATTATTATTTCGCTTTGAACGAGCCTCGTGGGGAGGGTCATCGTCACCACTAATAATAATCCACAATCATCCGTTTGGAATTTATTCATGTGAAAGCCATCTTTTAACCGTCCCGTGGGGAAAATTTCTCTAAAAGAATTCACAAATAAATAAATCATGGAGGTCAAAATTAATTCAATTTTATTATCCGGAATAAAATTGTCAATTAATTGTTTAAGCATACTTAGTAATTTTCGAAGGTGAGATTTTTCCAAAGCATATTCTCATGCATCGCATATTTAAACACAATTTAAATAAGCACAAAAAAAATGCAAAACATCAAAACAAAAATAATTAAACACATTGGGCACATATATCCAATTGTCATGGTTAATTTTTGTCATGTCTTGATCTCGAGAAATCGTCTTCATAGCCTTCATCGTTCGTCTTGAAAAGCTCCCACTTGACCGTCTTAAAAAAAACACCTCGTCAAGCCATGTCATCGACCGACGACGGTCGGAGTGCACACCTTACCCCCCCCGGTCGTGTCGTCAAGGTCGCGTCTGGCGCCTAAAAGCGCCCGCGCCGTCGCCAAATAGTGGCTTCGACACTTCTCCAACAGATCTCGGCGGCGTGCGCCGCTTTACCACCGCAGCGCCCGCCCATACGAATCCCTTTGAGCCCGCATCGCCGCCCCGCCTCCAGCGTCCGCCTTTACTGAGCGCGTCCTTCGCCCGCGCCGCGGCGCCTCGGCACGATCCCGCGTCTTCGGCGCTGCCCGCAGTTCGCCCATGCCCGTGTGTGCACTGTGCGTGTCCGTGTCGTAACGCTTACCTCACTTGACACATTTAGCCAAGGACGACGCCGCTTGCTTGCACCTTGTTAGGATCCCATCTTTTAATTCTTCGTCTCCGCCTCCGTTTCCGATCCGATTACAATTTATTTACAAAAATAAATAAACCTAGATCTAGACTAGTCTATTACATTGAACGAATAAAACAAATCTTAATCTACTCGTGGATTTTTCTTTAGGCAAAAACGAATTCGAAGCTAATCAATTAAAAAAACCACAATTTATATGCATGCATAAAAATGAACATTCATCAAATACCATGACAATTGGATACCTGCAAAAAGATCTAGCAATTCTACTATCCAATTTCAAATTTAATGAAAACAGATTAAATTACAATTTAAAACTCAGAGCCCGAAATCGAGGCTTTGATACCATTTGTTGGGGAATTAATTGTCCGGATCTATTCGGGATGAATATTTAAATACAAATTTAATTCTAACAATTATTACTAGAATGAATTAATCCTATATCAATTCAAATAATAATTCAACAACAAATCGTGCATATAAACAGTTCACATAAATCCTACGCATGCGGAATTGCTACGGGTTTACGTGAACTAACCTATTTGGAATGGCAATGGACTCGGTTGATAAGAACACACCAAAAAGTCTTCCCAAGTATTCCCTAGCCCTTGCTCGTCAATCCGGTGGAAGGAAACTCGCGAACAATTAACAAAAGGGAAAATAAATTATTTGTTGCACCACCTTTGTGGAATTCTAATTTTTCCAACACATGGAATTGCACACTCACAATTGAAGATTTTTGAAAATACACAATATGTCGACGTTTCAAAATATTTGATATTTTATCGACGCTGATATTTTTCCGAAAAACCAATTTTCGTGTTCACTTGGGGATGAAACATTCATCCCCTATTTATAATGAGGGGTTGGTCGAAATTTTAGGTGGAAATAAAGATGGGAAAATCTTTTTCTTGATCTCCAAGAAATCTTGAATATATCTCATATATTCTTTTCTCCATAATTAAATATTCCACAAAAATCCCAACTCCTCTTGTTATGGTATTTTTCGAAAAATAAGGAGTAGGAATCCAAGATTTGGATCTTCTTGAATTTATGAGATATTCTTGTATTCCAAGAAAACATATCTTCCATAATGTATTTTCAAGAAAATCAAGAAAATCCTTCCTTCCCTTATTTAATCAAAATTTTCGAAAATCCATTAACAAATAACCAAGTGAGAGATTTCTTGAATTTAATGAGATAATCTTGTATTCCAAGAATATTTATCCTCATTCCATAACAAAATTCAAAGAAAATTTTTCTCCCTCTTTTATTTATTATTTTCGAAAAATAGGAAAATTAGGCAACAAAATTTATTTTATTTTTAAACACCTTTTTCAGTTAGGGATTGTTAATTTAATCTTCTGTGATCTGGTATCACTAAATTAACTATAATGTAACACGTACTTTTTATTGAACAATTATGCAATAAATATATGTAACATTCAATGATATTTAAAGCATCAGTGATAAATAATTTATTTCAGTAAATAAGACAGAAAATTCAGTTTGGTTATACAAAGTAAAAGCATACTTTTCAATATAACCCCAACAAATAGATAGTGAATTTTTATAGTATTTAATGGATGAAAAGTGGAGGTATGTGGGGTAGTTGGGATGAAAAGTAAGGGAAATAATATTAAAATAATAGGTAGTGGAGTGTTACTTTTTCCTTTTATGGACTGGGACAAACATAGCGGGACGCTCATAAAATAAAAGTGGGATAAACATAGCGGGACGGAGAGAGTAATATTTACACATCATTTCAAATATTTTAATTCATCCCAATATAATCAGACCACATAATATAATGTATGGGCATTTACAATGAGGTGTCATTTATAATGGACACTAACTCTAAAGTGCAAGCCTTTTTTAGTCTTACTATTAAGTGCTAAAATTAGGTTAAAATGTCTCAATTATCCTTATATGAATAGTAATATGCATAAAAATGGGGCCCATGTGTAGATTTAAAATACACTTTTTTTCACCCCCATTTTTAGTAAATTATGCACCCCACATTTTTCCTTTTATATATTTGATTTTTTTTTCAAAAATAATTAGTCCTAAAAAATTGAATTTACTGATTTTTTTTATTGTCAACCCTTTATTATCTAATTAATTGTGTGCAGTGCTTTTAAAAAAAATAATAATAATAATTGTGTGCAGTTTTTTTATCTAATTGTGTGCAAAAAAAATTTTATTATCTAATTAATTTTAGATTTTAAATTGATTTTTTTTTTCACAAAAAATTATGCACATCCCAAATTTTTGTTTAATCGTCTATCCTTTTATTAAAAATTTTGCACACCCATAGAAAAAGAATCCTGCAAACCCGTAAAATTTTTTGCACACCCACAATAAATTTCTGTGCGCCCCAATAATTTGCACACCCATAAAATATTCTGCACACCTCAAAAAAAATTCATCATCTGTCCTTTTATTTAATTAATTTTTTTTATTCTGCACACCCGTAAAAATTGCACACCCACAATAAAAATTAGAAAGTGCACACACGCAATAAAATAAAAAATTTACACACCCATAAAAAATTACATAAAATTTTGAAAAAGAAATACAAAATCCTATATTTCTAGAAATATTGTGGAGTAATTATTTGTCAAGATCGTGTGAACTCTTGAGATTAGATTTCCAACTTTTAAATTCATCGATATTTAATCGAAGCAATAAACTCTCTGTACACAACCATGGAACTGTAAACCAAATCTCAAATCATCCAAAAATATGGCTAACGAAGATACTAATGTGTCTACATCATATCACAACAAAAAGAAGTAATACTAATACTTACAACAATAAACCCAATATTAATTCACATAGAATTCAATACGCATAATCCCTAAATCAACCACAAAACTGCTCAAATTTCACCCATTTTCACAGAATCAAACTCTCAAAATTGAAATTGCATCAAGGAAACTCCCAAACCCTAACATGTTGAACAAAAGGCATCCTCATCCCCAAAATTCGTTTCAAACACTCGGATTCCTGTATAAACCAACTCCGCCAGCCCCCACGACAGCGCCGCCATGGAGATCTAGGGTTCTGGCGTTGGCATCCACGTTGAATTGAAGTTTTGGCAGCACGTGCGGGAGATCTGTGACGGTTATTTAGGTAAACCGACCTTAGGTGCTATTTAGTTGGGGGTGTGGAATAGGGTAAGATCGGAACATTTTGAATCGTAGAGTAAGAACAAAAAGGTGTTACACCTTTAGACAAAGGGTGTTTTTCTATAATGTATAATGACACTTAAATAATATTTTCTAAAAATATGACAAATCAACAGAAAAAACTCTCTATTAGTAGTATATGGGAATTTGAAGTTTTCATATCTAAATCCAGAAATTATAAATATTTACATATCTAAATCAAAAAATTTACATTCATCTTCATCTTCCTTAAAAAAAAAATTGCAGGCCTTAATCTTCGTCATGCACAAGTGCATAATTTCGTGAATCTATGCAAAAAAATTCAGCACCCATTCATAAAATTGTGCAAATTTTCAAAGAAGAAACCAAGAACCTATACAATCAACTTGATTTGGACCCAAACAAAAAACTTATTTTCCCCATTGTTTTCTGTGAAGAACCTAAAAAATTCAGATGATATGGTGCACGAATTCTTCTAAAAAAACCATTATGCAGTATTTGATACGCATAGAGTACGGGTGCAATTCGTGTCGGATTCACACCGGATACGCCACGTGGTGAATCCATGAATAATTATTTTAAAAAAAATTAGGATAAGCGAATCCAATGGGCTATATCAGGTGCGGGAAGAGTGCATGATCAATTTTTTTTTAAATCAATTTTGTGTGAATTACATACATTTGATATATTAATTTTATTTTTTTACATATTTAAAAGTGTTATATATAATAAAATATAAATAAACATATACATCCTTATCGTATTGCACCCTAACTTTTTTGAAAATATGTATCACCATAGCCATATGTTATTGCCCCAGCACCTGCACCTGCACCCCCCATCCCCATCCCCACCCCTGCATCTATGTCATCTATGCAACATAGGTCAGATGAGACCTACTCATATGAATGCCCCACAATTGCTATATCTACATATTAACGAATTCGATTGGACAACCTGCCTGACATGTTGTGCGAGTCGCACGACACGCGCCTGCTGTGTTGCGCGGAACATATGACACGCGTCATCTCTGTCGCGCGGACCACACTACAAGGATGTCGGTTGTTGCGTGGACCTAGGGATGGCAACTGTTGGGGAATTAATTGCCCGGATCTACTCGGGATGAATATTTAAATACAAATTTAATTCTAACAATTATTACTAGCATGAATTAATTCTATATTAATTCAAATAATAATTCAACAACAAATCATGCATATAAACAGTTCACGTAAATCCTACGCATGCAGAATTACTACGAGTTTACGTGAACTTACCTCTTGGAATGGCAATGGTCTCGTCTATGAAAACACACCAAAAAACCTTCCCAAGTATTCCCTAGTCCTTGCTCGACAATCCGGTGGAAGGAAGCTCGCGAACAATTAACAAAAAGGGAAAATAAAATTTGTTGCACCACCTTTGTGGATTTACTAATTTTTCCAGCACATGGAATTGTCATTGGGAATGAAACACTCATCCCCTATTTATAGAGGGTGTTGGTCGAATTCTTGTGATAAAATAATATGGGAAAATCTTTTTCTTGATCTCCAAGAAATCTTGAATATATCTCATGTTCGTCCCGGTGTAAAAACCAATTTGCGCGTGCGGAAGCAAACATGTCGTGAGATGCATATAAAAACAGGGGTGAAGGAATGGTGATTCCAGATTTTTTGCGTTTTAAGCTCATGTGTTGTGCTTTGCTTATGATCGAATGCATACGACAATATAAGAACGTAAAGCAATAAAGAACACAACAACGTATAGTGGTTCGGAGACTCAAGCTCCTACATCCACTCTCCCTGTTCCTAGGGAAATTCCTTCAAACACTTCCTAAGGTTTTCTTACTACCTCTGTAGTTTACTAACCTTTCTACTTTGAGCTTTCTGACTACCTCTGTAGTTTACTAACTCAAACTGGACTTATCACCCTCTCGGGCTCGCCTCTGGACTTATCACCCTCTCGGGCTCGCCTCTAGATGTTTAACGAGTTCACACTCCAACGAGACTTATCACCCTCTCTCGGGATTGCCTAACAACTATCTCACTTCACCACTAGTTATCTCTTACGAGAATGGGGTTTGGGTTTTGTGTTGTCTCCAACTATGGTGAGATTTTCCCTTACATTTGTTTAGCCTCAATGCTAAGGTTGGAAAAATCTCTCTAAGCTTAGGATACATCGTGGGTTGCTTAGATTGGGTTCTAGAACACTCTTTGAATATATTTGTATATCTACAGACTTGTGTTCTATGGTGGGAATGCTTGAATATAAGGCTCTTGGCTCTGTAGCATCTTTTGCATATTCTCCACACTTAATTTGATGGAAGATCTTGTATTTATAGTGTGGATTTGAATGTTACCGTTGGAGAGAATCTCATTCAAATCCATACTATTCTTTGTAAGTTCTGTAGCTTTTTCAGGCTGGTTGTCTTCCTCTCATTGGTCCACGTCAGCTAGATTCCAACGGCTATATTCCTCAGTTTCTTCGCTTCGGAACATTTAGGTTTATACTGAGTATTCAGTAATTACTGAGTCTTCAGTAATTAATGTGCCTTCAGGATTCTCTGAGTCTCAGTGTCTTCAGAGACATACTGAGTCTTCATACTGAGTCTTCAGTTTTCCAGTTTCATACTGAGTCTTCAGATTCTCAGTACCATACTGAGTCTTCAGATTCTCAGTTCCATACTGAATCTTCAGATTCTCAGTTCCATACTGAATCTTCAGAAACTTACTGAGTCTTCAGAATCTAACCTTATATATATATATGCCGACTATACACGGTGCAGATAACATCTTGAACACTCTAAAACTGAATCCTGACTCAACTATCAAGATTATCCTAAACATGTCATACTCAGGGGTTTTGGGATCTAATCAAAATCTTCTTTATTAAATTCATCTCCCAACAATTTCTCCCTTTTTGATGATGCCAAAACCATCTTGTTACAAAACACTTAACCTATACTCAGGTTTCAGTTTTTCCTATTACAAGAATGGTATATCTCCCAACAATTTTCACAATCAATCTCCCAACAATTTCTTCAACAATAATCAGGCATATCAAAAGTAAAGACATGTAAAAAGATAATGAGGTATTATCTTTGAGCATAAAAGATAAAGTTTCATTGATGTATGATAGACTGTTACAGTTTACAATGAACTTATCAGAAAATAAAGACAAAAACATAAAGAATTACAAGAGTCTTCAGTCTTCTTTGCTCTTTAGCTCTGGTTCTTCATTCCTCTTCAACGGACCTTGTCTGATCAGGCATACTGACACTCATGCTGATTGAGTTCAGTTCTTCTGACTTCAGACATCCTGACCCTCAGGTCTCTTGACCTACTGACCCTCGGGTCACTTGACCTACTGTGTCTCAGTTCACTTTACTTACTGAGCCTCATATCACTTTTCTCAGGCTATCTGATTTCTTCTTTGCCTGATCTGATCAGCTCGACTGATCAGATCAACACATCTTTAGATCAACATATCAGGATAGCATCAGGTCATCATATCAGGTTAGCATATCAGTTTATCATATCTGATCTTGATCACGTCTGATCTCGATCAGTCTCATCTGCTCATCTTCATATCTGATCTCGATCACGTCTGATCTTGATCAGTCTCTTTTGCTCATCTTCTGATCTGCAACCTTCTCTTCTGATTTGCTGGCTTTAGCTTTTCTTCACTTCAGATTTTACACAGCTCATCAGTTTAACTCGGAACTCATCTAACTCATCTGATCTCGATCAGTCTCGTCTGCAGCCTCGTCTGATCTTGATCATCTACTTCTGATTTCGTGAGTTCCCCCTCAACTTGTTCTTTCGTTCCCCCTCAACTTGTTATCTGTAAATTTGCTTGAATAACACAAGTTGATAATGTTTTGACATCCTTTTTTGATAATGACGCCAAAACATTAAAATATATGCATCTTTAAAGAAACGGGTTTTCGTTTAAAGATCAGTTCAGGTGTTCACTTTGAAATTAGTGAACTTTAGAACTCCTGCTCTGATACCACTTGTTGGTCCCGGTGAAAAAACCATTTTGCGCGTGCGGAAGCAAACATGTCGTGAGATGCATATAAAAACAGGGGTGAAGGAATGGTGATTCCAGATTTTTCTCTTTTTAAGCTCATGTGTTGTGCTTTGCTTATGATCGAATGCATACGACAATATAAGAACGTAAAGCAATAAATAACACAACAACGTATAGTGAGTCTTCAGATTCTCAGTTCCATACTGAGTCTTCAGATTCTCAGTTCCATACTGAATCTTCAGATTCTCAGTTCCATACTGAATCTTCATAAATTTACTGAGTCTTCAGAATCTAACCTTATATATATCTGCCGACTATACACGGTGCAGATAACATCTTGAACACTCTAAAACTGAATCCTGACTCAACTATCAAGATTATCCTGAACATGTCATACTCAGGGGTTTTGGGATCTAATCAAAATCTTCTTTATTAAATTCATCTCCCAACATCTCATTTATTATTTTCTCCATAATTGAAATATTCCACAAAAATCTCAACTCCTCTTGTTATGAAATTTTCGAAAAAAAATAAGGATCAAGATTCCAAGATTTGGATCTTCTTGAATTTATGAGATATACTTGTATTTCAAGAAATACATATCTTCCATAATATCTTTTCAAGAAAATCAAGAAAATCTTTCTTTCCCTTATTCTTTGAAAATTTCGAAAATCTCACCATAAATAACCAAGTGGGAGATTTCTTGAATTTAATGAGATAATCTTGTATTCCAAGAATACATATCTTCATTCCATAACAAAATTCAAAGAAAATCTTTCTAGTTCAGTTCTGAAGAATTTGTCCTCCTGTAGGTCCTCTTCAGTGCACTAAACATGCACTAGTGTAATCTCTTGGTTAAGACAAGTCAATCTGAGCCTTACGCTTCAACCTTTCACGATGGATTGTTCATTTCCATCTAGGTTGTGAATGGTGTACTTTTGGTTACAAGGAGGCATTAATTTAATCTTCGTGATCTGGTATCACTAAATTAACTACAATGTAACACGTACTATTTATTGAACAGTTATGCAGTAAATATATGTAACATTCGATGATATTTACAGCATCAGTGATAAACAATTTATTTCAGTAAATAAGTCCGAAATTTAGTCTGATTATACAAAGTAAAATCATATTTTCCAGTATATATACATTTAATATATACTATATATATATACCATGACCCGGGGCGGGTTTGCCTAATACCATGACCCACCCCGCATCCGACGGGTTTCCGTTTGACCGGGTTTTAACCCGCCCCGTAACCCGTTTGACCGGGTTTAACCCGCCCCGGATGGGGCGGATTCGTGCCGGGTTCGGGTTAAAACTCGCCCCATTGCCATCCCTACGTGGACCAGACGATGCGTCAGAGGTTTGTCGCGCCCGATAGGCAACAGGTCAGAGGTTTGTCACGCCCGACAGGCGATGTGCCAAGTGTATGTATGTATGTATGGTTTGAGGATTCCTTTTAATTGTTTCTTTTTAATTTAAGTATTTTATTTTATTTTTTGGCTGATAATTTACCACTGTATTTCGGTTGTATTTACGAAGAAATGATTGATATTCCTGGTTAAATATGACTGGTTGATGCTCTGTTTTTTTACAGAAAAAGTCTCAATTGTTTTTCTGAGAGGTACTGCATGCACTGTACAGAAAGGATGTGTTTGTATTAATGTATATGTTTCTTTATATATGTATTAATGTATAATTGTCTTTATGTATATATGTATTAATGTATATTTAAGGCAAATTCACTGAATGTATTAATGTATGTATACCACAAATTCCACCTTCATTATGGTAATTACGAGGAGAAAAAAGGATTATATGAAAACTGCGCATTCAATATTTCTGATACAATACATAAACAGTTAATTTCAGTACACAACAAAATATTAATTTATGTTTATTAATTATTTAGTAATTAAGAACGTGTATAATGTACAATTTATTGATTGATGTTCTTTGATTAATTGAAAACTATTAGTTATTTGGTTATAAAGTATTAGTTCATTAATATAAAAGTATTAGTTCTTTTGTTATCAACAATATTAGTTCATCAATTGAAAGTATTAGTTATTTGGTTATAAATTATTAGTTCATTAATATAAAAGTATTACTATATTAATATAAAAGTATTAGTTGATTAGTTCATTGATATAAAAGTATTACTTAATTAATATAAAAATATTAATTATTTGGTTACAAAATATTAGTTCATTAATATAAAAGTATTAGTTCTTTTGTTATTAACAATATTATAGTTCAGTAATATAAAAGTATTATAGTTACTTGGTTATCAACAATATAAGTTTTATTAATTGAAGAAGTGCAAATATATTGATTTGTAATAGAAAAAAAGTTTTATATCCATATCAATTTTACAAATGAAAAAATAAATATACACATTACATAATTTCTATCTGAGGATGGACTGCGACGTGCTGCTAGAAAAACTTGAATTAAATATTAAAAAAATATATATTATTTTTATTTCTTGTTATTTGTAAACCTATATTTAGCTGCACGTCGTGGTGTATTCAAGTTGTGTAATGTTCGGTATAGCTCAATCCCACTTTCAAATTCTAAATCTAAACCATTTGCAGAAGGGTCATGTTTTCGTTTCCAGTATGCAGCTGTAGACGGTAATGGATGCTCCTCGGTTGCCATATGCAACTGAAATTATAGTTAAAAAGTTATAGTTATAATTAAATAAAATTCATAAATAAAAAAATATAAAATAACATCAATATATTTTTACTTACCAATATCCTATGCCCAAGATCAATTTCAAGGTCAGACGTCCTCGATAGGCATCTATTGTTGCGGAAAGGCATAAATGTCCGCCATGGTCACTGAATGACATTACGATAACATTATATGTGGTTGCAACCAGGTATCCACATTCAGGTAATGAAAATCATTTATCTTTTGGGGTAAAACCCTCGAAGTGATAAATTGATTTTGCCAAATCTGACATGGTTATCAAACCACCTATAACGTCGTTGTATAAATCGTTTCTTCTTCGCAGATCATTAAAAATATTCATTTATAGGTCCTCGCTTCCGTAGATTGAGAGTGTTGGTCTCGGTGCAAACGAGTCTTACACGTGTATGGGGGGGGAATACACGTGTTCAGTGTTTTTAAAACTTTTTCTTACTGAGGTCAGCTTGGATCAAATAATCCTGAAGATTAGGTTCTGAGAAGCACAGATCGCTCTGAGTCAAAGTCATCGAGGCGGTGATCCCGAAGTTACTTTCGAGATACCTCGAGATAATCCCAACCGAGTCCTCGAAGTTTCAGAGATCCCGAGTTGCTTGGATCGGATGATTAACTTATTGAACCCTCGGAAGAGTAAGTTCGGTTTGGTAATTATCTGTTTCTAATTTACTCGGATGTCTTGGAATGGTTGGCCCTTTAGTTTATACTGCGTTTTAAGCTTTCTTCAAAAAAACTTTCCTTTAATGGAATAGTGATTAGGTGTGATTCAATTACATGCAACTTCCGGTGGATTGATTCCAACCTGAAATATCGGTGAAAATATGCTTTCAAACTCGGTGATGCAGCAGTTAAGCCGCGGATAAAGAAAGCAATAAACAACACAATGACAATTTATAGTGGTTCGAGACTCAAGCTCCTACGTCCCTCTCTCCGATCCTCGAGAAATTCACTAATCACTTCTCGAGCTTTTCGACTACCTCTCGTAGTTTACTTTTACTCAACTCGCCCCCGAGCTTTTCGATTACTCCACGTAGTTTACTTACTCAACCCGACCTTGAGCTTTCTGACTACCTCCATAGTTTACTTACTCAAACACAAACAAGCTTTCAGACTACCTCTGTAGCTTACTAACTTCTCCTCTAGAGCTTTCTGACTACTCCGCATAGTTTACTAACTCTTTACAACTCTTCTCACCAACAAACACACTCCAACTACCTTCTCAAGGGTTTTTGGGGTTTCTCGGTTGGTTTCCAACTAGGATGAGATATCCTTTACAATGAAGTACAATGCAAAAGGGTTAGGATATCTCGACTAAGCTTCGGATATGTCTTATCAAGCTAGGCTTAGTTTAGTGAGCTCTCTTCAATATAAAAGCACTTGGGAAATTCTAAGTTTTTCGAGTGCTTTAACTTTGCGATAATAAGTTTGAGCTCTTGAGTTTCTTACAAATTTCCCGTAACCTTACAATGTAGAAGGTCACAAGTATTTATAGGCATACACCAAGGTCACTCTTTAAAAATTATCCGTTGGAGAGATAGCTTCATGAGTTTCCTCTTATGGTGTGTGAGGAACGACTATATTTAGGGTTTGAAAACTCCCTAACACGTTTTAGGCAATAGCCTTTCATGTAGCCGATCTTCACTTTTTGCAGTCTGGAACTTTGTACTTCTGACATCTTTTTCAGCGACATGTCACTGTTAGTGTCAGAATGGTACAGTGTTGTCTTCCTCTTTTTGACTTTTGTCTCCAGTTAAAGGTAGACACCTTCAACGGCTCTTTTGGTTATAAACTCTGAGTTGATATAACCTTAACAACACTCTGACTTAGTTCCTTTTGTCTGCATCTGAATGTCTTGGCAAATATCTATTTCTCTAAGGAATCACGATCTTCTCAGTATTGCATCCTTCAGGTAGATATTCTCAGTGCCTCAGAACATTCAGGTTTATACTGAGCATTCATCATATTACTGAGTCTTCAGTAATTACTGTGCCTTCAGTATTCTTGATCTTCAGTCTTCAGTCTTGCGTCTTCAGAGTCTTCAGGGTCTTCTGAGTCTTCAGAGTCTTCAGAGTCTTTAAAGATATACTGACTGATATACTGAATCTTCATGCTGAGTCTTCAGTTCCTTAGTTTTATACTGAGTCTTCAGTATCTCAGTTTCACACTAAGTCTTCAGATTCTCAGTTTCTTACTGAGTCTTCAGATTCTCAGTTTCTCACTGAGTCTTCAGATTCTCAGTTTCTTACTGAGTCTTCAGAAACTTCAGTTTCATACTGAAACTTCAGTTTCTTCAGAAACTCACTGAGTTCTTCAGAGTCTTCAGAACCTATCCTGATCTATATCTGCTGACTATACATTTTGCAGATAACATCCTGAATACTCTAAAACTGAATCCTGACTCAACTATCAAGATCATTCTGAACATGTCATACTTAGGGGTTTTGGGATCTTAATCAAAATCATATATCTTTTATTAAATTCATCTCCCAACAATTTCCCCCTTTTTGATGATGCCAAAACCTATCTTGTTACAAACATATAACCTATACTCAGGTTTCAGTTTATCCTTTACAAGATTGGTTATGTCTCCCAACAATTTCCTGAATCAGAGAATCTCCCAACAATTAATCATTCAACAATTTCTTCAGTAATGAATCTTCTTAAATAGTTCATCACCAAATACTTAAACAGTTTCCCTCATAAACAATTAATCAGTTCAGAGACATTCATTCAGCATATCAAATATAAAAGACATGCAAATAAGATAATGAGATATTATCTTTTGAGCATAAATGATAAGTTTTCATTGATGATTGGTATACCATTACAGATTACAATGAGTCTTATCAACAAAATCAAAATAACAAAAAATTTAAAGATTACAAGAATCTTCTGAGTCTTCAGTCTTCAGTCTTCAGATTTGGCTCTTCAGTCTTCTGCTCTTCAGTTTGCTTCTTCTTCAACTTCATCAGCGGGCACCTCTAGGTTGAACATTCTGAAATACCTCTTCTTCAGTTCATTTCTTTCCTTAATGATATCCGGACTGTTTCCTGTCAAACCCAACTGACCAGCATACTGAGCAATTTCTTGAGTAATGGCCTTCTCATTCACCAAGCCATTACCAAGTCTTGGAGGAGGGTAGGAATATGGACCAGGGGCTACTATCTGTACCTTTCCTTCATCTGCTAAGTTCATCCAACTTTGGAGATATTTTGGATAGAAGGTTAGGAGATATTCAATGAACGCTTCATTTTGATCTGAGCTTTCCCCTCTCCACTCCCTAAGCACATCATAGTAGAACCAGAAGGTTCTCTTGACCTCTTCCCACACATCGTTGAATTTGATAGGCATCCATTTGTCAACGTGGGGCCATTTTTGTGCTCTTGATGTCCCATTCCTCTTGCTCGCAAACTTTTTGAATTCACTCCTTCGCTTCTGCTCTTCATCAATTTTCTTCCTGATCACAGGCACGCCTGAGACCGAAGCAGCAGCTTTCTTAGCTTGTTCTATCTGGAGTGTCTTCAGAGCATCTCTTGTGTTGAAGACTTTCTTCTGCGGTTGAGACTCAGATTCTTCAGTTCCTTCATCATCCAGAATCAACTTTCTCTGGATTGGCTTAGAAGTTTTCGCACTCTTGCTCTCAGGTTGAACAATGCCCAAGGCTTTCCTCTTCATAGGCAATTCAGCAGCAGCCTGGCTTGTTCCAACCTTAGCTCTAGCACTCAGATTCTCTCTTGCAACATCAAGCATGGTTTCCTCAGAAACTCGAGTGTAGATAGACTTCTCCACCTGAACGAACTTCAGTTTGTCAGTAGCTTCGACTTCCTTCAAGGCTTTGGATAGGCTGCTCATTTTAGCTTCTTTTTGTGCCTTTTTCTCCAAAGTACGTGCCAATAATTTCCTGAGGTCCTCATCTGGTCTTTCCCCCTTCTTGGCACCGTAATTTAGAAGAAGTCTGGAGAGTGCTGTGTCCATGTGATATTGCTCTTTGCTCACACAGCGCACCTCTCCTGCTAACTGATCTTGTTCATCTTCCAGCCTCCTGATGTGGTTCTTAGCCACAGAAAATTCTTCAGAGAGATGGGTGATGGTCCCGGTGGAAAACCCATTTTGCGCGTGCGGAAGCAAACATTTCGTTCGGTGCATATAAAAACAGGGATGAAGGAATGGTGATTACAGATTGTTTTTTTTGTTTTAAGCTCATGTGTTGTGTTTTGCTTATAATCGAATGCATATGATAATATAAGAACATAAAGCAGTAAAGAACACAACAAAGTATAGTGGTTTGGAGGCTCAAGCTCCTACATCCACTCTCCCTATTCCTAGGGAAATTCCTTCCAACTGGACTTATTAACCTCTCGGGCTCGCCTCTAGATATTTAACGAGCTCTCACTCAAACGGGACTTATCACCCTCCAAGGGATTGCCTATAGATGTTTACCGAGTTCACACTCCCATCGGGACTTATCACCCTCCAAGGGATTGCCTACCCTCCCTTACGGGATTGCTAGATGTTTACCGAGTTCACACTCACTACAAACTTAACCGACTGATTTGGGTAAGGTTTGTTTGGTTTCCAACTAGGTTGAGATTTTCCCTTACATTTGTTTAGCCTCAATTCTAAGGATGGGAAAATCTCTCTAAGCTTAGGATACATCGTGGGTTGCTTAGATTGGGTTCCAGAATACTCTTTGAATATATGCATGTATTTCTTTCTCTGTGTTCTATGGTGGGAATGCTAGATGATTTGGCTTGATGAATGTTTCACGCATTTTTCCACACTTAATTTGAAGGAAGATCTTGTATTTATAGTGTGGATTTGAATGTTACCGTTGGATGAAGTCACATTCAAATTCATACTATTATGTAGCTTCTTGCAGCTTTTCCAGGCTGGTTGTCTTCCTCTCATTGGTCCACGTCGGTGATTCTAATTATTTATATTCCTCAGATTCTTCTGAGTCTCAGGATCTTCAGTTTCTATCTGAGCCTTCAGGTCTGTCTGAGCCTCAGTGTCCGATGACATACTGAGTCTCAGGTTTCTTGATTCAACAGACTTCTCTTGGCCGGACCTTTGTCGATCAGGCATATCTTGACACTTTCGGTGACCGAGTTGATTCTCTGAATCGAGACATTCCGACCTTCGAGTCACTTTGACTCAGCTATCGATTTCTTCTTTGCGATCGTCATTTCGTGATCGGATCAACACATCTTCGGATCAACATCTCGAGGATAGCATCAGTCGATTACATTATGTTTAGCATATCGGTTTACTTACATCGATCTCAATCACGTCGATCTTGATCATCTGCTCATCTTCATATCGATCTCGATCCGTCGATCTCGTCGGTCTCATCTGCTTCCTCTTACGATCTGCAACCTTCTCTTCGATCTTACGGTCGGTTTCTTTCGATCGGCTTATGCCGCTCTTACGATCACCGGATCGGCTCAAATGCATTCTTCATCGATCAGTGCATTACGGTCATCGATCTTACGATCGGTGGCTTAGTTTTTCTTCTCTTGATTTTTTGCTCGGCTCATCGATTAACTCCGGAACTCATCTTACTCATCGATCTCGACCCGGTCTAAATCTGCGGCCCTCGTCGATCTCGATCATCTACGTCTGATTTCGTGAGTTCCCCCTCAACTTGTTATCTGTAAATCAGCTTCAACAACACAAGTTGATAATGTTTTGGCATAATTCATCAAAACTAAAATATCCCAACAATGGGCAAACTGGCCAGAGAGAGCATCTTTAAACATCTCTGTCATCTTGGTCATGAGCATTGAGCTCATTTCCTCAACAGCAGATTTGATCAGCACTTCATTCCTCTCTGCCTTAATTTCACCTCTATAAATCAGTGATTCTCTCCCGGTGCTTCTTTCATTTCATTTCAAAGATTTTCAAATTTTGACTCCTCCCGGCTTTTCATTCAAATTTTTTATCTTCCATGGAGGTCATCTGTGAGGTCAGAGTGTTTTGGATTTACACCAGTTCTGAAGAGTGACTAAGATTCTCCATCTTCTGAGCTTGGCTGGCCAATGTTTCTTCCATCTGAGCAATCTTGTTCATCATTGGCTCAACCTTCTCAAGCTTCTCCATCAAGGGAGTAAGGTCGATCTCGGGGAACCTTCACATACCTTCGTTTGATTGATCATCACGAGGTTGAGACCTAACACGAGGTCGATGCACTTTTGAGCTTGACTTCATCCTGAGCTCCAGTCTCCAACTGAGCCTCAGTCTGTACATCAGACAATTCAGAATTAAAGATAGAACTTTCAGTAACTTTGGCATAATTGTGAATAGTGTCAAAAGGTACCTGAAGAGTGCTAGCTTCAGTCTGAGGTTGAATGATTTCGGGTTGATCAAGACAAAGTTTCCTTCTCCATCGAGGCCCGATCCTCAACATCTCCCTATTGGTCCCCATCTTGAAATTTGTCTCTGGCTGCTAGGGGCACCAACCCGATAGCTTTCCTCTCATTTGTCTTCTTGAACCCGGCTCATCAAAATCGGAATTTTTCATCCTGAGCTTTGTCCTCCTGAATCCTGAGAAGTCAGTCAGGAATGATGTTTCCTCATTCCACCAGTCTTCCCCTCTGAATGCAGCAATGTTAAGCATCTCCGGAAGAGTCTGATTGAGGATGAAAACCGTCGACCTTAATCTGAAGAAGATATCTTGCAGATCGAGGGAATGAAATTTGAGCTTCGGGGTGTGATCAAGGATAAACCGTCCCCTTGCTCCTCCACTCGGTTTCTTCAGCTTCGCCCTTCTTCCATCTCGGGCTTTCTGGTTCAGTCGAAGCATCAGCTGAAGGATCAAGAAATAGATCACTCAGGAGCTCATCAAGAATAAGCTGCTCCTGAGTCTCAAAGAAGATCCCGAATGTTGTCTTGATCAGTCCTCGATTTGCATCCGAGTGGGTTCTGGGCCCTGGTGCACGTCCTTAGATTGACTCGAGTTGGCTCTTCCGTCGAGCCAAGCACATCTTTGGTAGGAATCTCGAGGGCTGAGTTCCTTTAAAAATTTCTGAGAAATTTTTGTATGAATCGAGCGAAGTCTCAAGCACTCCGAGAAGACACCGCTCCTCGATCTGTTCTCGTGCCTTAGAGATAACTCCGAGCCAAAACTTGTAATGGCTAATTTCGAGCGGTTTGGCCCTCGGGTTGGATCTCTTCTAATCATCGCCATCTTCATCGGTGAGAACCACCAATCTTTGCGCTTGAGGGGCGAGGTTTTTCGCTTCTTCAACTTCTCACCTGCTCCATTTTGGCCTCCAATGTAACCTTCCCCGGGTTTGTTGGGTCTCTTCAAAGAAGAAAAGACTTTAGGTGATTCTCGCTTTTTTTTTTTCTTCCCCTCGATGGCTCGCCTCTTCACAAAGAATGGGCTTGAAGAGCACCTTGGACTTGGGGAATGGGGTCGAATTGGCGAAGATGTCCTCCTCCTCTCTGCACATCTCCAAAATAAATGTTATTTTGGTGGCATGGCGGATCTTGCCTTTGATCGTGATAGCCCCGTCAACCTTCTTGAAGACTTTGGCTTGTTCACTCACCATCTGAATCAAGAATTTGAGCCAGTTGAAGTCAGTGGTGGGTGAGGCCTCGATCGCCGCCATCAATCGGAGCTTTGGGGTACTGATCTGCTCAAAAATCCCCGCAAGACTCATGATGGTTTTGCTCACAATATCCATCAAAACTCTATATTGTGGCTTCAAATGCCTCTTATGCAGTGTAGCCTCAAATTTTACAGGATTCTCAGCAATCCTATCTAAATACTCCTGCTCTCTACCCAACATATACATAGCAGGATTCTCTCCTCTATCACAAAGCTCAAAAACATCATTTAAATTCTTCAAAATAATATACAATTCCCTTTCAAAATCGATGTATTTGGACGAATGCTCTAAATGTGATACAGTAATCTCATAATGCATACCATCCTCTTCATCTATCCTCAAATTACAGATGAACTCGATTACCTCTTTCGCGTATTCTTGGTCTGGTCGGCTTGCGACGAGATGAGTGAGTTTGGCCAATCTAATCATATGGAGAGCCTCCTCTTCTGGTTTGGAGTTGGTTGTGCTGTCGAGCGAGACAATGAACTCGTACCAAGGTTTGTTGGTTTCGGCTAATTTATCGAAAATGGTAGGAGCCATTTGAGAGATTGAAGATTTAGGGTTTAGAATTTTCTGGGCAAAGGGGATTTTCTTGCAGAGGATTTTGGGAACGAAGGGTTTGATAAAAAATTGGCTTGAATGGCTTATTGGGGTATAAATAGCTTCGAGATCGTGGGAATTTGTGTTGGTAAAATGTAAAGCAACGGTTGAGATTAATCTCTGTTTAATCGGGTATACAAACAGACTATCTCCGAAAAGTAAGCCGCCAAAATATCATCATTGGTCATTAATGTAACAGAGCATTAAATGACTATTGACCTTCTTCGGAATTTCAAAAGATCCCGCCCAAAAACATTCCTTAGGTGTTTTGTATTTATTGCAAATGATTACTGAGCTTTACTTAAGCAATAAATGAGTTGCATGAGTCATTACTTCTTCAGACTAATTTCTCTCTATCAGTCTTATCGAAAGTAATCGACCTTGATAAAATGTCATTATAATAATCGAAATCTTGAATGGGTTCAAGATAATAACCGAATCTTGACCTTGAAGAACTGAGTTTTCGAGACTCGATTCAAAGATTTCCATTTTATCCCGAAGTTTTCAAGATAATTTCGAGAAAATTTCATGCATCCGAAAACCTTCAATTTTTTGATTTTACTCTATACACGGATCTAACATCCCTAATTCAATCGAAAGTTCCCGAAATCTTGATTCAACCCCAAAGGTTTAGTCAAGATATCGCTCTCCGCTTATCAATATGAATTTTCTCCATCCTTATGTCCTTTTTCTCGACATGATCTCTGATGAAGTGATGTCCGATATCCACATGCTTGCATCGGTGTGCAATACCGATTTTGTGAAATAGCAATGACACTATTATTGTCACAAAATATTGGTACTTCATTGGCAACAACTTTATAATCCCTTAATTGTTGTGCGAGGCAAAGAATCGAGCACTGCTTGACTTCTCGCAGACCATGTATTCAACTTCAAGATAATCTTGGTTGCTATCGAGGTGCATTTCTTCGAAAACCAAGATATCACTTACTTCCTAGAAATTGACAAGTTCTCAGTAGTGGACTTTTCTGTCAATTCGCAACCTCCATAATCAACATCCGAGTAAACGGTTAATTCAAGGTTATCATCATTTGGATACCATAATCCTCTATTCATTTGTGCCCCTTAAGATACTTCAAGATCTTTTTGGCGACCTCCATGTGACTAGCCTTAGGATTAGCTTGGTATCTTGCACATATCCCAACAAAGAAATGTTATATTCGCCTACTTGTTTGTGAGATAGAGCAATGATCCAATGATTCCTCTATAATCAAGATGACTCACCGATTTGCCTTGTAATCGGGATCCATCTTGTAGTTAGTATTCATAGGAATCCTAACTGCATTGCAATTCTGTACACCATATTTGGCAATCAGATCTCTGGTGTACTTTGCCTGGTTGATGAAGATTCCTTCCTTTGATTGTTTCACTTGAAGACCTAGAAAGAAATTCATCTCTCTCATCATTGACATCTCAAACTTGCCTTTCATCAGTGTTGAAAACTTTTCACACAGCTGATGGTTTGGAGATCCAAAAATGATGTCATCAACATATATCTGAACCAATAACATATCTTCCCCATCTTCTATCCTGAACAAAGTTCTATCAACAGTCCCTTTGACAAAACCATGGTCAGTAAGAAACTGAGAAAGAGTATCATACCATGCTCTGGGTGCTTGCTTGAGACCATACAAAGCTTTTCTGAGCCTGTAAACTTGGTCATTCTGTTTGAAACCAAGAGGTTGTTCCACATAAACCTCTTCTTTAAGCACACCATTCAGAAATGCACTTTTCACATCCATTTGATAGGTATGTGAACTTCATGTGGGCAAAGATATGCAAGAAACAATCGATTGCTTCTAGTCTTGCAACAAAACAGCAAAGGTTTCATCATAATCCAAGCCTTCTTCTTGGGAATAACCTTGTGCAACTAGCCTTGCCTTGTTTCTTACAATGTTGTTGTTTTCATCTCTTTTATTCTTAAAAACCCACTTGGTTCCAATGACATTGTGCCTTTCAGGTCTATCTACTAGCTCCCATACTTCATTCCTTGAGAATTGATTCAGCTCATCTTGCATAGTAGTAATCCAATGAGAATCTTGTAGAGCTTCACCAATCTCAGTAGGTTCTTTCTCTGATAGGAAGCAGCAGAATATTGCACTCTCACCATGGAACCTTCTTATTTTAACACCTTCAGTTAGATCACCCACAATCTGACTTGTAGGATGACTATCTAACCATTTCCTTCTTGATGTTCCCCTTCAAAGAAAGATCCTCAACATTTGAAATGTTAGGTTCAGTTAATTCAGTAAACTCAGGGAACAACAGAAAATGAGAAAGGGAATCATCTTCCTCAGGGGATATTTCATTCAGAACATTGTCAGAGACATTTGTTCCCCTTTGGTTGATAGATTCAGAATTTGCCCCTCACTTGTGCCACATCTTCATTGGCATCACATACCTGAGTCTGAACTGGTGTCTGTTCAGATTGGTCACCTTTGGTGTGTTGGCTTTCCGAGTCTCACCATCCCGAGTTCCATCCCGAACTTCTTTATCTCGAGTCCGAGTCACCCAATCATAGATAGTGACCGACTTCTTCTTTTCGTGTTCGATGGATGATTTGTCATTCTTTTTCGGGCTTAATCTGGTGATCCTCTTGGTCAGTTCAAGATCATGTTCATGTTTCTTCCGAACACAAGTAGATTCATCAAAAAACAACATGAGGTGTTTCCTCCACAATAAGAGTCCTACAGGTTGTAAACTCGAAATCTTTATCGACTTGAATAATATCCTAAGAATATTCCTTCATCGCCTTTACTATCAAATGTTTTCAAATCGATCTTTACCATTATTGTGTATGAAACACTTGCAACCAAACACACGAAAAGAAAGAAACAGGAGGCTTCCTTTCATTCCAAAGTTCATAAGGTGTTTTGCCTTGACTCTTGGTCAGCATGGATCTGTTCTGAGAGTAGCATGCAGTGTTGACAGCTTCAACCCAAAATCTTTTAGGAATATAAACCTTCAAAGAATCATTGTCCTTGCGAGCCTTTTTTTGAGTCATGTTTCTTCTTTCAAAGAACACCATTTTGTTGAGGGTCCTTGCGGTGATGTTTCATGAGTAATTCCATTTCTTTCGCACAATAATCAGATATGATATGATTTATAAATTCAGTTCCTTTGTCAGATCTGATTTTGACCACACTCAGATTTTTCTCAATACTGAGCGTTTTCAGTAATTTTGGCAGTTTTATCTGAGTCTCTTTCTTACCGAGTAAGAATATGACCCAAGTATATCTTGAGTAGTCATCAACTACTAACAATGTGTATTTCCTACCATTAGTGCTCACTGGTGTTATAGGACCAAAAAGATCCATATGCGATGAATCAAGTATTCATCAAGAGAAACATCTACTTTGCTTTTAAATGATGCTCTAATTTGTTTTCCTTTCTGGCACGCATCACAAATATGTTCCTTACTGAACACTTCATTAGGCAACCCTCTCACAAGAGCTAATCTTGCAAGTTTGTTCAGGGTTTTGAAATTTAGGTGATTCATTCTTTTATGCCATAACCAACTGGTATCTGTGGAACTTTTAGCAACCAAACATGTATCTTTAGGAGTTGAACTCCAATCAGCAAGATACACATTCCCTTTTCTTGTACCCGGTCAAGAATACTTTACGTGTTGTATCATCTTTCACATAACATAAGTTCTTAGAGAACTCAACATTAAAACCCTTATCACGTAATTGGCTTATTGAAAGCAAATTATGCTTCAATCCGAGATACATTTGAAACACCATGGATATGAATCGAAGTCGATTTCCAAAGTTCCATATCCTTTAGTCAATCCTTGGAGTTATCTCCAAAAGTGATCTGTGGGCCTCTTTGTTCAACATAGTCATCTTTGAGTATCTTCTTGAATCTGTCATATGTCTTGAACATCCTTTGTCAAGATACCATACATCGAGGGGCCTTTTTCATCTCTGCTTTCATCGTCTTTATGTGATCTTTAATTTCGAAGGCCCTTATTTTCTCTGAAAAAAAACAGATCAATTTTTTAGGTACCCAATTTGTGTAGGGTCCTACAAGGTTAGATGTACCTTTTCGGAATCCAAATTTGCACGACAAATCTAATCACTTTAGAGTGGCTAATTTGTCTTCCATAAACATCTACATACACATTTACTACTCTGGGTGCCTTAGTAGTTTCCTGTGTATGAGTGCTAGCCTTAGCATGAACATGAGCTTTTGAATTCTTCTTTGGTTCAGGCCTTTTGTTCATTTGCTTTGGCTTCAGTGCAGCCGGTCTAAATCTTTGTTGACTCGGGTTCAGATAACCTTTACCCTTAGGCAAGTGGGGTTCAGTTGTCTAGATTTGAAACTGGTCTTTCAAGATTATCTTGAGGACTTTGTCTCTTGATTGAGAATGTCTCTCTTTGAGTGTTTCTCATATGAGGATTCCTCCGATGGTTCGATGTGGAGCCTTTCGGTTTTGCATTCTTAGCCCTTTGAGGCTTTGAAGTGCTTGCTCGAAACTTTCAATCGAGTGCTCAGTTTTCTAGCCTTCACCGAGGTTTGGGCTTTTCCTACCGATCATTCGGTTTTTTTTATCGAGACCATAGGTCTTTTTCCCTTGTCTACAACCTTGGGCATTACTTCAGTTTGAAGTGTAGGTGCCACTGGTTTTACAAAGATTGTCATCTTGCTACTTGATGCAGCATTTAGATGACCTTGTGAGGTTCCCCCTGGAATGTATCCCAATCAAGATTTTATAGTGGCAGATCTCTGGTAACTCAATTTCATCTATTACTTTAGATGCGAGATTCAATAGAGTTAACTTTCTTCGTGCACTATCCTCACGATTCTGTAGAGTTTCATGCTTCTCGAGAGAGGTCATTGAACTTAGTCCCGATTAGTGAATCTCTTTAGTGGATTTTCTAGCTTTTCGGTTAGGGTCATTATCAACTTCTCTTTTCTCGAGAGTTGTACTTTCGTAACATCCAGTTCATCAGTAGCTCCCATTAATTGAGAAGTGATTTCAGTATTGCTAGAGTCTTTCCATTTTAGATTTTCAGCTTTCAGTTCCTTATTCTGCTCTTGAGTTTTATTTAGCAGTTCTTGTAAAACAGCATAGTCCTTCATCAGATTCTCAAAAGAATTCATCAGGTCAAAATG
This sequence comes from Stenogyne calaminthoides, assembly GCA_037126765.1. Taxonomy (NCBI): domain Eukaryota; kingdom Viridiplantae; phylum Streptophyta; class Magnoliopsida; order Lamiales; family Lamiaceae; genus Stenogyne; species Stenogyne calaminthoides. The sequence goes on along the minus strand of JBBCBC010000012.1, from coordinate 8,364,069 downwards.
ATTGTTTTCAGTGGAACTTGAAAACTCTTGTGTTAGTGTAGGAGCAACAACAGATAAAGAAGAGTTTACCTCCTCAATGGCCATCAGACAAATGTCATCACTTTCACTGTCTGAGAATATCTCATCTGGAGAGCTAGATCCCTCCTCAGAGTGTTCTTCTTCTGCAACCATGGCCTTTTTGCTAGAGAACTTCTTGTCTCTTTTAGCTTGCCTTTCACTTCTCTCCTTAGCACTCAAATCTGGACAATCATACTGGAAGTGACATTTCTTTTGGCAATTATAGCATCTGTTGGTATCATCATCCTGATCACTTTCTTCTTTGGACTTGGAGTCCTTCTTTCTGGATGAAGACCCTTCAGCTTTCAGGTCCTTCTTCTTCTTCTCAGTTGATTTGTCCTCAGGTCTCTTCTGGTACCTGTGGTTCCTGTAATAGCTTTTGTATTTTTCATATCGACTATTAAGTCTTTCAAACCTCCTTGCCATCGTCTTTAGCTTATCCTCAAGCTCATCCCCGATTTTTTTAGCAAGGAGTTCTCGAACTCTCTAGTTTTATTGTGTTTTATCTTTGGCTTTAAAAGCCACATTTTTACTAGATGATGAATCATCTTTCTTTGTCGACCTTTTTAGATTTCTTATCAATTACAAATTCATAGGCCTTCAGCTCAGAGAAGACTTGTTGGTATGGCATTGAATTAATGTTCTTGGTGTTTTCAATCACCACTGCATGTATATCCCATTTCTTAGAAAGACCTCTAAAAATTTTCAATGCAATTTCTCTTTGTGGATATTTCTTTCCAAGTGCATTTAGATCATTCATGATGCTAATGAATCTGACTTCCAGTTTGTCAATTGATTCACCTTCTTCCATTTCAAAACTATCAAACTTTCCTATTGCAACTGAAAGTATGTTTTCTTTGATATGATCTGTGCCTTGGCACATTACAGCTAGTGTATCCCAAATTTCTTTTTGCAAAGATTGCAGTTGAGAGATCATTCCCATCACACCATCATCAATTTATCTTTGTATAGTGTGTCTTTAGCAATGTAGTCTAGATTGACTAACTTTCTCTCCTCAAGAGTCGGGTTGGTCATCGACTTAGGAAATTCTCGCTCTAGGATCAATTCTCTCATCTTCTATTCCTCTGGGATTCACCACAGTAAATTGGAATGGCCCTACAGAGACCACTCTCCACATACGTTCATGTTTTGAATACAGGTGAGCCTGCATTCTCAGTCTCCATAGATCATAGTTCTCCACTGAGAACATGGGAAGTTTTTTAGAAGACATTTTAACTGAGACTTTTAAGAATTCAGCAAATAAGATCAGTTCAGATAGACCACAAGTATTTTTAGCAAATGAAACTTTGGTCAACAAAGCAGGTGGTCAAGTTGAACCACTGCTCCGATACCACTTGTTGGTCCGGTGCAAACGAGTCTTACGTGTATGGGGGAATACACGTGTTCAGTGTTTTTAAAACTTTTTCTTATTGAGGTCAGCTTGGGTCAGATAATCCTGAAGATTAGGTTCTGAGAAGCACAGATCGCTCTGAGTCAAAGTCTACTGAGACGGTGATCCTGAGATGCTTTCAAATACCTCAGATAATCCCAACTGAGTCCTGAGTTTCAGAGATCCTGAGTTGCTTGGATCAGATAACTAACTTACTGAACCCTCAGAAGAGTAAGTTCAGTTTGGTAACTATATCTGTTTCTAGCTTACTCGGATGAAAGGACCGGTTGGCCCTTTAGTTTATACTCGTTTTTAAGCTTTCTTTCAAAAAACTTTCCTTTAATGGAATATTGATTAGGCTGTGATTCAATTACATGCAACTTCCAGTGGATTGATTCCAACTGAAATATCAGTGAAAATATGCTTTCAAACTCAGTGATGCAACAGTTAAGCACAGATAAAGAAAGCAATAAACAACACAACAGTTTATAGTGGTTCAGAGACTCAAGCTCCCTCGCCCACTCTCTACGATCCTCGAGAAATTCACTAATCACTTCACGAGCTTTTCGACTACCTCGCGTAGTTTACTTACTCAACTCGGCCTTGAGCTTTCTGACTACTCCACGTAGTTTACTTTCTCAACCCGACCTTGAGCTTTCTGACTACCTCCGTAGTTAACTTACTCAAACACAAACAAGCTTTCAGACTACCTCTGTAGCTTACTAACTTCTCCTCTAGAGCTTTCTGACTACTCCGCGTAGTTTACTAACTCTTTACAACTCTTCTCACCAACAAACACACTCCAACTACCTTCTCAAGGGTTTTTGGGGTTTCTCGGTTGGTTTCCAACTAGGATGAGATATCCTTTACAATGAAGTACAATGCAAAAGGGTTAGGATATCTCGACTAAGCTTCGGATATGTCTTATCAAGCTAGGCTTAGTTTAGTGAGCTCTCTTCAATATAAAAGCACTTGGAAAATTCTAAGTTTTTCGAGTGCTTTAACTTTGTGATAATAAGTTTGAGCTCTTGAGTTGCTTACAAATTTCCCGTAACCTTACAATGTAGAGGGTCACAAGTATTTATATGCATACACCAAGGTCACTCTTTAAAAACTATCCGTTGGAGAGATAGCTTCATGAGTTTCCTCTTATGGTGTGTGAGGAACGGCTATATTTAGGGTTTGAAAACTTCCTAACACGTTTTAGGCAATAGCCTTTCATGTAGCCGATCTTCACTATTTGCAGTCTGGAACTTTGTACTTCTGACATCTTTTTTCAATGACACATCGCTTTGTCGATTATCGAGAATGGTGCGATGTTGTCTTCTCTTTTTGACTTTTTGTCTCCGGTTAAAGGTAGACACCTTCAAGCGGCTCTTTTGGTTATAAACTACGAGTTGATATAACCTTAACAACACTCGACTTAGTTCCTTTTATCTGCATCTGAATGTCTTGGCAAATATCTATTTCTCTAAGGAATCGCGATCTTACCGATATTGCATCCTTGGTAGATATATTCGGTGCCTCGGAACATTGAGGTTTATCTTGAAGCATTGACATATTCTTGAGTCTTCAATAATTAATGTGCCTTGATATTCTTGATCTTGATCTTGATCTTGATCTTGATCTTGCGTCTTGAGTCTTGAGGGTCTTCGAGTCTTGAGTCTTACGAGTCTTTAGAGTCTTACGAGTCTTCTGAGATATCTTGGAATCTTGAATCTTCATGAGTCTTGATTCCTCGATTTTATCTTGAGTCTTGATATCTCGATTTCACACTGAGTCTTCAAATTCTCGATTTCTTCTTGAGCCTTGATTCTCGATTTCTCCGAGTCTTGATTCTCGGTTTATCGAGTCTTGAAACTTCGAGTTTCATATCAAACTTTCGATTTCCAGAACTCACTGAGTTCTTCAGAGTCTTCAGAACCTATCCTGGTCTATATCTGTTGACTATACATTTTGCAGATAACATCCTGAATACTCTAAAACTGAATCCTGACTCAACTATCAAGATCATTCTGAACAAGTCATACTCAGGGGTTTTGGGATCTTAATCAAAATCATATATCTTTTATTAAATTCATCTCCCAACAGAGAGTGCAACAACTCTATATCCGCAGTTCCCATCTCCAAGTACATCATTGAAGGAATGAATATAACTTTTAATATATGGAGGAAAATCGCTCTCCATCGGAGAGTTAGAAAATGGTATTGGATAGTTAATATTTGTTTGAAAATCAGACCTACTTGAACTAGCTTTGCTCTTGCAAGGCGGGACACCAGTGATGGGGACCTCGGGGGTTTTGAAGTTGGAGTTTTGGGTGAATTTTTGTCGATATGCCCCTGATTGTGGGAAAATTTGTTCCGAGTCTCTTAAGAAAAACTCATTGTACATCCTTCTGATGTGTTATGTCTACGATGACCTTCTGATGGAATATCCTGGTGCGCATTAGTTGCCGCCACTTTCCCCTTACCCTTAAACCTGGGCCCATCTACGTCTCACCAATCCACTCACCACGGCCCGTCTACATCTCACCAATCCACTCACCACGGCCCATCTACATCTCACCAATCCACTCACCACGCCCGTCTACATCACATCAATTTCATCATTCGGGCTCGTATGCATCGATGGAAAATGAGGATGATGAAGACGAAAGTGCTCCGTACACAACATAAGCCTCATCCTCGTCCTTGCAACATAGTGAATGTTTGACGACGACAATTGTTAATATGGGAGGTAATCTAATTTTTATAAATAATATCACGTTTGAAATTTTTTTAAATAATATCGTTCTTAATATAATAACTACTTGGACATGACATTTTCGTCGCACAGTTTGGATATTGTGTAAATAACGTGGTACGAGGCATATGCTACAAGTACCTTGACACAAAATGGACAAACTGGCCCATGGTTCCTTCCGAGTGCCAGGAACACACGTGGACTATATTCACAGTAGGTTTAATCATGTTTTTGCATTTTACACGTATTATTATTTTGTAAAACTATATATCTTAATAAAAATCTTTACTATTTTAATTACAGGGTAAATTCAGGATTAATGGAGATCCAGCTATTTTCAGAATAACATTCTTCAAAGTTTGTGCAACATTCATGCGTCAAGGATGGAGAAACCCCCAAATATATGTTGACGGTCCTAAAGGGTCACAGATAAAAAAGAGACCGTGCTTAGATTGAGGAAGAAACATGAAGATGAATATTAGAAAATAATGGTATGTTAGTCATTTTATAAGACAATTTTGGACCTAAGAGTAGCTTTGGATGGACCTAAAGTAAAAATCACATGGGCTTTGGATCTCTAAGTCATCCACACAATTTAAAACCTAAAAATTTATAATCTAAAATATTACATATCATTGGCTTCATTCCGACATGAACATATTCATCATGAACATATTCATCAGTATATGGATGAACATATGCATTTTCAGTTTCAGTTTCAGATCCTTCAAATTCAAAAAAAATCAACAATCCAAATTCTCCATTTCCAAACCCACAAACCCAGATAAAATAATTCTTACAGATTCCAAAAAACAAAAAAATACATGAATGTATGAATCAGATCCAAATCCAAATTCAAAATCGAGATTCAATACAAATGGCAAAAAAAAAACAAAAAAAAACAAAAATCTGCCAGCCCTTTAATTCTCAATCCATCATCAAATCCATTAGTAGCTTTCCTCAATTCATCGATTTTGAACACTTTATACTTGTCCAAACAGCCCGCAACATCTGCCATCAACTTCACCTCATCTTCATGGTTCAAGAATCTTCTACCACTCTCTGCTTCTCTTCAATATCCCTGTAACGCCACACTCCCCAAACCAAAACCAACATCGCCCCACAAAAACCCAATCCGAAACTACATATTTCCTAAAACGACACCGTTTTTGTCAGTAGATCTAAAAGCTCAAATCAAAGATCTGTAAAACATAAACACTGTAAAAAAAAGAAAAAAAGAAAATTCAAACCAAAGGCGGCAGCGGCGGCAGAGGGCGGCGCCGCGAGTATGGCGGGGGTGGCGTCGTTCTGGTTAAAACACAGTTAAATCAGCTCATGAACATCTGAGACGAAACACTGAAAATTTTTTACAACGGAAAATCCCAAATCTGAAATTCTTATGCCCCCTTTTCTCTCCCAGAACCTGCAACACCCAAAGAAAAAACCTGCACAATTTCACCAAAATAAATCAACCATTTTTCACTAAACACAAAATCCCAAAAATCAAGCACAATTTTCCTCTGTTACTATTAAAACCGAAGCAAGATTAAAAAAACATGTCGAGAAGCTTGCTATTATCCCCAATTAAAAAAGCATGTGGATGGGCAGACGGCGCCGTGAATTTTAGGGTTGAGGGTGATTTTGGGGGTTCATGGTTTTTGCAGCGGTGACGGCGGCCCGGTCTTGTGGTGCAGCGGAAACGGCGACCCTCCCTAGACTGTTGCGACATGGTGAGAGCTATGTTTTAAAAACCCGGTCCGGCCGGCCGGTCGGACCGGTGAACCGCTGAACCGAACCGATCCAATATAGGTATATAAAATCGCTATTGGACCGCTACCTCGAAAACCGGAAAAACCGGTTGAAAACCGGTCAAAACCGGAAACCGATCAACCGTTAAACCGGTGGTTTTGACCGGTTTTCATTAAAATATATATATATATATTTTTACTGAACTTCTCTCTCTCTAAAAATTTGTTACCGTCTCCACTGCACCGCCGCCCTTGGAGCCACCACACCGCACCGCCGCCCCTCTTCCCCACCACACCGCACTGCCGCCTCTCTGCAAGCCGTAAGTGGGATGGTAGAAAAGCCCGGCGGCGGAATCAGGCTTCCGATCTGCACCCTCCTCTCTCTAAAAAAATCACTCATCCCCACCGCTTCGTTGTGCCTCTTCACCCACCGCATCGCCGCCGCCTGTCATCCAACAAGAAAGAGAGCGGGTGGCGTGAGAGGTGGTCAGGTGGTGGATGGCTTGGCGGGCGACGACGCCGATTGAAGAAGAAACTGGAGAATGACTAAATCTAAATGAAGGGAGAGAGAAGATTAGGTTTTTTAACTGTCCTTTTTTTTGTTTTTTTTTTTTCAGCCCAGTCCATTTATCATTTTTTTTGGAGAATGACTCAATTTTTTTTTTTGTTATCTTTCTTTTTGCTTTAACAATTTCTCAACTCAGCCCATTTATCTTTATTTTTTCTCAACCCAACCCATTGATTTTTTTTAATTTTGATTTTTATTTTAGATTATGCATATTATATATATATAATATTTATTATGACGTCATCTACCAATCCAATCCTCGAATTCTGGCCTCGACTCAAATCCAACCTTTTTTCTTGGGTCGTACCAACTTCAACTTAGGTTCGATTTTTTAAAACATAGGGTGAGAGATGAGAAAAGAGAGAAGAGAAATGGGGGAGAGGGAGAGAGAGCGGCAGAAAATGGGGAAGAGGGAGAGAGAAAATGAGGTGGGGAAAATTCCATTTGTTAGGGTTTTAATTTGTGGGAGGGGTATTTTGGGGTTTTCAATACTCTATATGGATTTACTAGTAATTAAAAAAAATTGTGGACCTAGGAGTGATGCTATATCCATTTATGCACCTCTAAGTAATTAATTCTTTAAATTTCATATATAATTTTTATTAATTAAAACTGTATTAAATTGGCGTTTAATATTATTTGAACACATATTTTTAGAGTGCTTAATATTATTTTTATATTGATGCTTAATATTAATTAAAGTATACTTAATTATACTTAATATCTAAGTAATTAATTCTTTAAATTTCATATATATTTTTTATTAATTAAAACTGTATTAAATTGGCGTTTAATATTATTTGAACACATATTTTTAGAGTGCTTAATATTATTTTTATATTGATGCTTAATATTAATTAAAGTATACTTAATTATACTTAATACAATTAGGAATTTACAACGTGCTTCACACGTTGCACGTAATTTATTTATATAATAATTAGAATGTTTATCGTCAAGTTTTTATGTGTATATATATTTTGTAGGTTATCCATATTGTTGTTGTATATTCTAAAATATTATATGAATCTTAACGAATTAAGTATCTATAAAATATTACTTTATTAACATATTTTAATTAGTGCATTTTTGGTACATATGTTTTCCATATTTGTTTGATCCGTAAATAATTATAATTATATAATAAAAAGAGCTTATACGATGATGGTTAATAAAATAAAAGAAGCAAGTTTCAATTTTTTTGAAATCTTACAATAAAAAAAAATTAACAGTGATGATAGTGAATAAGACAAAGGAAGGTTTTCTTATTTATTATTTTTTTCCTTTTTAAATCAGAATTTTTTTGTACACAATTTTTTTTGTCAAATGTTTTTCTTTTGATATGATCAAAAATTTTGTATCTTGTATGAAAATTCCTCTTGAAAGTGCGACATAAAGTTGGTCGTGAGAGAACACATGTTCTGGTAGGTAAAGTACAACCTTCTGAATTGTTTGTCCCTGAACCTTATTTATTGTCATTGCAAAACAAATTCAATCAGGAAACTGTTTTCGAATGAACTTGAAAATAGAACAAAATTTTAAAAACTCCGAACCTGAGACCATAATTTCTAGCGAAAATATTTGTGAGATGGGACATATTTTGGGCACACGACACTTTGAAGGTAAAGACTTTATGAACCTGTTTGTTTACAACTTTGAGAGGATTTGAAATCCTGTAGAAGGGATTTAGTATAAAGTAAAAAATATATTTGTATTTTATATATGTTTGGGAGTGTGAATTTTATAGGATTTGATAAAATAGGATCTTGAAAAAGTAGATGATAGAAAAAATATTATATTATAAAAAATAATGTATAAATGATTGAATGATTGTTTGATGATTGATGTGTTTGTATATTATATTATATAATGATAATAAAGTAAAAAAGGAGGAGAAAGAGTATTGAGTTGAATATCCCCCTATATACTAATATAGAGTTTTTTTTTTATGATGTGTAATCTTGTGGTTCACTTGGATGATGTGTCGTCTTGTGGTTAATTTGAATGAGATGCCACATATGATTGTGTTGATGTGTTATTTTTTAATAGGTTTGTAGTTAATAGGTGGTATCCATGTGACATTTTAATATGTAAGTTAATAAAAAAAATTGATGCAATAATTAAGGTTTGAACCTTGCACCTTTTAAATAATATTTATGTGGCAAAGTATAGGGTAAACAAGTTTTACGGTGAAACTGATTTAGGAGTGTGACTTATATTACTAAAGAGTGTGACTTATGTAACTGAAGAGTGTGACTTTTTATTATAAAGAGTATTACTCATAAAAATAAAGGGTGTGATAAATATTACAACAAAGAGTGTGGTCGTGATAACTAAAGTGTGTGACCCTTATTACTAAAGAGTGTAATCGTTATAACTGAAGTGTAAAAATAAACTAGTTTCACGGTGAACAAGTTTCACAGCATACCAACTCTATTTATGTTACTTACTAACTAAGTCAATCTATAAACATTTAAATATATTGAATATTTGCTTTATTGAGCATTAGCTTCTTTTTATTAATATTTATTTTATATTTAATATTTTATCATACATGGAATTTTTAAACATCCCTTAAACCCACTAATATGAATTTTCTACTGCTTACGTATCATATTATTGTGAATTTCGATGATGCGTCGTCTAATTAAGAAGTAGAATTATATGAAAAGTAAATAATGAATTTTATTTATAGATATGTCATAATATAATTAGTTTCTAATTATTTATGTATTTAAAGTATGTATGAATGTTATAAAATGTGTAATTTTTAATTATTTATGTATTTAAAGTATGTGTAAATGTTAAAAATGTGCAATTAATATTTATTAATTAATATTTTATTTATTTAATTTTATTATATTATTATTTTATCTTTGTTTAGTTAATTTTCACTCGATTTTATATAATTAAAATATTAAATCAAACTATATTATTGTGAATTATATTTAAATATTAATACTTTAATGATTAGTTTTATTTTATAATTGCTCTTATATATATCTTAATTTATTTTATATAATAAAATTATTTATATTATAAGTCATTCACTTTTAAGTTTATTTCATTAATACATATTAATTAATATATTGATACTTCTTTTTTAGATGTTGTTTTATTTTTCTCTTTTAAAATTTTTCTTAATCAATTTATTTTGTTTTGATTTGCATGTTTTGACTTAATATAAAAAAGGATAAATAAAATTTCACATAACGATTTCATTCCAAAGTTTAAGCAAGTTTACTACACCTTAAATAATAAATAATTCATATTTAGTGTATTTATGCACATATTTATATTTTTAATTATTAAATATATTATTTACTTTGAATGTTGTATTTTTTAATTAAAGAACCGCGTAATACACGGGCACTAAACTAGTATAATAATAATTGGAAAATGTGTGATAGATGATTGATAGTGTATTGGAAATTGTGTTTGAAAAATGTAAAATAAGTGTATTATAGGTATTATAGAGTAGAATTTTGAAGGATTTAAAATTCTATACCGAAATCCTGATAAACAAACGAGGATTTGAGATTTAAAATTCTGAAATCACTTTCAAAGCCATAAACAAACAAGCTCATAGAGTACTACAAGATGGAAATAGTATATAATACAGAAGTTTCCAGATTTATACACATATAGCTACTACAAAAGGATTTAGTAAAATTATACCATTAACCACATTTTCATGGAATCAACTAACTTGTTGCCGACAATTTTTTTTCAATAAATTCATGAAAATTTTACCTATGTAAATAATTATGCTGGTGGATTGAATGATAAGGTTATGAATCAATATCTTTCTGTCATGTAAAAACATGCAATATCTCCACCAGCTAAATACTCCATGATAAGGTTATGAATCAATATCTTGGAACAAATAAAAGAGTTTTACTATACAACGACTATCAACCTCCAAAAGCAAATTCCTCTCAGAACAAACGTGCTCAACCTGCAAGGATATTTTAGCAATTTAGTGTGTGTCATCCTACAATTGTTGATTCACACATAAATTTAGTAAAGAAATCAGTTGAAATGATTGAAAATAGTATATTTGAGCAACTTACTATTTTTATAATGTTGTCACATGTCCTCGACCAAGCATCTCTGACTTCTTCAATTTCTACAGAACAAATCCACTAAATTCTATAATATGTTCTTCGTATCCTCACATTATTGATGTCTAAATGTACTTGGTTTGTGAAGTAAAAATCAGTACTCAAATTGATTATAGGTTTCCAAATCCTATAATCTTTTGAAAAAACATTATTACACCAAAAACAAAGGTTGTTTTTTCATTTAGATCAAGATAAAAATCGTATTTTTTTGGCTATTTTCCCCTCTTTCCATCAATGGCCATCCAAGATTATATAATTGCACAAACAAAATTGTTGACGGTCAAATATTTTACGATTCTGATGTGGCTTGTTGAATTTGACCACCAAACAAATAATTAATCGAACAAGAACACTGCGGGAAGAACCGTAGTTCTTCCCTAAAATGTGGGTGTAGGTATATAAGTGGAATGAGGGAAACATTCCAAAGTTCTCTTTACAATGAAAGGTGAGGTCCTTTATATAAAGAGGACCAGCACGACAAATCATAAGCACGACAAATCGTTAAGCACGACAAATCGTAAGCACGACAAATCATGTGCATAAAGCATGACAAAACATATGCATAAAGCACGATAAATCATCTTCTGTGTGACTCTTGACCTCCTGTCGGGTCGGGTTGATTCAGGTCTTTGTGGGCCCTGCTGACGGGTGATAATTCGTCCTGCTGACGTGTGAATAATCTGGTGATGCTGACGTGTGATATATCTGAGCACAACAATAGCCCCCAAGATCGGGCTATGACGTTGTTCAGAGCTTGATCTTGTTTCATGTCTCGACCAGATTTTATCTTTTATTATATCTACAGTCACATTGTTTGCCTCCGAGCTTGCTCGGGTACCGTATGAGATCTTGATCGTTCGGAATAAGCCCCTGCATAGAGGATCTTACCTTCGTCGTTGATCTAGTCTGTGATCGTGCCGGGGGAGCCTCGTCGACGAAGTCTTTTCAGGCTTTCGTGCCGAGGGGAGCCCGTCGTCTGAAGTTTTTTAGGTGCTCTTGCCGGGGAGCCCTGTCGTCTGAAGTCTTTTCGTGCTCATGCGCCGGGGAGCCCTATCGACGAAGTCTTTTTCAGGTGCTCATATTCGGGGAGAGCCCCATCGCATTTAATCTTTTTCTATGCTCAGATTTTGGGGGAGCCTGGGTCGACATTTAGTCTTTTATATGTCCGTGGGAAAAGGACTTCATTGTGTGGCTTGTCGGGAGAAATGAATGTATCCCCGCCGAGATGAAAGGTGTTTTCCGAGATGGCTCGTGAGAGAGAGCTAGATAGGATCCTACTCGAGATGAAAGGTGTCTTCAGAGATGGCTCGAGAGAGAGCTAGAGATACTTGAGGGAGCTTTAGAGAGTTTGCGCCGTCGTCGACCACTTTCGCCGAAAGGGCATTTGCGATTTTCCCATGTCCGATCGTTTTACTAGTCAGGCGATTTATAGGAGTAAATTTTTGCTATTGTCGTCGACCACTTACGGCCGAAAGCAAATTTATGACTTTTACCCCAGATAAATCGCCTCGATTGACTATGCGGTCCTACAAGAGGGCCAAAGTCGATGAAGGCAAGCAGGTTAATGCTGATAGAGGCGGACCGGTAATGCCAAAAAAAAGAGCCAACATCTCATCGCCGAGAAGGCGGAGAATACTTCGCTAAAATGGCGGACTGGACATCGCCGAGATAGCGGAAAGCCGACGCCGAGAAGGCGGGCTGGTCATCGCCGTAAAGGCCAACGATCTTATCGCCAAGAAGGCGGAGAATACATCGCTAAAACGACGGACTGGACATCGCCGAGATAGCGGAAAGCCGATGCTGAGAAGGCGGGCTGGTCGTCGCCGTAAAGGCCGACGATCTCATCGCCGAGAAGGCGGAGAATACTTCGCTAAAACGGTAAACTGGACATCGCCGAGATAGCGGAAAGCCAACGCCGAGGAGGCGGGCTGGTCGTCGCCGTAAAGGCCGATGATCTCATCGCCGAGAAGGCGGAGAATACTTCACTAAAACAATGGACTGGACATCGCCGAGTTAGCGGAAAGCCGACGCCGAGGAGGCGGGCTGGTCGTTGCTGTAAAAGCCGACGATCTCATCGCCGAGAAGGCGGAGAATACTTTGCTAAAATGATGAACTGGACATCGCCGAGTTAGCGGAAAGCCGACACCGAGGAGGCAGGCTGGTCGTTGCTGTAAAAGCCGACGATCTCATCGCCGAGAAGGCGGAGAATACTTCGCTAAAACGGCGGACTGGACATCACTGAGATAGCGGAAAGCCGATGCCGAGGAGGCGGTTGGCCATCGCCGTAAAGGCCGACGATCTCATCGCCGAGAAAGCGGAGAATACTTCGCTAAAACGGCGGACTGGACATCGCCGAGATAGTGAAAAGCCGACGCTGAGGAGGCAGGCTGGTCATCGTTGTAAAAGCTGACGATCTCATCACCGAGATGGCGGAGAATACTTTGCTAAAACGACGGACTAGATATCACCGAGTTAGCGGAAAGTCGACGCCGAGGTGGCGGGCTGGTCGTTGCTGTAAAAGCCGACGATCTCATCGCCGAGAAGGCGGAGAATACTTCACTAAAACGACGGACTGGACATCACCGAGAAGGCGGAGAATACTTCGCTAAAACGGCATACTGGACATCGCCGAGATAGTGGAAAGCCGACGCCGAGGAGGCGGGCTGGCCATCGTCGTAAAGGCCGACGATCTCATCGCCAAGAAGGCGGAGAATACTTTGCTAAAACAACAGACTGGACATTGCCGAGATAGCGGAAAGCCGATGCTGAGGAGGCGGGCTGGTCATCGCTGTAAAAGCTGACGATCTCATCGCCGAGAAGGCAGAGAATACTTCACTAAAATGACGGACTGGACATCGCCAAGTTAGCGGAAAGCCGACGCCGAGGAGGTGGGCCGGGTTATCGCCAAAAGCCGACGATCTTTATCGCCGAGAAGCGCGGAGAATACTTTCGCTAAAACGGTGGATCGACATCACCGAGATAGCGTAAAGCCGACGCCGAGGAGGGGGCCGTTGTCGCCAGAAGGCCGATTTATCTCATCGCCGAGAAGGCAGAGAATACTTTTGCTAAAACGACGGATCGACATTGCCGAAGTTAGCGGAAAGCCGATGCCGAGGGAGGCGGCGGTTGTCGCCGTAAAAGCCTTTATCTCTATCGCCGTAGAAGCAGAGAATACTTCGCTAAAACGACGGATCGACATCGCCGAAGTTAGCGGAAAGCCGACGCCGAGGAGGCGGGCTGGTCGTTGCTGTAAAAGCTGATGATCTCATCGCCGAGAAGACGGAGAATACTTTGCTAAAACTACGAACTGGACATCGCCGAGTTAGCGGAAAGCTGACGCCGAGGAGGCATCGCCGCCAGAAAAAAGCCGATTTATCTTATCGCCGTAAAAGCCGACGCATCTCATCGCCAGAAAAGCCGACGCATCTCTATCGCCGAGAAGGCGGAGAATACTTTGCTAAAACGGCGGACTGGACATCGCCGAGATAGCGGAAAGCCGATACCGAGGAGGCGGCTGGCCATCGCCGTAAAGGCTGACGATCTCATCGCCGAGAAAGCGGAGAATACTTCGCTAAAACGGCGGACTGGACATCGCCGAGATAGCGGAAAGCCGACGCTGAGGAGGCAGGCTGGTCATCGTTGTAAAAGCCGATGATCTCGTCACCGAGAAGGAGGAGAATACTTCGCTAAAACGACGGACTGGACACCGCCGAGTTAGCAGAAAGTCGACGCCGAGGAGGCGGGCTGGTCGTCGCTATAAATGCCGACGATCTCATCACCGAGAAGGTGGAGAATACTTCACTAAAACGACGGACTGGACATCGCCGAGTTAGCAGAAAAGCCAAATCCGAGGAGGTGGGCTGGTCGTCGATGTAAAAGCCGACGATCTCATCGTCGAGAAGGCGGAGAATACTTCGCTAAAACGGCAGACTGGACATCGCCGAGATAGAGGAAAGCCGACGCCGAGGAGGCGGGCTGGCCATCGCCGTAAAGGCCGACGATCTCATCGCCAAGAAGGCGGAGAATACTTCGCTAAAATAGCGGACTGGACATTGCCGAGATAGCAGAAAGCCAAAGCTGAGGAGGCGGGCTGGTCGTCGCTGTAAAAGCCAACGATCTCATCGCCGAGAAGGCAGAGAATACTTCACTAAAATGACGGACTGGACATTGCCAAGTTACCGGAAAGCCGACACCGGGGAGGTGGGCTGGTCGTCGCTGTAAAAGCCGACGATCTCATCGCCGAGAAGGCGAAGAATACTTCGCTAAAACGGCAGACTGGACATCGCCGAGATAGCGGAAAGCCGACGCCGAGAAGGTGGGTTGGTCGTCACCGTAAAGGCCGACGATCTCATCGCTGAGAAGGCGGTAGTGCCAGCGCCGAGTAGGCGGGCATAATCGTACAAGTGGATTTTCGTAATTTGGCCGGTAGTGCTCGCTGGGGCATAAAAAAACGGTGGTAAAATTGTGCTCGCTGGGGCATATAAAAGCATTACTCTACTCCGTATTACCCCCAATCAAACGGGCAAGTAGAAGCTGTCAATAAAATTATCAAGCATACTCTTAAGGTTAGACTTGATAATTCCAAGGGGGGAGGATGGCTGAAGAGTTACCCGAAATATTATGGGCCTATCGAACTACTTTCAGAACATCAACTGCGGAAACCCCATTTGCCCTGGCATTTGGTGCGGAAGCTGTTATACCCGCAGAAATAAAGATTCCGAGCCATCGGATAATGACTTTTGGAGAGCACATCAACGACCAGGCACTCGCCCTAAGTGCAGACCTGTTGGAAGAAAGATGGATGGAGGCTGACTTCAAGAACGCCATGTATAAAAAAAGATCAGAAAAGTTCTACAACTCCAAAGTCCGAACACGCAGGTTCAATGTGGGCGAGCTGGTTCTAAGACGAGCAGCGGGGGTACCAAGTGGTGTGTTCGGCTGTGCATGGGAAGGTCCATTCAGAGTTACAGAACGTTTGTTAAATGGGGCTTATGATTTGGAAGATGTGAATGGAGTCCCATTGTCCTACTCGTGGAATGCGTCAAATCTGAAAAAATATTATCAGTAACGACGAGCGCAATTGACCGAGCACAATCAGCCATTCGGCTCGATGAGCATAACTGGCCGAGCATAATTACCTATTTAACAAAGACGAGCAGGACAATCATGAAGGAAGAACACACCGTGTTTGACACAAATTTCTGAATCTTCTACAAATTTCTGGATCTTCTAGAAGAAATTCTGGCCAGCTCTATCAAAAGATAGAAGATACGTGTCGAAACAATTTGAGAGGTGGTGGCAACCAAAAGAGGTATGTGTCAATCCTTGGATAAGAACTGGCAAGAACAAAGACAGATGTCAAAATGGGGATTTAAAGCAAGAAGGCCAACACCAACTAGCTATGCCAGCACATGTTTGGGATAGTACTATAAATAGACATATTAATAGCTGAAGAAAATGAAGAAAATTCAATTATCGAGTGAAAGTTGGTTTGGTATGCCTCCAGACGAAGTATCCAGCACTCGATTCATCTATCATTTTGCTGAATCGATCATATGTCCAGGCACTTACTCTAGTACGAGCTTTATACCCCGTACGACACTCCGAGCAAAGGTTGGTGCTCGTTACGGACTCAAGATGCTTGGCAGAGTCATGGTTGTCACTCCACGTTGCTCACTATTTATGCAGTGGTAAATCATTAGTCCCCTACGCATCCCTAAAATCTCCTCTGAGAGGGTGGGATGTCGTGGTATCCGCACGAAACAACGCGCAGATGGTGATGTTAAGGCATCTACAGAAGGGGACAAAAAGGTGCGGGCAGAGACTCTTGCTCGCACCTGATATAGGCGAGCAGGCGTGCTCGCCACATGCTCATGTCTTCGGCAGCCCGCATAATCACAGCTTGTCCAGGAGGGGCAAACGTTGATGTTGCTGTTGCTCGAGCATGTTACTTAAAGAGGAGTAGACAGGCTGGTCCGCCTCATGCTTGTCAACATCAATTCCGCGGACGAGATGAGGTCAGCTCGTGCTATTTCAAGACAAGGTTTAAATTCAAAACCATAGTCTGATGTCTATAGTTATGTGTAATAGACAGTCTTCTTCAAATGTAAATGTTGTAATAGAATACAACGTGTTGCAAAAAAAAACATTTTCGTTTGTTAAGTTTTTCTAGTTGAAGCCTATCAGAGGTAGCACCTAAGTCGGACGACCCGAACAAAGACGAATGAGCCGAAGTTTATGTTCACCTGACGAAACAGTTCGTACTCAGATACCCGCAGCAAAGCAAGTGATGGGTACGCAATCGCAACTAAATAAGATGACTCGTACTTACAGATACCCGCAGCAAAAGCGAGTGATGAGTACGGGGTCGCAGCTAAATAAGACGACCCGAGTACGAAGTGATCACGCCTAAATAAGACGATCACGAAACAAGAAAGGGGGGGTTGCATATAAGTTAACCCATCTGGTCGCAGCTAAATAAGACGATCAACCTGATTGCATCTCAATAAGACAATAAAAAAAACCAAAGAAGTCAGGGTGGAACATAGACAGAGATCATGTTCGAATTCATTCAGAAGAAAAGAGGCATAAACTAGGAAACAAGACAAACATCAACCATTCATCAGCAACAAAATTCATCCTCGACGATCAGGTTAGAAGAAATTGTTCAAACAAGCAAATTTAATCATTCAACAGCAAAATTGTTCGAACAAGAAAGAAGAAGACAAAAATTACACAACAAGACCTAAAGAACTTGTTCAGCAAAGCAAAAATAAAACTAAGGAACAAATTCGTTATTGGGGGTGGGCGGAAGTGATGTATTGAACAAATCCTGCCTCATCTGCTCGGCCCCTTCAGGAGCAGCTCCTCCAGCATCATCATGCCTAGTTTGCTCGCCAGATAGCACATTCTGCTCGACTTCGGGAGGCCCCCTTTGTTTGTTCTGCACCTGATCGAACCCGTGCTCAGCTCGGTGAGTTTGGTCGGCAGTATCATCAATGTCCGCATCCGAGCCATCTTCCTCATCCAAAATAGGATCATCAATCTCGATCCCATCAGGGAGATTGGAGAAGTCGCACAGATCACTCAAATCAGATATTGGAAGATTGCGATCCGGGGGATTGTCGATTAGGTATTTCTCAAAATGGGATACGAGCGGGGCAATCTGTTCGGCAGCGAGCGTGTGTCTAGCAGAACGGATGGCATCGGCAAAGGCGCATATATAAGAGAAATTCGACATGGAATCAACATACTCCTCAGTGTGCAATTTTAAATTTTCAAGACCCAAACGAGTGTTGGTCTCTTCAGCAATGAGGAGTTGTTGGGCGAGTAAACTCTTCTCGCATTCCACGATCTCAATGCCAGTTCTGAGTTTACGGAGCTCAACATTCATCTCATCTTGAACTCTCCTAATGCCGATCACCTCCTCCTGAGCAAGGCTTAGCTCTTCCCTCGCCTGGCGAGCATCTTCCCGAGCTTGACGAGCATCCTCTTGAGCTTTGCGAGCCTCCGCTTGGGCTGAGGATACTTGTCCCTGAGCCAACTTCACTTCATCTTGAGTTTTGCTCAGCTCGTTCACCTTCTCTTCAAAGTTTCTGATAAGAGCCAAGTAGTTGGCATGAAGATTGGCGGACTCGACGTAAGCTTTCTCAAGAAGGACCAAAGATTGACCATGGTGCACTAGGCCAAGTCGCATGGTTTCCAAAGGGGTTGGACCTTTAGTGGCCTCTTTGAGCTCAGTAGTCCATGCTCGGATGGAGGTCTCGCACGCCTTCTGAACATGCTCGGGAAGACCAGGAACATTGCGAACACTTGGAGAGCAGTAATAATCTTTCAATTCTGGCATCAGAGGCGCTATTATGCTCAACCTGCATGTTCACACGAGCAAATAAACGTGATAAAGCGACCAAAATCGATGAAAAAAGAAATACTCCAATAGGCGAGCAAACGTACCTGTTCGCCCGAGCAGGGTCCCATCCCAAAAATGATTTATCCTCGGGAGACCAGAGATGAGGGTTCATAGGGGTCCAAGTTCGGGGTCCTGTAGGAGGTGGAGAAGATGTACCGACCACGGAGGCGGCCATTCTGATCGCTTCAGTAGTGGGGGTCTCCTCGATGACATCAATGCTCGTCTGAACTATCGGATCCTGCTCGTCAGGTGCCCTCCTTGATCTCTTTGGCGAGGGAGCTTGATCGCTCGCCCCCTGCTCGGCCGAACGAGTTATCCTCTTCGGCCGACTCGACTCCCCAGGTCCAGACGCGGCTGCTCGGCTCACCTTTCTCACTCTGCTTGCCTCCCCTCGATTTGCTCGCTGAGCATCCCGCTCGGCTTGAATTCGAGCAAGTTCTTGAGGTCTCTTAGTTCGAGCCATTTCAGTATGCTCGGAGGTGCTCACAACAACAGTGACAGCAGGAAAAGCTATAGACAAAACAATTCATTAAAAAAGAAAGAGAAACTGCGAAACAAAGAGTACAACACATTTGCAAATACAAAAAACAATCCTTACCAAGCTGGATTGACAGCAACTAAATGATGAGGGGGCACGTACAAGCCTCCTTTCTTCCTTTGATCGACGGTATTCAAAGTCTTCACAGATCGTTCTGAGTAAGGCTCGAGATCGATTTGCCAGATGCTGCTGAAATAACCGTCGTTGGTCTCTTTGTCCATCGCAGCTTGAATTCCTGAAATTGAGAATAAGTTAAAATCAGTTCAAGGTGAAGAGCAAAAAACACGAAAATACTTACTTCGGCAAATCCCAAAATCCGTAGGGATATCTAAGCGAGCATCTGGTTCACATCCAGAAGCCGGGCTTTTCCAATCGCCCCCGACGAACCAAAACTTCTCTTTCCAATCTGTAATCTTGTTCGGCACATCCTCAATGACCTTGCATTTGGCATTTGCCTGCATGAACAACCATCCATGTTCGCCCTTGGGACGAGTCAAATGCACTAGTCGTGAGAGTTCTGCTGCTGTAGGATAATACACGGGCTTCATTTTGCCAAACAAAGTTAAGAAGCTCATAATCATGTGCCACCCATTCGGCTTTACCTGTGTAATGGTTATGTTCCATTCTACGAGCAGGCGAGTAATAACCGGATGAAGTGGGAATCAAAGACCCGCTTCCATCGTGTCTAAATTCACAACAACACAACCCTCAGGAGGCTGATCTGCTCGCTCATCGGGACCAGGCGCCCAGAAAAACACATCTTTCGGGGTATCATAAGTCCTATACAATTGGCCGAGCATATCAACATCAATTACGCTCGTAATTTTGCTCGCCGGGTATTCATTCTCAACCCTGGTCCTATGAGGTTGTTCAGGCCAATCAAAATCATAACGAGCGATGTACTAGGCATATGTCGGGCTATGGGGAAGACCAACAGGGATGTCGAGCTCCGTGTTCTGCTCGCCGTCGAGTCCTCTGTTCGACTCAGTAACGTTCTCAGCTACCAAAATCTCCCCCCTCGTATAATCATCATCCCTATTTACATTGTGACTATGTACAACCCTAGACCTAGTTTGGGGTTGGGACGAAAAATCTCCACCCGAATCATCCAAAAAATTAGTACGGGCTAAATCCCTATCTAATTCATTTAGGGCATCATCGGAATCCGATGAAAGAACGGCAAATGGCTGCCGAACTTGACAACGAGATCTTGAACCCGAGGCATTCATCCCCGATGCATTAGCGTCGCTACGGGAGATTGTACAGAAAGAGGGGGAGGAGGAACTATGGTGGTTCGATTCTATTGAAGTAGAAAATCTTGAAAGAGAAGCCATAATTGGAATTAAAGAGGGTATGAAATAATTACCTGAATGAAATCCTTCGCCGAAATAAGAGAGCCCTTGCCGGAAATTTCAGACGGGAAGGAAGCTGAAGAGAAAGAGAAGAAGATGAAAAGAAAGAAAAGGCACTGAGGCGGCAAAATAGGTATTTATAGATACCAGGTTTAAGAAATTTTGAAAATTCGGCACAGAAGACGAAACGACACTCACGAGGGCCCACTCAATATATCCAACAGCCGGGCCCCCATGATGAATACAAAGCGACCCGGCTGGGGGGTATTGTTGTGTTCGATACAATTACTCAATTTAATCGAACACGTTGGAGGGACACGTGTATTAATCAACTGTTAAAATAATCATGCTCGATGGACAAGTGTGCTCGCTGCTTGTCGACCAAACATATTTGCTCGCAAGCTCGCCACTCGCGGAACAAGCAAGTTTGTTCGACGGCTCGCCACTCGCCGAACAAGCGAGTAGGTTCGCCAACTCGCCAAATCTGGCATGATGACCTGATACTATCTTGAGATGATCCTGAAGAGATGTTGATCTAATCCGTCGAGCTGATCAGATCAGGCAAGAAGAAATCAGATAGCCTGAGTCAAGTGACCTGAGGGTCAGGATGTCTGAACTCAGAAGAGCTGAACTCAGTAAGCCTGAGTAACTTGAAGGCTCAGTGAACCTGAAGGCTCAGATAACCTGAAGGCTCAGATAACCTGAAGGCTCAGATAACCTGAGGGCTCAGATAACCTGAAGGCTCAGATAACCTGAAGACTCAGATAACCTGAAGGCTCAAATAATCTGAAAAGCTCAGATATGTTCGATAAGGACGGAATTCCAGTATAAAATTGATATTGTCAAAAGGGCGAACAGGGCAACCAGTTGAGCAAAAGATTGATTTGGACAACCAAAAGAGTGCCTTATAAACAAATAAATGCAAAGGTCAACCAGGAAGACGAAGTTGAAAACGTGGCATTACATGAGTTCTTGCAAGACGCAAAGTCTCCAGCTCATGCTTACCAAATCAGCTCATGCTTGTCAAAGTACTTTAAATAGAAGGAAAAAAGAACAAGAAGAGGGTTCACAAAAAAATTTCCCAGAGTGGTTTAGTTCAGAAAAAATACCCAAGTTCTCTCATACGTTGAGAAAAATCCCTAGCACTTACACACTTTCTATCCAAATCATCTTCTTTCATAGAAGTTTTCCCCATGAGAAGTATGGTGTACTGTGTATGAAAATCTCGCAATATGATATGCCTGGCTTGGAATGCCCCCAGAGTAGTCATTTACTGACGAACTGGGTCAACAAATTCCTGTTATTTACCGTATATTGTACACGTACTTATTTTGTTTGTGAGTTGTTATCAAATCAGCCATATAATATTCTCCATAAAAAACGACTCGCAACAACAATACGCATAAATTGAAGCTGAAAATTAAGGAGAAAACCAGCATAGCTTACCAAATGCTCCTTTGCCAATAATAGTAAGTTAAAATCATTGCAATTTCATAAACTCTGCTTCCCTCTTCTCTAGATTCCTCATCAATTTCTATTCCTACTCACTCAACACTTGCGCCTCTTGAGCCCTTATATGCAAAGCCCTCCTCCTAAAAAAAAACCCAGAATTCCAAATTCACACTGACTTAAAATCTCAAGAATCACCCAAATTGAAATAAAATTTGAAATACCAAATATAAAAATGGAATTAAGCTTTGAGACCCAAAATAATATTATCCCTATATCATCAGTATTTCTGTAAGTCTAAAGTACTAATTTTTGCAACCTTTCTTTTACATATTAAATCATATTTCGAATGATAGTGTTGGGTATGAGGGGAAAAAAGGCAATCATACTTTGACAAATAATGTTGTAATCAACAATAGTATAATTAATAGAGTGAGAACTGTATGGAGACATCAAGTATACACACACATATACAATTCTGCTCAATCAATTATAAACTTGCAGCATGCAACACTGAGATAGTGAGACGCATGCAAGATATTCGGTCCCCTAAATCAAGAAGGAGTTGCTTGAACTTGAATAATCAAATGCAAGAAAGACTCTACAGATATATGCATTTTTCAAGATGGAGAGGATCTCTTATTCCCGTATTTAGCATATCGAAGAAAACGAACGTGTTGTCTCTTGCATTTCCATCGTTTTCAAGCTAATCCCTTACATGCCCCATCCGACCAAAAAATAAATGTAAGTGCTTTAGTTAGTTTATTCATGAAAAATAAAATCATTTTCATAAAATAATCATCTAATTACACGCGACATATAATACCTGCAAGTGCTTAAGTTCTTCGTTGTGTTTGCAGCACCCCCTGCATTCGTGTCCCAAAATCGGGTCGATTACTTTATATAGTTTTTCCGATTAATTATCATTATATATAACAGAGAAGCAATTGTGTTGTGACTTACAACATTCGAAGCATAGCCGTATTTTTTCTTAAAATAAAGACTATCCAGTCCAATCCGGCCCATGTAAGTACTATAAGGTCCAATCTCTTTTTAAAAATACTCCTACATCCAAATCAATACACAAAAATCCTAAACTACCCTTTCCCCCGTTAAATACCCAACCCACCTCATTTTAACCCTAATTCTCACCCAAATCACCCCCCTCCTCACACCAAACGCCACTGGTTCCCTTCCGGCTTGAGCGCCGCCCTCTACGGCGGCTCTGGCGCTCGACGACGCCTTCTCATCAAGCCGTGGGTTTCGTCTTCGCGTCACTCCCTTCTGAAGCCATTCACGATCCCATCTGTGTTCGACGCCAAGCTCCTAATCGACAGCTGATTCTTAGATCCGTTGGTCCAGAACGACATGAGGCGACACGATGACTCCGGTGGAGAGCTTGACTTGTGTGGCGGAGATGAAGGCGACACGACGGAGCTGCTGCCAGAGAAGAAACCAGAGATTGGTAGATCTTTGTACGATTTTGTTAAATTTCTGAATTTTGTTATTTTATTGAAATTCAAATTGTTGTTTTTTTTTTGTTCAGATTTTTTCGAAAAATGATGGATATGGTTTTTTGTGATTTTTTCTGAATCTTGGTTGAAGATCTGGAATTTTGAAAATGGAGGTGTTTATGTTTTGGATTTTTTTAGTAGTTTGTATTGGTGGGGGGCTGGGGGTGTTTCGTTTTGGTTTTGCGTTTCTGATTTTTTTTTGAAGCGAACACGTTTTAGTAGCTTGTATTGGTTGGGGGCTGGGGGTGTTTCTGATTTTTTTTTTAAGCGAACACGTTTTTGTGTTTTTATAAGCGAACACGTTTTGGTATTTGAAATTTGTTTGAATCTGAGTTCTCCGGTGAAGAAGATGAATTTGTTTGAATTTTTTTTTTTTTGAATCTGAGTTTAGAAATATGATTTGGATCTGTTTGTGATTCTTTTTTTAAAAAATTGAAATTTCCAGCGAAGAAGCCGATTTCCAGCGAAGAAGATGAAGAAACCAAATATTTTGATGATGTTTGTGATTCCAGTGGATGATTGATGATGGAGGAAGACGAGATGGGAAGAGAAATTTTCAGATTTGGGTCTGTATTTCAATATTTGTATCATTTTTGAATGCATACATGCATGTTTTTGTGCATATATTCATCAAATTGATGAATATGTGCATGTCGAAATTAATACGAAAATATTGCAATTTTTGATATGATTTTTTAATAATTTTTCTATAATTTCCCATTTTTCCAATTTTTTGTGCATATAGAAAGACAGAAAGATCTGTAATAAAAAAAAAAAAAACAGAAAGAAAGAAAAAGAAACGAATTGACTAAAAAAAGGGGAAAGAAGGAAAAAAGGACAAAAAAAGAGAAAGAAAGAAAATGAAACGAATTGACTAAAGTAAGGGAAAGAAGGAAAAAAGGACAAAATAAAGAGAAGGCAAGGGTATATGAGTATTTCTATAATGGATTTTGGACATAGTAGTACTTAAAAAATATATTTGGACCTAGTAGTACTTTTTACTACTAGTTTGGACTGGAAAGTCATTCTCTCTTTTTTCTTTATTTGATCAACGGTAGGGGTGTGCAAAATTCGGTGAAAACCGAATTAACCGACCGAACCAAACCGAATTTTCAAGTTCGGTTCGGTTATTCGGTTTTCGGTTCGGTCTCGGTTTCAAATTTTAAGAATTTCGGTTTTCGATTCGGTTCGGTTAATTTTAGGTCGAAAACCGAAAATATTAAATATATAAAATATTAATTATTATATAATTTTTTTAATTACTTATTTACAAGGCTAGGGCAGCAGACGTATGGTATTGGTATCTCCTTCTCCACTTCTCCTCTCCCACTCCCACCTGTAAAAACCCTTGGGCGCCGCTTCCACCACCCGCTGCTCCTACCACCGGCCACCGCCCATCAGCCGCAAGTCGGTGACGTCGCCCTTGCAATTCTTCAAGGTCAAGCCCACCCGCACGTCGCCCATGCAATTCTGCAACGTGGTGAATCTCTGTCAATTCTATCTCATTTCCTTCTTATTTCAGTGGGAATAATAATAATAATACCAAGCAATTACATTATAAATATTTATGACCCATTCCGGCACCATTTCTTCAATCCTTATCCAAATCCTCATCTCCCTATTTATGCCTCTTTTCAGTGGTGCCTCTTTTTGTAAGAAATTACTTGTTTATTATTCGATTTATTGAGTGTTTGAACTTTGAAGGTATTAGGGATTCATCTTTTGGGATCTGATTTTATGGTGGTGAAGCTTCTGATAATTTTTTGTCATTTATTCAAGAAAAAAAAATAGAAAAACTTCGGTTGGTTCGGTTAAAAACCAAAACTGAACCGAAAATTTTGGTTCGGTTAAAGTTCGGTTATCAGGTTCATTTGGTCGGTTCGGTTACCAAATATGAAATTTCGATTTGGTTCGGTTATAATTTTTCGGTTCGGTTTGGTCACCAAACCGACCGATGCTCACCCCTAATCAACGGTACCACTTCTCTCGTCCCGTGCCACTTAATTTACCCCAACTTTCTCCATCTTGACCATTGAAGTTTTCAATTTTCTTGAGTGACAAATGAAATAAGCCTATAGAGTTGTTCATATGCAAAACACAGTTTTTCCGTACAACGGGTTCACAACTGTCACTTTATAGTAGAACAGTTAATACTTTTTAATAATACACAAAAAAATGCAAACCAGTTGAATTGTAGAACTGGCTTATTTTAATAACTATGCGCATAAATTGAAGCTGAAAATTAAGAAGAAAACCAGCATAGCTCACCAAATGCTCTTTTGCCAATAATAGCAAGTTCCTCAAAATCATTGCAATCTCATAACCTCTGTTTCCCTCTTCTTCAGATTCCTCATCAATTTTTATTCCTCCTCGCTCAACACCTCAACACCTGCTTCTTGAGCCCTTATCTGCAAAGCCCTCCTCCTAAAAGAACCCAAAAATCACTCAGTCCTTTTCCAAATTCACATTGAATTAAAATGTCAAGAATCACACAAATTTCTTTTACGAGTAAGTCTAGTGTGAAAATTTTCATGTATGAAAAATTATAAAATCACCCTAAATCATGACCTATTCGGGCCGGGTGAACCATCTACACCCTAAACACTAAATCATGACATATTCGGGCCGGGTGAACCATGAACCACTCGGGCCGAGTGAACCATGAACCACTCGACTTTATCTTACCTTCACCATATACATAATTTATATGTAAATAAAAGGTTTTTCATGTATGCAAATTTTCATTCTAGACTTTGTCTTCTTTTACATATTAAATAATATTTCGAACCTCCAGCCCCAAACAGGATGGCGCATAGCCCTTCCATCCATAAAAAAAAACCCAACTTGGATCAAAATCAAATCCAAAACAGATGTTCTAATACGACAACAACATCAAGATCAAACATTTAGGTGGTGTTTGTTTTCAGCCGGGGAGGTCCGGATGGGGGATGGGCCTCCCCCCGTCCCGTCCACTTTTCAGATTTTCACATCTCATCCTCCATTCAAATACACATCCACCTCTATTATACATCTATACCCTAAAATTATCACATCATTATTTTTCTTACACCAACTCATTCTCTCTCATACTTTTCTTACAACAATTCATTATCTCTCCTACTTTTCTTACACTTTTCTTTCATACAATCATTATCACACTAACTAAATAAAATAATACATCATCATAATTAAAAAGTATTGATTTAACATAAAATTCCATCCATCCCTACTACATCCAACCCAAAACAAACAAGGGATTACTATTCACAGGATTTTCCCCATTCACTTTTTTTCCCCATCCGAATTTACCACATCCACCTCAAGCTCAAAACAAACATACCCTTATCGATGGGATCATTGCAGCGCCATTCCATCCGTCGAGCCGTCTCTTGCCAGCCGTCGTCGCACCCTACTCGCGCCGTCGACGCTGTCGATGGGATATTCTGGTCGTCGATCCCATCTTCTCTCGACGCTCTCGATGGGATTCTCCCGCCTTCTTCGTCTTCAATCGAGTCCATCTGTGTGTATTAATTGAGTCTTTCTTTTTTGATCGGTCCGTTCGTATGGATTTTGTGGGGATTATTATTATTTTTTTTTGTTTATTTTAGAGTAAGGATATAGATATATATGGATTAATATGAAAAGTTTGAGGGGTTGAAGGGAATAATTGAAGGGTTCTTTCGTAGTGTGTAAAATAATGGAGGGGTAAAATTGTTTAAAAATATTTCTCAAAAGTTTGTCACTTTTTATAATAGTATGAATATGGATATAATAAACAAAAAATAAAAAGCATCGGTCAAATCAACTCACAAAAATATAAATCATTACATCATCATCAAAAATTTCAATCATTTATTAATCATTCGACCATCATCATCAACCATCTAATCAAAGTTGTTAGGACAAATTGCAAAAACAAGACTTATTTTTTTCCTTTATCAAGGCTTTCTGCCGACCTAACTTTTAGACTTTATATAAGAGTCTTAACTATCAATTTGTTATAAAAAAGGACTCGGATAATTTTAAGACAAAAAAAAAAAAAGATTTTCACTTATTTTTTTATATATCACTTTATAAAAATAATGATATTTAATATATATATATATAATAAATGATAATAATGAGTTAATAACTGCTAATATATTTTTTTAAACGTAAATAAATTTATTAAATACAACGAGTACAAATACTCAAACAATTACGCATAAAAACCTTATAAAGAAAAAAATACCGAATAAGTAGTTCAAGAATTACAAAGAAGAATTACTAATTAATATTAAGTGGCATACCGCATCAGATCAAAAAAAAAAGATTGATTTATATCATATACCGCACAAAATTTTTTATATTTAAAAATTCATATCGCTTTTGAATACTAAAATTCGGCATACATAAAATTTCGATAATTAAAAAATATTTACCTACCGTACTGAAGTTTTCGGTATCTAAAAATTTCGATTGTTATCGATATATCCCATACCGAAATTTTGATATACTATGTCATACCGAAATATCAGTATACATAATTTTTTTAACAAAATACCGAAATATTTTGGAGTATTAAAATATCAAAATTTTAGAATGCTTATTACCATATTATACTGCAGTTCACGGTATATTGAAAAAATCGACATTTTTTATATTTTTCAATTTGATAAACACAGTATACCCATTTTTTCATTAATTTTTGACCCCTAACCGTGAATATAAATGAGTGAATTTTAAAAAAGAACACATAAGTTGAGAACAATTTTTTTTATTGATGTAGTACTTTGTTTTTTATTTAGGGTTGAGAACGAAAGAAATTAGACGCAAATTAAAAAAAAAACTATTGTTTTGTCTTAAAACTGCCCGAGTTCTTTTTTTGTAACAAAAAATTAAGTACCTACCCTGCAAAAATTTAATATTAAGTCCTTAAAGTGCACTAAGGGGCAAATATAAATCTTATTTTTGCAATTTGTCCAAGGTTGTTAATATGTATCAATAGTATAACTCGAATGCCCTAACTATTGTTGTTAAGATCTGACTGGGAACCAATAAAGTACTGCCATCTTGCTTCCATCAAAGGCGAGGGACTGATTGGTAAATTGTCGCGAAATCGGGCGAAATTGGGAAAGCGACTAAAAACTCGATTGGGCATTTGGGCCATCATACCAAGCTCGTGACTTGTTGAATATTCTGGAATCTGCTTTTTCAAAGAGGAATCTGCTACAGTTATTCGACAACATTTCTCAGCAATCCAGCATACCTCTTACTCAAAACTCCCCTGCTTCGTTGATGGAACTCCAGGGGAATCCCGTCGACCATGGATATTACATGCCGCCCGAGTGGGCGCCACACTCCCGATGCTGGATTGGTTGGCCTGTGAGTTTTTTCGACTTCTACTTCTTTTTCAATTTCCCTTTTTACATGGAATCTATTGATCTCCGTGTTTCTCCGTTCCTTTTTGTGTTGTTTTTTTTTTCTATTTTCTCTTTAATGTTTGGATGTGAATTGTTTGCCGAAGATTTTACCGGAATTTATAATTTGTTGAATAGAGAAGGCTAAATTGTTTTTTTAGGGAAAATAATTGGAATTGAAAATTTACGATTGACTTTAGGGTTTACATATTCTGTTCCAGAATTTCATTTCTTGGGTGTGTTTCGTGTATGCTGTTTCTTTCTCCTGCAATTTTGGGGTGATGAGTAATTGATGTGGAAACAGGAGAAGTATCAGTGGAGAAGGGACTGTTTGTTGGTTTTTTTTTTGGAATTTGATCTAAATCTTGCATTAATTCTAAGCTAACTTCTTAGGCTAAACTAAATGGGTATTAGTTTAGAAAAATGTTTTCCTGCGCCAACAAACTATAATAAATTAATAATAATAATAATTCTTGTTCAGTTTTACTATTAAGTTTCTTTTATGTGTTTTTTATTGCTTCCTTCTCTGAATTTGTTATGAATAAGTACCTGACAAATTATATTTCAGTAAAAAAAAAGAATTATGTTGGAGGAGGGAATGATGTTGATTTGTGAGATCTCTTACATCATTCTTCTTGAAAATTGTGCCCTTTGGTAAGAGTGACTAATTAGTATATTATGCTGAAAAGTGAGCTGAAATCAGGAGTTGACTTCAAATTTTATATTTATGTTCTTACAGAGAGTTTTCTGTTTGTATGATCCAGCCAACTGTATAAACTCAGTGCTTTTATATACTGTCTGAAGATCTTATAAGTCAAAATCTCTCTCTCTCTCTCTCTCTCACGCGCGCACACACACACACACCTGAGACACCATACACTGATGATAAATTTTTAGAAGATTTGGGGAAAAGAGTTGTATTTTTCTTGAAGGAAATTCCATTATCTCTCAAGGTACAAGTTGATGCCTCTTTTTCCTATAAGTCTTTATAAAGATATCCTAAGGCCCTAAAATATGGCTAATTCCTACAAAATCTGCTGCTTAAAAGTCGGCCTCTTCAAAATTACTGGTCAACTGGCTGAAAATTTACTGGCTCAAGCTAGCTCCTTTAACAACACGCACATATACTTTCTTCTGTTGTATACTTTTCTTAGGACTTCGATTTTTGTTATCTCCCTCCCCTTTTTTCTGGTAGTTTTGCCTTTATCTACATTATAATGTATTATTAAAGCTTCACTTGATTCACAGGAACGGCCGGACAATTGGCGTGACCATGGAGTGCCCGCTCAACGTGCATTTGCTAATGTTGCCTCTGCAATTTCAAGTTTTGAACCTGTTACTGTCTGTGCCAGTTCTGAGCAGGTTAAAAGTTATCAGATCTTAAACCATTTCCCGTAGTTTAATTTCCTGTATACTGTTCTCCTTCCGGAAAAAAAGAAAGAAAATATAAGGCAAAGTCTTATGTAAACCAAACTGGTTCACATTTTGTTTGTATTTTTAAGAAGTATTAGCTGTTTCATGAAAAGGTATTAGTTTGATAGTATTAGCTTTTTCATTAAAAGTAGTAGTTGTTTTACTGTAAAGTGATAGTTGCAAACCATTTGTACGGTAAAACTATTTTGCACAACTCAAAGAATAAAATTTATTGGACAGTTGGAAAATGCACAAAGTCAATTGCCAAAACACATTAAGGTGGTTGAGATGAGCATGAACGACTCTTGGCTTCGTGACACCGGTCCAACTGTGAGCCTCAGTTGTTTAAACAATATTGTTTACTTTTGCCACTGAATTGTTATATGTCTAGAGTGATGATTATTTTTGGCAGTTTGTTGTTCAAAGTAGTCGATCAAATAATGAGAACATGGGAAGGAAGATTGCAGGAATTCATTGGAAGTTCAATGGCTATGGTGGTAAGGTTATATGGACTTGGAATTGAGATGATTGTGTAATAATTTAATGTTTTTTACAAAAAGTTACAAAAGTGAAAATAAAAGGTGTAAAAAGTGACGAATAAAATAAGAGTGTGAGTGTGAATAAAAAAACCATATTTGCATTAATGAGTCATTGGAGAGAGTGCGGTGCAGAAAAAAATGTATATATAGGGTTTATAGGTATTTGTAGGGGTAGATGTATTGGGTTTTAACCGATTCTAAAATTCCAAAGTAGAACCGGAGTTGGATTTCAAAATCCCACCGGTTTTCAAATCCCAAATCAAACATACCCTTAGTCGTTAATCTGGTAATCATGAAGGTTAATCATGCATGTAGTGGTTTAATTGCTTTGTTTGATATTGGGTTTTCAAGAATGGTCTAGTTCTTTTGACCTCCCAGTTTTATGATATCAAGCACGCCTGTACTTCTAATGTGAAAGGATATTATATGTAGTTTCTACTCTAGTTTTACTCTTGGTGGAGCATTTCTGGTGCATCTCATTTTCACTAATGATGGTCTTTTACTGTGATAATGTGCCAATCTGTTTCCAGTTGATTTTATGCAAGTGTTAATGTAGGTTCTCTTATGTGATTTACAATTTTAGTTAGTAAGTCTCTTGTACACCAGTTGTACGGTGTAATTGTACACAACTAATACTTTTCAGTGAAAACAACTAATAGTGACCATCTAATACTGTTCAGTAAAAACAAATAATACCGTTTGAAAATGCACTTGAGTTGCATGATGCACCTGGTGCATATAAAACCTCGTCAATTGCTTTAGGATATTTTCCCGCTATGTAGAAAGAATTTCTGATAGAGGTCTTAATATGAGCTCATCTTTGGTATGATTATAATACCAACAAGTTTAATGTTTGATTTCCCTAGGCATAGACGAAGGTTGTTATGAAGATTGGAGCCTTGACTCACTTATTGCTAAAAAGGTTGGTTAAATTTTTACCAGTAATTAAAAAAATTATACTTGGACAGGCTGTATTTTGTTGAACCCACAGTTACTACTTTTACTGTTTTCCTCTATTTATCTCCTAGGTACTGGAATATGAAAATGTTCCCAGGTTTACTCATACTATGATTCTTGAAGGTGGAAGCATTCATGTAGATGGAGAAGGTTAGTAAGCTTTCCAATCTCATTGGCATAACGGATTTGTGTTTCTAATATCTATTTACTCTATTAAAAATTCTGTGTTGCCCAAAAGGTTGATCAAGCACAGTTCCCATTATTACGTATTCTTAATGTATATGGAATATGCCAAAACTTCCCAGTTACACATTCAAATGCCAAGTTTTTCAACTTTTTTGATTATCAATGATATATGGAAACCATTTGGTTAGCACTAATAAGTTAGTGCTGCTTTCATAGAAAATTCCAATGTTAAAGATGTTAACCTTAGATATCTAGAGTAACATGAAAAATTCGTTCAACTGTTTTCTTGCTTCAGGGACTTGTCTTACAACAGAAGAGTGCTTGCTGAATAAAAATAGAAATCCTGGTTTAACCAAAGTAGGAATCGAGGATGAGCTCAAAGCATATCTTGGAGTCAAGAAGGTCATCTGGTTGCCTCGTGGGTTGCTTGGTATTCTTCTTCATCACTTTCTTGTATTAATTTAAGACAAAGTCTTCTATGCACCAGGTGCACCGTGCAGCTCAAGTGCATTTTTCAACGGCATTGGTTGTTTTCACTGGACAATATTAGCTGGTCATTATTAGTTGTTTTCACCGAAGAGTATTAGTTGTTTTCAATGAAAAATATTAGTTGTGTACAATTGGACCGTACAACTGGTATAAAGGAGACTTACTTAAGTTAATAGTTTGTTCAAAGATGAAAATCTTCTCTCCACGATCATGTCACTAGATTGACAAGTGAGGTCTATACTTGCATAATTGTTGACCTGCTTTTCCTAGTTCTACGTTAATTACATTCCAATGCATCAGTAAGGCTGGTATTGACTTTTAAATTACATTGATATCTCTCCTTAATGATTTAATTGCATTTTTAATAATTGTAAATTCCGGTGCATCAGTAAAGCTGGTATTGACATCTAAATTACTTGATTTTTGTCCATAGTATTAATTGACTTTTGTGCCTCCATGGAGTCAAAACCATATGAAGCTTCATATATTGTATTTTAACCACGCCAACATGATATTAATTGATTTAGAAAGCGGAACTGTGAACTTCTTTATAAGGTTTGTTCTCATAAGCTTCAATAAACTTTTGATAAATTCGAAGGAATGTAGTGGTCCTTTATGAAATTAGGTTGGGAGAGCATGTCTTATAGTCATTGAAACTCTCAATGGTCGTAGGGGATTCAAGTAGAACATTCTTCAATTTTCTTTAACTTCGTCAGTAGTTAAAATTTTAACTGCTCTACGTAGTTCGCCTGTAGCCTTCTATTGATTTGTAAGAAAATGAAGATTGCTTAGGCATACAAAATTACTTTCAGTTAATTTCTATGTTTATTTGCTCTAAAGTTTCAGTTGCATGATGCAGTAGTCTTCTTTAATGTTTGGACTTTATACATATGGCCAAGTACGGAGCCAGGAATCTAAACTTTGGGAGGCAAAATTGAGTTTTTCTTAATGACCGCCAAAGATAATTTCTGCCATATGAAAAAGAGAAATTTTATTTTTGAAATCAAATTTTAATTTCTACTAAATTAATTGACTTTAAGCTTGATCAGGTATATAGAGTGATTGTAGTAACCTGAAAGTTTTGACATTCTCATGCTTATAATATTGACAATCACATCATTTCTTTATATACATCTTGGAGAAAAATTGATTTTACCTCTAATGAAATCCATGCATTCTTGATTGACTTTAAGCTTCATCAGGTATAGAGAGTGATTGTAGTAACCGAGAGTTTTGGCATTCTCATGTTTATAAAATTGATACTCTGACTTGTCATTCCTTTTTTTTGTACATCTTGGAGAACAAATGATTTTACCTGAAATGAAATCCAGCCTCAATGAAAGCCAATAATTTTACCTTTTGTTTTCTTTTTAAATTTATCTATGAATTTCTTGCTATGCCATCTACAAAATTTTACTCTGCAATTCATGCATGAACAAAATTTGGTGCTCAAAGTTTGCCTTGTATTTTGCAGGCGATGAAGACACTAATGGTCACATTGATAACATGTGCTGTTTTGTAAGGCCTGGAGTAGTTCTGTTGTCGTGGACTG
Organism: Stenogyne calaminthoides; assembly: GCA_037126765.1. Lineage (NCBI taxonomy): Eukaryota > Viridiplantae > Streptophyta > Magnoliopsida > Lamiales > Lamiaceae > Stenogyne > Stenogyne calaminthoides. Next base: position 8,330,142 of record JBBCBC010000012.1, on the reverse strand, counting down.
ATGATGAATTAGACCCCCAGTATGAGCGATCTGTGGAAGCCCTTTCCGTTCTTACCAGCACATTAGATGCCAAAGGGCGAAAATTAGAAGTTATCAAACTCCACGTGCCAGGACCGCTTTATATGACGGAAGAAGAGGCTGCTGGATTAGAACAGGTTTTAAATTTTATTCTTATTATCTTAGTAACACTTGGGCGCACCAGTTACACCGTGCAACTGGTGCACAACTAATACTGTTCAATGAAAACAACTAATACTCTTCTGTGAAAACAACTAATACCTTTTAGTAAAACAACGAACACCATTAAAAATTGCACTTGAGGTGCACGATGCAACTGGTGTATAGATGTATTTTCGTCTTCCAGAAAGTTAAGGTTGATGAATCCCATTCTTAAAAAAATAGTTTGTTTATTTTTGCCCTTAAACGTAGAAATTATAAGGTTGATTTATCCAATTCTTAAAAAAAAAAAAAAGTATAGTTTGCTAATTTTGCCCTTAGAACATAGACACTATATGGTTTGTTACATTGACTGATTGCAACTACATTTTTTTTCTCTTTTTGATGGGCCATTTACAGTTATATGCTGATACTTTACCTCACGCACTCACTCTCTGTTTTGGGCTCAATGATACAACAGGGCGATGCTGTAGCAAGGATACCGGGTACTAGGCTTGCTGCTTCATATGTAAACTTCTACATTGCCAACAAAGCAATTATCACACCCCAATTCGGTGATGAGAAGTGGGATGACAAAGCTGTTCGTGTCTTGTCTTCGGCATTTCCGGATTATGAGGTCAGAAAACTCTAGGTTTTTTCCAATCTTCCTAATGTTGGATTCAAGTTGCGTTTGTTAGAAAATTTTGAGGATAAATTTGGTTTGATTGTAGATAAAATCACAACCTTCTCGCAAATTGCAATCTAATTTAAACTTTTGAATCTTGGTAAATAAAACCACATTTTAGAAAAAATTTACAATTCGAACTCACAGGTAGATTCGCTCCTGCCCGGAAATGAAAATTAATTATCCGTTGTCATGTGAACAAATCTAAACATATTAATATCATAAATGATTTGTTTCCAAGAAGGTGACACGTCATTTCTGGGCAGGAGTGATTCTGCCCATTGGTTTGAATTGCAAAAGAAATATTAAATTTGAGGTTTTGTTTACTAAGATTCAAAAGTTTAGATTAGACTGCAATTTGCGAAAAGGTTATAATTTTGTTTGCAATTAAGCCATTTGAAATCCAAAATAACATATCCATTTGTGTTCTGGGGGGAAAGATTTGTAGCATGCATTTGAAATTCATCTCTCATTTAAAAATTTCACATATCGGATTTGAAATCCATTCATTCATTCCAAGTTCCTAAAGTTTGAATCCTCAAAACAAACGCAAATGAATTTATCAACTCAAACTGATTCTGGAGCCACATGCCGACTCCATATATTAGTCTTGTATGCACTAGCGCACCGTACGACTCAAGTACATTTTTAAACGGTATTAGTCATTTGCACTGAATAATAATAGTTGATCAGTATAAGTTGTTTCCACTGAACGGTATTAGTTGTGTACCAGTTGTACGGCGCAACTGGTGTACAAGAGATTTTCACTATTAAAGGTGTCGTGTCCTCTCCTTAATGTCATTCTCATAATAGGTGTATTATTCTACATTTTCGAAAAGTAGATGCGTAAATCATCCTTGTTGGTGTTTGGGTTTGCAGATTGTGAGAGTCGAAGGTGCTCGTGAGATTGTGCTTGGTGGAGGAAATATACACTGCATCACCCAACAGCAGCCAGCTTCTCCATAAATCACTCATAAAAACATGTTCATGAAAATATTGCTTATTGATTATTCATTCATCTGCAAAACCAATAAGGAGTTGAGTTGTAACGATTTATTACTTTATATAAAAACTAGGTGAGACAGTCCCTGGATCTCAGCCAGTGAGATGGAGTTCCATGATTATTATTATCTGATCATTAGGAGGGAATTGGTTGTATGAATTGTAATCAATTAACTTGGAAATTCCTCTTACGAGACGATCTCATAGGAAAAGTTCTATTTGCGTTATATATTATATTCATAGTCCAACAAAGATAGGCAAAAATTTAAGTGAGCTCACGTGAATTTTTTTTCTTTAAGTATCATTGCTACGCATATGCTTTATTATTCGTATGAGTATACACTATTATTATTATTGTGCATATGTAGTTGTATTATTTAAAAATTAAACATTTTCTTAAATAGTAATACTCTATATGCATAATAGTGACACTTGAAAAAGAGAATTCATGTGGCAGAAGAACTACCCAAGTAAGATGTACTTCATAAGGAGATATTTGGCGTGTGATGAATCTTGTTGTTTGATAGTTGTACTTCACATTGTAAATTAAGTGTGGTTTCTTTTTTCTTTTTCTTTTTTGAGGAAGAGACGAAAAACTCTTTTCGCTTCAGTCACGCGGGTTGTATATCAAAGAATGTGCCTAAGTAGGGGTCACTTGTGGGAGAGAGTCAATATGATTTAATCCTCAGCTCAACCCCCCCCCCCCACCCCACCCCATAATATTTTTAGAGTGTTAATATGATTTAATTCTCAAGATAAACCCCATAATATTTTAATGAAAATTTTATTCCACATATAATTTGAATCTGCATTGCTGGGGGACTTCTCCGCACATCATCACAATTTTTACTATTTGGTTATGCCCTTGTGTGTGCTATGTCGTAGAATTCTTATGTCAATTACCATAAAAAAATTTATCATGCGATGTACGATTAGTCTAAGTACATTTTTTATCAAACTAGAAAAGTATTTGTATATGTAAGTCTCTTATGCTAATTTGAACAGTACAATCACTCTAAAATATGCAAATTAAAACTCATGGGGAAGTTCATTTTCAATTGAGTCATAAAAGAAAATAATTGAATTTAGTGTGAGTTAATTTTCACGAATCTTTGATCTGTGCAAATATTGTTAAAAATATTTAATAATAGACACATACATACATACATATATATATATATATATATTCTTGCGCATATTACACAGGCAAAGTTCAAATTTGGCAGGTCACCTCCGAATTTTTAGGTCAAAAGGGTTTGATCTGCGGATCTTCCCTAACTTTTCAAACACACGCAAAAAATAAAAATAAAGAATAGAGAATTCAAAGAGACGCAAATCATAAATGCGAATATGGGAGATAGGATATCAAATCCAGCTCATAAGAAAAACACGAATACAGCGGAAAAGGTGGACGATGACATTGAAGAACAACAATGAAAATCTATAATATGGATGATTTTGAAAATTACCAGATAATCCTAATAGAGTCTCTTGATTCTACAATAACTTGTGAAAAACACATCTCTACGTTGTTATACTAAATCATTCTAAGCATAAATAAAAACATACAATATTATGTATTTAAATATATGGTACACTAATGTTTCATAAAGTAACACATGCACACAGTAACACTTAGAAAAAAACATGCACACAATACACTTGGGCATGATTGGTAAGAAATTTAAATGCAAATATGCAATGAATTCATAAATGAAATGAAGATGAGAAATGAATGATATAAGGACGACAATTCTTATAATTGGTATAGATCATGTATAAAATGTAAATATTCTGTTTGTTTTAAACTAGGATGCACTGGTACTCGGAATTTTTGAATAATGCAGTGTCGGACACGCCGCGGGTACTTGGGTACGCGGATACGGGTGGGATACGCACCCGATACGCCACATGACGTATTCCAATTAAAAATAATAATTATAATTTTGGGTACCGTGTCGGACACGTCTGATCAACGTGTCGGAGACGTGTCCGACACGAATAGGATACGCACGCACTTTTTAATTTTAAAAAATTAATATTTTTTACTTTAAATTTATCTTATATTATATTAACCCTAGCCCACATCATCTACAAGAAAAAGAAATAAAAATCTTCCACGCTCACACCAATTTTCGCCGACGTTCATCAGTTTCTTCTTGCTTTTTATTTGAGGTTAGTCTCTTGTCTACTTCTGTTTACTTTTTCGCGCAGTCTTCTTGCTTTATGTTTATATCATTATATATGTATATAATATGGTTTTGTGTGCGCGCGCGCATGATTGTGTATTGCTTTTCTATGAGTTATGTGAATTAGATTAGTTGGGGTTATTAGTTCAAGGTCTGTAATTGAAACTAATGCTTAAATAGTTAGAATTATAGGTTATATAAATTAACGCTTAATTAGTTCTTCATAACTTTAGTGTTTGTACATAGCAACCTTCGCCTCTTGTTGAGAAAAACTCCACAATATATGAAAGGCGACTCCAAGATGTGGGATGTCGCTGGAGATGCATATGATGATTTAGATGATGTTGGTTTGCTTAGGATTGCAAGTCTAACATTGGATGAGCTAGAGTTGGAGTCAAGTTCGGTTGTAGATGAAGCTAATGAAGGACCAAGCAATGAGTGTGTTGCTCCATTAATCATAGATGATTAGATTACTTTATAATTGAGTTGTGGTTTTTATATTCTATCCAGTATTTTGCATATTTGCTATTTAATTATCTTATGCATACTTTTTATGTATTGACTACGGCTTTGTGATGTTGGTGATCATTTACATATTTTATTGGGATCTTTATCTTGTTTTGATTTTATATTTATTTAGGAGTTAAGAATATTTATATTTATAGGGATTATATAAAATTATTTAAAAATTTATATCTTACCCATTTTTTTTTTGAAAACCTGTGTCCCCGTACCCGTATCGTGTCGTACCCGTATTGTCGTACCCGTGTCTATGCAACCTAGGTTTTAAATTATCATTATTGTTGTTGGTTATTGAAATTATTTGTTGTTATTATAATTTATTGTTGAAATTTATTCAAAATTATTATTGTTATTGTAGAATTATTACTATTTTATTATATTTTTATAATATATTATCATTAATTTATGAAATAATTATTTTTATTGATTACATAATAATTATTAATATTATTATATAGTATTTTCATTATTATTTATTTTTTATTTATATATTATTAATATATAATTATTATTGAATTTAATATTCTTATTATATATTTATTAATATGTATTTTATTTGATTATTGATTTTTATTTTTCTTACTTTTATTATTAATTCTCAAATTATTTTTTTAAAAAATATAACACTCCCTCCCTCTATCCCAATTAAAATACAGGTAATGATTTCTACCACGATAGAAAAAGTTCACACTACTTTCCACGAGGGAATCAACATAATTCTCAATTATTTTTGGCAACATTTTAAAAAATCTTTGCGAAAAAATTAAGCTGTGGATTTCTAATCTATCTGTTTATTTTCTAATCTACCAAACTGATTATTGCACTTATTTACTTTGAATAATTTTCTTATTATTGTTGCTTTAAATATGATGAATGTTAATTATTTACTGTATATTGTTCAGTATTACTTAAAGTTACATTGAAGATATATAATGTGGTATGTAGAAGATCACAGAAGATCACATTATCAGTTCCTTGTAAATAAATACAATATTCACAACTTAGATGGAATTGAATAATCTATTGGTAATGTTGATGTGTAAGACTCGGATTGATTTGTCTTGACCAAGATACTAAACTAGTGCATTATGAAACGCTGAATAGGACTTACAGAGAGGTAATTCTTCCAGACCGATTTAAAGGATGAAGAATTAGACATCAGTGGTTGTTGATTTCTTAATCTTTGTCAGAATTGTATGTAATTAATATTTATTTCCTTGATTTATTATGGATAGCGAATCAAAGAGATTCGATACTTTGTATTTTGGGCAATATTATTAGTTATATGACAATTGCTAAGATTTAACACAAAGAAACGTGTGCTTGGATAGTCTTGCTTGATTATGTCCCCTTGGTGGGCATAAAAGTTTTATCATATTAAATCTTGCAAGTGGATTAATTTCCGATATGTTAATAAAGTTGAGTTGTCATTACTCCAAGGTAAAAGATATTAATTAATTAAAGCATTCAATAGCTTAAATTAATTAATGGAAAAAAGAATCTTAAACCCAGAAAATAATAACTGGGAATCATATAATCGTAATATGGGTTAGTATGTACAGTAGCAATATTAATTCTATAGTGGAATGAAATAATATTAATAGGCTGAATAATATTGTGGCTCAATATTGAATTCAGAGCCCAATGGGAGGTTCAATCCTAGTTCTCCTAAAGGTCCCTCAAGTAGTCCAATTAAAGTCCAATAACAAAAGGTGATTAAAGTAAAAGAATTAATTGTTGCAAGGAAATAATATATTGGGAGATATAATTTTTGAAAAATATATTATTGGAATTAAAAAAAAAAAAAGAGGAAGAAAGAAGAAGGAAAAGTTTTGGAAAAGAGTTATGGGATGAAGATAAGATTTCTTGGAGAATAATATCTTCCCATAAATTCCAAAAAGAGATCTTTGACTTTTCTTTATTGCCTAAATTTTTGAAAATATCATGGAAGAAAATAGGGAAGAAATCTTTTGGATAGTTAATTATGGAATGAAAATATATTGGATATATTCAAGATTGTTTCTTGGAGAAGAAATAAAAGATCTTTCCATATCATCCAAAGACCCAAATTTTCGCCCCACTCTCCCTATGTTGGGATATTTTAGTTTTGATGAATTATGCCAAAACATTATCAACTTGTGTTTTTGAAGCTAATCTACATATAACAAGTTGAGGGGGAACGAGAGAACAAGTTGAGGGGGAACTCAAAAATCAGAAGAAGATGATCGAGATCAGACGAGGCTGCAAACGAGGCTGATCGAGATCAGATGAGTAAGATGAGTTCCGGAGTTAACTGATGAGTCAGGTAAAAATCGTAAAAAGAAGAAAAAGTTAAGCGGTGATCGGGGAAGATCGATAATTCGGATGACCCGGATCGGATGACCAGATCAGGAGAGGAGGTTGCAGATCAGAAGAGGAGGTTACAGATCAGAAGAGGAGCAGATGAGACTGATCGAGATCAGATGTGAATAGATCAGATCTTACCGTTGGTCCCGGGTATAACGAAGTCTCACGTGTATGGGAAAAATACACGTGTTAAATTGATTTTTAAAACTTTTCTTCACTGAGGTCAGATTGGTCAGGTTGTCCTGATGATTTGGCCCTAAGAAGCACAGATCGCCCTGAGTCAAAGTATACCTGAGACAATGATCCTGAGCTGCTTTCAGAAGCCTCAGATTATCCTAACCGAAGTCGAAGTTTTTAGAGATCCCGAAATCGCTTGATCGATAACTATCTTCTTGAACCCTCGAGAGAGTGAGTTCAGTTTGGTAACTATCTGTTCTAGCTACTCAAGTGTGCGGAATGGTTGACCCTAAGTTTTTATTCGTTTTTAGCTTTGCTGAAAACCTTCCTTTTTAATGAAACAATGATTAAGGCTGTGATCAGTTAGATGCAAGTTCAGTGGATTGATACCAACTGAATATCAGTGAATAATGCTTTCAGTGAAAAGATATGCAATGAATAACAATGCAAAGATGTACAAAACAACACAAAGAATTATAGTGGTTCGTAGACTCAAGCTCCTACATCCACTCTCTCGACCTTCGAGAGAAATTCCTTAACCACTTCCTAAGGTTTTCTGACTACCTCAATGTAGTTTACTAACCTTTCTACTTTGAGTTTTCTGACTACCTCACTGTAGTTTACTTACTCAAAACACACACAAGCTTTCTGACTATCCAAGATAGTTTACTCACTTCTTCTCTAGAGTTTTCTGACTATCTCAATGTAGTTTACTAACTCTTTACAACTCCAACTCACCAACAATCACACTCAAACTACCTTACAAAGGGTTTGGGGTTTCTGGTTGGTTTCCAACTAGGATGAGATATCCTTTACAATAAGTACAATGCAAAGGCTAGGATATCTCTACTAAGCTTTGGATATATCTTATCAATCTAGGCTTAGTGAATGAGTTCTCTTCAATGTGAAACACTTGGGAAATTCTTGGGTTTTTCTAGTGCTTCAATTTGCAATAATAAGATTGAGCTCTTGAGTTGCTTACAAATTTCCCGTAACCTTCAATGTAGAGAGTCACTAGTATTTATAGGCAATCACCAAGGTCACTCTTGAAAAACTATCCGTTGGAGAAGATAGCTTCATGAGTTTCCTCTTATGGTGTTTGATGAAGCACTATTTTTTAGGGTTTTAATACTCCCTTGCATGTTTTAGGAAATATGCTTTCATGTAGCCACTCACCACTTTTTTTTTGCGATCGGAACATAAGTACTACCGACACGCTCAAATGACTGTCGCTTTCGATTGTCGATAGAAATCTGATCTTTGTCTTCCTCGATTGGTTCTTGTCTTGATGAATGTAAACCAAACAAACATAACTCTTTTTGGTCAATATCTAAAGTGATATAACCTTAACAACACTTAGTTTTAGTTCCTTTTTATGCGCATGTGAATGTCTTGGACAATATCTATTTTTTCAGTATTGGCGTTTTTCTCGGTTTGTAGCCTTGGATAGATATTATTGATTGCCTCGGAACATTCAGGTTATACTGAGCATTGATGGAATTCTGCGAGTCTTCAATAATTCTTGTGTCTTGATGTATCTTACGTGTCTTGATTATCTCTTGAGTCTTGAGTCTTCGAGTCTTGGTGTCTACGAGTCTTGATGTCTCGAGTCTTTAGAGATATACTGATTGATATACTGAGTCGCCAGTTTCTCGGTTTCATCTTGAGTCTTGATTTTCGGTTTCATCTTGAGTCTTGAAACGAAACTTCTTGAGTCTTCAGAATCTTCAGAATCTAACCTGATCTATATCTGCTGACTATACATGGTGCAGATAACATCCTGAACACTCTAAACTAAATCCTGACTCAACTATCAAGATTATCCTGAACATGTCATACTCAGGGGTTTTGGGATCTAATCAAAATCTTCTTTATTAAATTCATCTCCCAACAATTTCCCCCTTTTTGATGATGCCAAAACCATCTTGTTACAGAAACACTTAACCTATACTCAGGTTTCAGTTTTTCCTATTACAATCCAAGAATGGCAAATTCTTCCAACAATTTCATCACAAAGGCATATCAAATATAAAAGACATGTAAAAAGATAATGAGATATTATCTTTGAGCATAAAGATAAAGTTTCATTGATTGTAAGATAGGAGTTACAGAGTACAATGAAATTATCAAAAAGCAAAAACAAAAGAAGTACAAAGAATCTTCAGTCTCCAGTCTTCAGCTTCAGTCTTCTATCTTCAATCAGCTCTTCAATCTTCTTCAACCTCATCCTCAGGCACCTCCAGGTTGAACATCCCATAATATCTCTTTTTCAGTTCATCATTTTCTTTGATGATGTCTGGGTTGTTTCCTGTCAGGCCAAGTTGGATGGCATATTGAGCAATCTCTTGAGAAATGGCTGTCTCATTCACCAGGCAATTCTCTAGTCTTGGAGCAGGGTAGGTATATGGACCAGGGGCAAAAATTTGTGCATTTTCTTCATCTGCTAAGTTAATCCAACTTTGCATGTACTTTGGATAGAAAGTCAACAGATATTCAATGAAGGCTTCATTCATGTCTGAGCTTGTCCCCCTCCATTCCCTCAGAATTTCATAGTAGAACCAGAAGGTTCTCTTTATCTCTTCTCAGGCATCATTGAATTGGATAGGCATCCATTTATCAATGTGCAACCACTTTTGAGCTTTAATAGTACCCCTCCTCTTGCTCAGGAACTTCTTGAAACCACTTCTGCGTTTCTGCGCTTCTTCTTTCTTCTTCCTGATTAAAGGAACTCCTGATACAGAAGCAGCAATTTTCTTTTCTTTTCCACTTGAAGTGATTTTAGAGCTTTCCTAGTGTCGAAGACTTCTTTTCCAGATTCTTATTCAGACTCTTCAAAATCAATGATCAATTTTCTTTGAGTAGCCTTTGAAGCTTTAGCTCTTTTCTTCTCTGGTTCAACAAATGCCACAACCTTTCTCTTGATAGGTTTAGCTTGCTCTGCACCGGCTTGGCTTATTTCTACCTTCCTTCTATCACTCAGTTTTTCAGAGATAGCTTCCTGCATTGTTTGCTCAGAGACATGAGTGTAGATTAGCTCTTCAACTTGCTTGAACTTGAGCTTCTCAGTGGCTTCTACTTCTTTTAAGGCTTCAACAAGAATTTTCTTTTCAGCTTCTTTATCTGCCTTTTTCTTCAAGGTGTGTGCCAACAACTCCTTCAGCTTGCCACCAGGCCTTTCCCCCTTTTTGGCACCATACCTTGGAAGAAGTTCGAGACAATGCGGTATCCATGTGATATTGCTCTTTACTGATACTTCGCACTTCTCCAGCCAACTGATCATGCTCCTCTTCCAGCCTCATCAAATGGTTCTTGGCCACTGAGAACTCTTCAGACAGAGGCGCAAACTGGTTGGAGAATACATCTTTCAGCATGTCTGTCATCTTGGTCATGAGAAAGGAGCCCATTTCCTCAACATCACTCTTGATCAATTGATCATTCTTCTCCACCAGCTTGGCTTCAAGATATGAAGTTCTCTCTTGATGCATGTGCTTCATCTCTGCATTCAGCTCAACTTTGACTCCATCTACCTTTCCCTCTATGGCAGTCATTTTGTCAGCAAGAGATGTCTGAAGCTGCATCAAGTCTGAAGATGAACTCATGTTCTCTAGCTTCTGGGATTGATTGGCCAATGATTCTTCAATTTGGGTCATTTTCTCCACCATTGGCACCACCTTCTCCAGCTTGTCCACTATAGGACTGAAGTCAATCTCTGGAGCATATAAAACTTGTTGTTCCTTCTGAGCTGGGTGCTCCACCTGAGCCACAGTCTCCACCTGGGCCTTGTATGCACAAGTGCACGGAGTTCACCGTACACTTATAGTGCATTTTAGAAACGTGCGACTTGTTATATTAAAAATTACAATTTATTTAGACCGAATCGTGCAACTATTAATATGAAAAAAAAGTTACACAGTTCAGTGTAAATAAATTGCACTTTTCAGTATAACAACTCGTACGATTCTAAAATACACTATGAATGTATGATGCACCTGGGTGTACATGAGACCCACTCTAATGTTTAACATTAAAATGTACATAAATTTTATTTTAATTTTTTTTTCTTATTGTTTTATTTCGTGTTCATGTTTATTTTTATTGGATTCTGTCGTTATTAGCTCAATTGTGTAATAAAATTTTAATATTTAAAATGCTTTTAAAAATAAAACTTGGTGTATATATATCTAATCAAAATAAAATTTGATAGCTTAAGAACTTTTATATCGTGTATATCCTTAATTTTAGGAAACTAAATAAGAGAAAAAATAAAAGTAAATAAAACTTGGCAAGGTATAGAGTGAATAAGTTTCACATAAGAATATGTGAAACTGGTTAAGGAGTGTGACTTATATTACTAAAGAGATTTAGTTAATTGAAGAGTATGACTTTTTACTATAAAAGGTATTACTCATAACATCGAATGGTGTGACTTATATTACAATGTGGGGTATTAGTAGTGATAACTGAAGAGAGTGACTTTTATTATAAATAGTATTAGTCGTGATAATTGAAGGGTCATGCCTGTAAAAAATGAACCAGATTCACGGTAAACAAGTTTTATATCATACCAACTCATAGAACTTAAGCTCCATCCGATTTATAAGTTATATTTTTATATTGAAATTCAAATATATATTATTTATTTATTATCAATCTTATATTTACAAATTTTGCAAGAGAGGATCTCTTGTGCATCCAAGTGCACCGTGAACTCGTGCAACATAATGACTCATTTAAAAAATACTTGACTCATTAAATATATTAGACATGTTTGTGGATACATGAATAGGATTGAGGTGAGAATTTCGTGCATCAATTGCACATGACAATTTGTCATTTTTTAAACATCGTGTAACTATTTTATTATCACTTCATATGAAATATACAGCAGAATAAAATAGGAGATTGATATACAATCACTACAAGAAAACAGTGAAATTCCAACGGTAAAATTCCAACGGAATTTGGTACTTTTACCGTTGGAATCATTGATTCCAACGACAATTCCAATGGAAATCACCCCGTTGAAAAAGTGCCTGTTGGAATTGCAAAATTCCACAATAATTAGCCAAATTTCGGATGGAATAATATTCCAACGCAACATTCCAACGTATCGTCGTCGTTGGAGTTTTCAACAGGTGAAATATCTTCCAACACAAGTTCCATCGCAAATTCCAACGATAAATAGTCGTTGGAATTTGTTTCCAACGATTTTTGTCCGTTGGAATTTTGATAGTTGGAAAATTATCCATCGCCAGTTCCAATGGTAAAAAATTCATTGGATAAAAATTCCAATGAACCTGAACGTTGGAATATTCAGTTGTTGGATTTTTTACTAATGCAAATTCCATTGACAATTCCAACGGCATATTTCCATTGGATTTATTCCAACATAATTTGCCCGTTGGAATTTCAATAATTTGAAAATTATTCATCACGAGTTCCAATGTCAATTCCTACTGGAAATTTTTCGCTGGAATAAAAATTCCAACGAATATGTGACGTTGGATTTTCTAAGTTGTTGGAATTTTTCCGTGGCAAATTCCAATATCAAAACCAATAGTATTTTTCTATTGGAATTATTCCATCAGATTTTATCATTGGAATACTAGGTAATTGAAATGTAACGATATTTTTTTAATTTGAATTTATTTTTAAAATATTTAACTTTTACGTTGCTATATGAAAAAAGCCATGAAAAGATCCTACCAAAATAAATCGAAATAACACACAATAACAACAAAATGTAAATATAAAATTATTAATCAAATATATTAATAATTTTTAAGTCAAGTGCATATATAAAATAAGTAACGTCATAACATAAACAATAAATTCTAGAAATCATATTCGTAAATACCAAATGTTGACCATCCTCCCAACTCTCATCACCAACAAAAAAAACTAATCAAATCCTAGAAATCACCATCATCATCATCATTGTTGACGGCCAAATAATTTACGAATTCTGATGTGGCTGATGTTGAATTTGACCATCAAACAAATAATTAATCGAACAAGAACATTGAAAAAAAGAACTGTAGTTCTTCCCTGAAATGTGGGTGTAGGTATATAAGTGGAATGAGAGAAACATTCCAGAGTTTTTTTTTACAATGAACGGTGAGGCCCTTTATATAAAGAGGACCAGCACGACAAATCATAAGCACGACAAATCGTTAAGCACGATAAATCGTTAAGCACGACAAATCAATAAGCACGGCAAGTCATGTGCATAAAGCATGACAAAACATATGCATAAGCACGACAAATCACGTGGTCTCGGTGGGGACTGCCGACTGTGATAATTGGCCCCGCCGACGTGTGATAAACCGGTGATGCTGACGTGTGATATATCTGAGCACAACAATACCGGAATGATGAAGCACTTGCCGGAAGTTTTAGACGCGAAAGAGATTGAAGACAGAAAGCAAGAAGAAGAAGTAAAGAAAGAAAGGGCACTGAGGCGGTAAAAATGAGGTATTTATAGATACCGGGTTTGTTGTGAGATGAATTTAATAAAGATATATGATTTTGATTAGATCCCAAAACCCCTGAGTATGACATGTTCAGAATGATCTTGATAGTTGAGTCGGGGATTAGGTTTTTAGAGTATTCAGGATGTTATCTGCAAAATGTATAGTCAGCAGATATAGTTCAGAATAGGTTCTGAAGACTCTGAAGAACTCAATATGTTTCTGAAGGTTCTGAAGACTTAGTGTGAAACTGAGATACTTAAGACTTCAAGAGATACCGAGGAATCAAGACTCAAAGACGAAGACTCAAAGATATCACCAAGATAACTATAAAGACCCAGAAGACTCAGAAGACCCTGAAGACTTAGAAGACTCTGAAGACGCAAGACTGAAGATTGAGAACTGAAGATCAAGAATACTGCAAGGCGATGAATTCATCAAGACTCAAGAAGGTCATGAATGCTCAGTATGAACCTAAATGTTCCGAGACACTGAATATATCTATCTGAAAGATGCAATACTGAGAAGATCGCGATTCCTTTGAAAATAGATATTTGCCAAGACATTCAAATGCAGACAAAAGGAACTAAGTCAGAAGTGTTGTTAAGGTTATATCAAACTCAGAGTTTGTAACCAAAAGAGCCGTTGAAGGTGTCTACCTTTAACTGGAGACAAAAGTCAAAAAGAGGAAGACAACATCACCCATACCGACATCGACAAAGGATGTGTCATTTGAAAAAGGATGTCGATGTACAAAAGTTCCGCATCGCAAAAAGTGAAGACCCAAGCTACATGAAAGACTATTGCCTAAAACGTGTTAGGAGTTTCAAACCCTAAATATAGCCGTTTTCACACACCATAAGAGGGAACTCACGGGTTTATCTCTCCAATGGATAGTTTTCAAGAGTGACCTTGGTGTATGCCTATAAATCTTGGTGACCTCTACATTGTAAGGTTACGGAAATTTATACCCAACTCAAGAGCTCAAACTTATTCTTGCAAAAGTTAAAGCACTAAAAAACTTAGAATTTCCCCAAGTGCTTCTATATTGAAGAGAGCTCACTATACTAAGCCTAGCTTGATAAGAATTATCCAAAGCTTAGTCGAGATATCCTAACCCTTTGCATTGTGCTTCATTGTAAAGGATATCTCATCTAGTTGAAACCAACCGAGAAAACCCCAAACCCTTGAGAAGGTAGTTGGAGTGTGTTTGTTGGTGAGAAGAGTTGTAAAAGAGTTAGTAAACTATGCGGAGTAGTCGAGGAAAACTCTAGAGGAGAAGTTAGTAAGCTTCTGAGGGGTAGTCGAAAAGTTTGTTTGTGTTTGAGTAAGTAAACTACGGAGGTAGTCGAAAAGCTCAAGGTCGGGTTGAGTAAGTAAACTAAGTGGAGTAGTCGAAAAAAACTCGGTAGAAGTTGAGTAAGTAAACTACGGCGTGGTAGTCGTAAAGCTCGGAAGTGATTAGTGAATTTCTCTCGAGGATCGGAGAGAGTGGATGTAGGAGCTTGAG
This sequence comes from Stenogyne calaminthoides, assembly GCA_037126765.1. NCBI lineage: Eukaryota > Viridiplantae > Streptophyta > Magnoliopsida > Lamiales > Lamiaceae > Stenogyne > Stenogyne calaminthoides. The sequence goes on along the minus strand of JBBCBC010000012.1, from coordinate 8,315,085 downwards.
TCTCGAACCACTATAATTCTTTGTGTTGTTTATTGCTTTCCCTTATCCGTGCTTAAGCATTGCATTGACTTGATTTTGAAAGCATACTTTTCACTTATATTCAGTTGGAATCAATCCACTGAAGTTGCATGTAATTGAATCACAGCTTAATCACTAATTCATAAAGGGAAGGTTTTCAGCAAAGCTTAAAACGAGTATAAACTAAAGGGCCAAACATTCCGCACGACCGAGTAGTTAGAACAGATAGTTACCAAACCGAACTCTCTTCGAGGATTGATAAGTTAGTTATCTAATCCAAGCAACTCGGGATCTCGACACACTCGGGACTCGGGTTGAGATTATTCGAGGTATTCAAAAACTCGGGATCACTGTCTCATGAGACTTTGACTCAGAGCGATCCGTGCTTCTCGAACCTAATCTTGAGGATTATCGACCCAAGCCGACCTCTCAAGAAGAAAAAAAGTTTTAAAAACACCGAACACGTGTATTCCCCCATACACGTGTAAGACTCATTTGCACGGGACCAACAAGTGGTATCGAGGCGGTGGTTCAACTTGACCACTCTTTGTGTTGACCAAAGTTTTATTTTCAAAAATACTTGTGGTCTATCCGAACCGATCTTATTTCTTCAATTTTTTTTTCTTTTCAAAAGATCGATAAAATGTCTTCTAAAAACTTCCCATGTTCTCGGTGGAGAACTATGATCTATGGAGAGGCGAGAATGCGGGCTCATCGTATTCCAAACATGAGCGTATGTGGAGAGTGGTCTCAAGGACCATTCCAATTTCTTGTGGTGAAACCCGGAGGAACAAAAGATGAGAGAATTGATCCTAGAGCGAGATTTCCTAAGTCTCGATGACCAACCGACTCTGAGGAGAGAAAGTTAGTCAATCTAGACTACATTGCTAAAGACACACTATACAAAGACAATTGATGATGGTGTGATGGGAATGATCTCTCTTCGTATACCTTAAAGGATATGGGATACACTACTGTAATGTGCCAAGGTACGATCGTATAAAAAAAACAAACTTTCAAATTGGCAATTGGAAAGTTTGATAGTTTTGAAATGGATGATGGTGAATCAATAGACAAATTGGAAGTCGATTCACTAGCATCATGAATGATCTAAATGCACTTGGAAAGAAATATCCACAAAGAGAAGTTGCATTGAAAATTCTTAGAGGTCTTTCTAAGAAATGGGATATTCATGCGTTGGTGATTGAAAACACCAAGAACATTAATTCAATGCCATACCAACCAAGTCTTCTCTCGAAATTTGAAGGCCTATGAATTTGTAATTGATAAGAAATCCAAAAAAGGCCGACAAAGAAAGATGATTCTTCATCGAGTAAAAATGTGGCTTTAAAAGCCAAAGATAAAACTCTGTAAAACTAGAGAGTTCGAGAACCCCATGCCAAACATCGGGATGAGCTTGAGGAAAAGCTAACCGATGGCAAGGAGGTTTGACAGACTTAATAGTAGATTTGGAAAATACAAAAGCTATTACAGAACCACAGTACCGAAGAAACCCGAGGACGATCAATCGGAAGAAGAAGAAGGACCGAAAAAGTCAAGGATCTTCATCCAAGAGGAAAGACTCCAAGTCCAAAGAAGAAAATGATCGGGGATGATGATACCAACAGATGCTATAATTGCGGAAGAAAGGTCACTTCCAAAGACGATTGTCCGGTTGAGAGTGCTAAGGAGAGAAGAGAAAGGCAAGCTAAAAAGAGACCGTAAGTTCTCAAGCAAAAGGCCATGGTTGCGAAGAAGAAGAACACTCGAGGAGGGATCTAGCTCTTCGATGATGAGATATTCTCGGGACGGTGAAAGTGATGACATCTGTCCGATGGCCATTGAGGAGGTAAACTCTTCTTTCTCGTTGTTGCTCCTACACTAGCACAAGAGTTTTCAAGTTCGAAAACAGGTCATTTTGACCTCGATGGATTCTTTTGAGAATCGATGAAGGACTATCTTCGTTTTTGCAAGGATCGCTAAATAGAACTCAAGAGCGAATAAGGAACCGAAAGTGAAAATCTAAAATGGAAAGACTCTAAAGCAATATTGAAATCACTTCTCAATTAATGGGAGCTACCGATGAACTGGATGTTCGAAAGTACAACTCTCGAGAAAGAGAAGTTGATAATGTCCCTAAGCGAAAAGCTAGAGAAATCCATCAAGAAATTCAATTTAATCGTAATCGAAGTTCAATGACCTCTCTCGAGAAGCATAAAACTCTACAGAATCCGTGAGGATAGTGCCTGATGAAGAAGTTAACTCTATTGAATAAAGCATCTAATGTAATAGATGAAATTGAGTTACCAGAGATCTGCCACTATAAAATACGGATTGGGATACATTCGTGGGGGAACCTCACAAGGTCATCCGAATCTTCGCATCAAGTAGCAAAGAAGACTATCTTTGTAAAACCAAATGGCACCTACACTTCAAGTCAAGTAATGCCCAAGGTTGTAGACAAGGAAAAGGACCCATAGTTTGAAGAAACCGAATAATCGGGTTGGAAAGCCCAAACCTCGGTGAAGGCTAGAAAAACGAAGCGATCGATTGGAAAGTTTGCGAAAAAGTACTTCAAAGCCTCGGCTAAGAATGCAAACACGAAAGGCTCCACACCTGAACCATCGGAGGAATCCTCGGATGAGAAACACTTTCAGCAGAGACATTCTCAATCAAGAGACCAAGTCCTCAAGATCTTTGAAAAGACCGAACTCGAACCCCCTTGCTTAAGGGTAAAGGTTACGAACCCGAGTCAACAAAGATTTAGAACGGCCAGACAAAAAGCCTCAAAGATTCAATGTAAAGCCCGAACCAAAGAAGAATTCAAAAGCCCATGTTCATGCTAAAGCTAGCACACATACACGTAAAACCTGCTAAGGCACCTAGAGTAGTAGATGTGTATGTTGATGTTTATGGAAGACAAATTAGCCACTCTAAAGTGATTAGAGTTGTCAGCATTTGGATTAGAAGGTACATCTAACCTTGTAGGACCCTACACTGTTGGGTACCTAAGAATTGATGTTTTTTTAGAGGAAAACAAGTGGCATCGAATCGACTAAAGATCACATGGCACCGATGAGCAGAGATGAAAAATCTCGATATATGGTATCTTGACGGTGGATGTTCAAGACATATGACAGATTCAAGAAGATACAAATTGACTATGTTGAACAAAGAGGCCCACATATCACTTTTGGAGATAACTCAAGGGGACGATCAAGGATATGGAACTTTGGAAATCGACTTAGTTCATATCCATGGTGTTTTATATGTATCCGGATTGAAGCATAACTTGCTTTCAATTAGCCAATTCGTGATAAAGGGTTTTAATGTTGAGTTCTCTAAGAACTTATGTTTTGTGAAAGATGATACATCACGAGAAAGTATTCTTGACCGGTACAAGAAAAGGGAATGTGTATCTTGATTGGAGTTAAACTCCTAAAGATACATGTTTAGTTGCTAAAAGTTCCACGAGATACCCGATTGGTTATGGCATAAAAGAATGAATCACATAAATTTCAAACCCACGAACAAGCTTGCAAGATTAGCTCTTGTGAGAGGGTTGCCTAATGAAGTGTTCAAGAAGGAACATATTTGTGATGCATGCGAGAAAAAGGAAAACAAATAAAAGCATCATTTAAAAGCAAAGTTGAGGTTTTCTCTTTGAAAGAATACTTGATTCATTGCGATATGGATCTTTTGGTCCTATAACACTGTGAGCACTAATGGCGTGAAATATACATTGGTAGTAGTTGATGACTACTCAAGATATACTTGGGTCATATTCTTACTCAAGAAGAAAGAGACTCGAATAAAGTCGCCGAGTTCTTGAAAAGGCTTAGTATTGAGAAAAAATCGAGTGTGGTCAAAATCGGATCGATCAATAAAGGAGGCGAGTTTATAAATCATATCATATCGATTATTGTGCGAGAGAATGGAATTTCACATGAACCATCACCGCAAGGACCCTCAACAAAATGGTGTTCTTTGAAAGAAGAGCGAAGGACTCGAAAAAAGTTTCGCAAGGACAATGATAGGTGGTCGATATTTCTAAAAGATTTTGAAATTTGAAAGTCAACAACACTGCTACTCTCGGAAACAGATCCATCTTGACCAAGAGTCAAGGAAAAACACCCTATGAGCTTTGGAATGAAAGGAAGCCTCTTGTTTTGTTTCTTTTCGTGTGTTTGGTTGCAAGTGTTTCATACACAATAATGGTAAAGATCGGTTGAAAACATTTGATAGTAAAAGGCGATGAAGGAATATTCTTAGGATATTCTCAAGTCAATAAAGCTTTTCGAGTTTACAACCTGTAGGACTCTTATTGTGGAGGAAACACCTCATGTTGTTTTTTGATGAATCTATTTGTGTTCGTAAGAAACAGGAACATGATGCAAATGAAATGACTAAGAGGATCACCAGTTAAGCCTGAAACAAAAAAAATAAATCATCCATGAAACGAAAAAGAAGAAGTCATCCACTATCTATGATTGGAGTGACTCGGACTTCGAATAAAGAAGTTCGGGATGGAAATCGGGATGGTGAGACTCGGGAAAACCAACACTCAAAAGGTGACCAATCTGAGCAGACACCGATTCGGACTCGGGTATGTGATGCCAATGAAGATGTGGTCACGGTGAGGCAAATTCGAATCTATCAACCAAAGGGAACAAATGTCTCGACAATGTTACGAATAGAATTTCCACGAGGAAGATGATTCCCTTTCTCCTTTTCTCGTTGTTCCCCGAGTTTCTTGATTTAATCGAACCTAACATTTCAAATGTTGAGGATACTATTGAAGGGGAACATCAAGAAGGAAATGGTTAGATAGTCATCCAAACAAGTCGATTGTGGGTGATCTAAGCTGAAGGTGTTAAAACAAGAAGGTTCCATGGTGAGAGTGCACTATTCTGCCGCTTCCTATCGGAGAAAGAACCTCATTGAGATTGGTGAAGCTCTACAAGATTCTCATTGGATTCTTCTTTATCAAGATGAAATTTGAATCAATTCTCAATGAATGAAGTATGGGAGATTTGGTAGATAGACCGAAAGGCACAATGTCATTGGAACCAAGTGGGTTTTCAAGAATAAAAGAGATGAAAACAACAACATTGTGAGAAACAAGGCAAGGCTAGTTGCACAAGGTTATTCCCAAGAAGAAGACTTGGATTATGATGAAACATTTGCACACATTTGCAGAAGACTAGAAGCCATCGATTGTTTTCTTGCATATGTTGTCCACATGAAGTTCATCCATCAAATGGATGTGAAAAGTGCATTTCTGAAGCGGTGTGCTTAAAGAAGAGGTTTATGTGGAACAACCTCCACGGTTTCAAACAGAAATGACCAAGTTCTGTGCTCGAGAAAAGCTTTGTATGATCTCAAGCAAGCACCCGAGCATGGTATGATACTCTTTCTCGGTTTCTTCTTGACCATGGTTTTGTCAAAAAGGATTGATAGAACTCGTTCAGGATAGAGGATGGGGAAGATATCTTACTAGTTGAGATATATGTTGATGACATCATTTTTAGATCTCCAAACCATCACCGTGTGAAAAGTTTTCAACACCGATGAAAGACAAGTTTGAGATGTCAATGATGGGAGAGATGAATTTCTTTCTAGGTCTTCAAGTGAAACAATCAAAGGAAGGAATATTCATCAACCGTGCAAAATACACCGGGAGATCTAATTGCTAAATATGGTGTACAGATTGCAATGCGATTAGGATTCCCATGAATACTAACTACAAGATGGATCCCGATTTCAAGGCAAATCAAGAAGCCATCCGATTATAGAGGAATCATTGGATCATTGCTCTATCTTACAACAAGTAGGCCCATTTATAACATTTCTTTGTTGGGATATGTGCAAGATACAAGCTAATCCTAAAAATTTAGTCACATGGAGGTCGCCAAAAAAAGATTGAAGTATCTTAAAGGCACGATGAATAGAGGATTATGGTATCCGGTGATGATAACCTTGAATTAACCGGTTACTCGGATGTTGATTATGGAGGTTGCGAATTGTGTGAAGTCCACTTCAGAACTTGTCAATTTCTAGGAAGTAAGCCGATATCTTGGTTTTGAAGAAAATGGACCTCGATAGCAACCGATCTTCTTGAAGTTTGAATACACATGCGTGAAAGAAGTTGTTGTGCTCAGATTCTTTCGCTCGCACAACAATTAAGGGATTATAAAGTTGTAGCCAATGAAGTACCAATATTTTGTGTCAATAATAGTGCCATTGCTATTTCACAAAATCCGGTATTGCACACACGGATGCAAGCATGTGGATATCGGACATCACTTCATCGAGATCATGTCGAGAAGAAGGACATAAGGATGGAGAAAATTTCACCGATAAGTTAGAGAGTCGATATCTTGACTAAACCTTTGGGTGAATCAAGATTTCGTGAACTTTCCGGTTGAATTAGGGATGTTAGAACCAGTGTATAGAGTAAAAAATCGAAAAATTGAAGATTTTCGGGATGCATGAAGTTTTCTCATAATTCTAATCGAGAAGCTCGGGATAAAATGGAAATCTCGAATCGAGTCTCGTGAAACTCGATTCATCAAGGTCAAGTACTCATTATTATCTTGAACCTATTCAAGATTTCAAGATTATTATCGACATTTTATCAAGGTCAAGTACTCAAGAAGATCGACAGAGGGAAATTAGTCCGAAGAAGTAATGACTATGCGACTCATTTATTGCTCAAGTGAAACTCAAGAATCATTCGCAATAAATACAAAAAACACACGAGGAATGTTTTTGGGCGGGATCGTTTTAAATTCCGAAGACCCATCTGCATCCCACATTTGAAAGTAATAAAATTATTGTAACAACTAGGAACAATGTCAATTCAGACGAAAGTTAATAAAATTATTGATTTAAAGCCTAAAAGAATTTTAATGTCGATTTAAAATTTCAAAAATAAAAAATGATCAATTTAGGATCCGGAAGATAGTAATTATCAATTCTTGGACACATAAATATTAAGACATATTGAAATCTTATACTTTATATCCTTATCATCCGTACATTATAGTTTTTTCATTGCAACTTTCTTTTCTTTCCACTTGCGTGAAAATAATATATTTTTCTTTTTGGAATTACAATTATATATATATATATATATATATATATATATATTTGAATAATTAGGAATTATAAGATGTTAAACACGATCTTAAAATATATGAATTCTAAACTTATAGTTTCTATTTTTCAGGCTCCTACGGACTAATAATTTCTAATTTTTCTGATCCTGAATTGATAGGAAAAAAATTTTAGGCCCTAAATTGAAACATTATTTCATCTCATCATATTAAACATTATAAACACATGTATATATTTTTATACAAAATGGGCAAAAAGGTTTACCCTTTGAGCAACAAGAGATTGATTGAACATTCCCTTTCTTCCCCAATCTCCCAAAGCCAAAAAGTTAACAGTGCTAGCATTATGGCTGATTGGATGATGAATTTGTTTGAAATAAGCTGTTACTACATTGCTCAGAAAAAGAAAAGATACCAACAAAGGCAGAATTTGAATACAACATTTGTCAGTATTAGCCATTTTGAGTTAATTTATGGTTCTAAATGCAAGAATATGTTAGATGCGATTGCTCACTTTTCCTTTACATGATTATATAGACATGGAAAAATGGATAGAATTAGTATTGGATCATACATTATTAATTTAGGTAATTTAATTTTATTCAATACTTCCACAGTAATTTATAGTTTTTAGATTTAGGAATTGTGCATTCATCATTTTTACTTTCAAATGCATGAATTTCCAATCCTATTTTATTTTGATATGAGGAGATGGGATTCTATTTTTCCCTCTGTTGGATTCAAGATCAGGACTCATTTATTATAACTATTAGAGAATTAATATTTGTCTCTTGGCATCATATTCTTAAATCAAACTTCTGGTTCTTAGGATTTTCTATGAATGAGCAGCTCGGATGTCTTTTTAAGACTAGCTTAATTCCAAATAAAAAATTTAAAAAGATGGTGTTTAAATATTTATAAATATTTATTTTTTACATTTTCTTGCAGTAATAAGTTGGGTTATTCTCAATAGTTGATCGTTGGATGAAAAATTGAATATGATAAATTTAGAGAGTCAATTTTAAAAAATAGAAACGCCCTGCACCAATATAAAATAGGGATAAATTTGACTACAAGAAAAGGGGAATTGTCTACTAAAGTTTTCAAATGGGTATGAAATTTTTCTACAAAAACAATTTGGTCATTAAAAAGTGAGAATTGTCTACGACTTGTCTACCAATTTTTAGAATAATCTATAAAATAATTATCTACACAAATAATTCCCTAGACAATTTACATTTGAGGAAAATGTCTCTAAGGTACATAAAATAGAGAGCAGTGACTCTAAGGTACAAGTGCAATAAAAAATATGTGTTGCTTGTTATCATATCTTAATATAACTTCTCATTTAAATCACTTGCAAAAGCACTTGGTATTACTACCTTATTACATAAATTTTCACATAAATTTAGAACGGATGAAATCTCTCATAAGTCATAACCCAAGGTCATATAGCTCCTACGGTTTTTTGCCCCCTAGATTTAGAAAATGCAGAGGTTTCCCAAAAACATCATAAAATGTGATTCTTCCATTCTTCTTTGTGAGCTTCACAGAAATGAATCCTTGCCCATCGTAATAAAACTGCACTTTGCTCTCATTATGCATTCCTCGATTAATTATATTTTTTCAAGCCTTCGATCCACCTCCACTTGTTAAAAAATGCATCGACCTACATCAAAACTCGGCAAGTTTAATAGACGAATGGTAATAGTCAAAGATAGAGTTAAGGACGTTCTTTTGGTCTCATAACTTGTCTATTGTCCAATTTTGGGCTAGAAGATTTTTTTTAATCAATTTTGCCTAAAAATTGAAGGAAAATTCGTTATATGTCACACAAATGTCCAATTTTGGCCCATAACATGTTTACTGTCAAATTAAATCATGGAGCATTCTGGTGACGTACATTTAATTTAATGGCGATTTTGAGGCCAAAATTTGACAATTTTTTTAATATCGAGACTGAATCGAAAAAATTAATATTTTTTAAATTGAAATTGGGCAACATACAAGTCGTAAGTTATAAGGCGAAAAATCTTTTTAAATCTTAAGAAAACATGTAGTTTGTCTAGAATTATACCCCTCTTTGTTGCTAAAGTGCTGCAAGCAGTGATCATGCCCATTGATGTACATGCTGACATTGTGAGCCTGAAAAAAGTTTCAAGAAGTAGTTAAATCACTTTTTTTTAAGTGTTAAGTCTTGTATGCTTTCAGGTGCACCGTACACTCACAGTGCATTTTGGAACTATGTAACTTGTTATACTGAAAGATACAACTTGTTTATACTGAATCGTGCAACTATTAATGTGAAAAAAATATTTGCACGGTTCAGTATAAATAAGTTACATCTTTTCAGTATAATAAATTGCATGGTTCTAAAATGCTTATATGAAACAAGTGATACAAGACCTGACAGATCATATGAGACCATCTATAAGTTGATTCTTTGTTGCAAAACCTCAAGAATTGGGAGAATCTGATCCACAATTTCCTGAGTGTCGCCATGATATCCAATGCTCCTTATTGTATGATGTCCAACCACTATTTTCCATCGTGCCGTTGATTTTTGGAGTGCCAAATCTAGGTTCTAATAGATGTTCAAAATATAAATTATCAACATCAGTTTTTCTCTTAGAAATATGGGTTAATTGCATTAAAAAATCAAGCCTTTTTTCAACTTTTATCAATTACAATACGTATTTTATTTTTAAAAAATTGCAATTTAATGCACAAAATTTTAAAATTTTCAATTATATTATTTCACTATTCTCCAGCTACTTTACGCTGATGTGGTTAGCGAAAAAATATGGAGAAAAAATTACAAATATAATATTGACTTTTTATTATTTCAATTTAATGACAACCATTTAATTACTATTTGTTGCAATTTCATACATTGTCACATTAACCGGACTTGCGGAAAATAGTCATCCGATAGAATTGCAAAAAATTGAAAAGTTGTGCCATGCATTATGAATTTGGGAGATTCACTGATACATATATTTTAGAATGACAACTTACTGATTAATAGGTACAAAATGGTTGTATATAGGTATATTTGCACATTCACGTGCAATTTAATTTGTCTATATATGCCTATTAGTAATTTTCCTATGAATTTTGAAATCATATGTTGTAATTGAAAAAACATGAGTGATTTATATATTTTGCAATTAACATTGTAAAAAATATTGATGACCGAATATCCACACTTACTTTCTGAACATAAGAGATATACTTGTCTCTTGGCAAAACATTTCTCCAATCAAACTTCTGGTTCTTAGGATTCTCTAAGTATTTTTGAACGAAGGGATTGGTGTCAATGAAGACGATGTCCATAAATCCTAAGCAATAAAAGTCATGAAACAACAAGTATTACTACTTTAGAGGCAAATATGTATCGAATTATTAGGGAGAAAGTGAGGCACATGAGTAATCCATACCTGCTCCAAGAATGTAGTTTCTCTTGCAAATCCACCGTTTATCACGTCTCCTAAGAGCTGGACTTAATTGAGCCTCCACATTTCCCAAATAATCGTGATTTCCCAACACTTTGTTTCATGTATGGAAAGTGGTTGTAAGAAGAAGAAAGCATATATATAGGTGTAAGACAAAGTATATGGTGAACCTCCTCTAGGTGCAAATGCAGAGTTAAACCGTTTTTTGTCACATAGTCTATTGTTCAATTTTAGTCAAAAAAATTAAATTTTTTTCTATTTAATTCTAATGTTAAAAAAGTTTGTCCAATTTAGGTCCAAAATTGCCCAAATTGAAAATTTTGTCGTTTTATATTATTTTATATTATAGGAGTGTTCAATTTTAGCTCATAATTTGTCTATTGTCCAATTTAGCCCCAAGTAAAGAAGTAGTTAGTACTTGGGTGATCCAATTGCGCAGTCACTTTACAAATGGAGCACAACTGATACTATTAAATGAACATGTACAACTAACTAGTGATATTGATCAATTAATACATTTTATTAAAACAACTAATGGTGCATAGAAGTTTTGTCAAATTAAATCCTCATATGATATTCGCGTGACTTAAACAACATATTTTCAAAAATTTCAGCAATTTTGCAGCCAAAATTGGACAATTTTTCAAAATCGAGACTAAATAAAAAATGTTAAATTTGTTAGACAAAGATTTAATAGTGGACAAAGTTAGGGAAAAAAAGAAAATTTTAACTCTATTAAATATTAATGCATGGTGAGTTAGGAGCAAGATATTACCAGTGTACCATGGCCTTAAAAGGCTTGTAGCTGTGTAGATGTTGGTAAATGATTTTTTGAAGGATGGATCATCAACACTTTTCAATCCTTCTTTGTAGAAGTTATCGCCTGTTGAGATCACAAAATCGATGCCCAACTTCTTTCCAATTCTTCCCATCTACAAAAATAATGTGGCAAGAGATTTCAAAATTCAAAAAACATAATATTCGTGAAAATCAATGATGTAACATGTGATCATATTATAAAGAGTAAATTAAACATGAAAATCAAGAATAAGAGTACAAAAAAAGAAAAAAAAAATAAATAAATAAATATATATATTTGATAAGCACCTGATAAGCAACTGTAGATTGATTGTATAATCCACCTCTTCCCCAGTCTCCGACCGCCAAAAAGGCGATTGAATCGCGTTTTCTTCCGTTAGAGTGTTTGATTTTGGGGAATTCAGCCGCGTTGCAAACCGCTAGCAGAGTAAAACACATTAACAGTAGACACATTAAACCGTAATTTCTGCAAAAATGCTTCATTTTTTAATTTATGATCATACAAGGCAATAAGCGTTCTTTTTATAAGCGATGTATTAAATGAAACCATGCATAAAGCGTGGTTAAAAGAACAAAATTGAGGAAAAGCAATCCTAACTGCAGATACAATTTTTTTTGTCGCCAAATTATATTTGGGAATAGGGATATGGATCGTTAGAGCTAAAAAGCATCATTCTTTTTCGTCGTTTGAAAATTGAAGATCATGATAAAAAAAGAAATTATTCCTATATTGTTCATTTAACAATAGATATTAATTAATTTCATCAATAAATGTGGCCATATCTCGAGTCAAAAACTAGGAAAGTGAATTGGTTAATGGGGTATTTGCATTTACAATGCAGAAAAGAAGTGATTAGAATTCATTAATTAATTGTTTATGATTGAGTTCCTAAATTATATGCCTCAATTATATGTAGGCAATGTGTGTTCGTACAGCTTAGAAATGTTTGTCCTAGAAAACCATTAAAATCAAAATAATATATTTTAAAATCAAATAATTTTTTTTGACAGGATTTAAAATCTAATAAATTAAATGTTGATCATATAGTCTTCAATTAGACTAGTTTTATATGTTAAATATTACTCACTCCATCTCAAAGTTATTTACCCTTTTTAAAAAATGACTCATCACAACATTTTAAAATTACGTCTCATGTCATTACTTTTACTTAAAAAATCATCTATTTTAATAATAACATATATAGAACTACAATACCCTCAATCAAAAATCACTTTATCACTTTAAATGCTACTCCCTCCGTCCCAATCAAAAACACATATAAAAAAAATGGGTAAATAATTTTGGGACAGAGGTAGTATTAAAGAGTAGAGTGATACTTGTGTGCACCAATTGCACACGGTGTAATTGGATTCAATTTTAATTTGGATTAACTACACACTATAACTTAGGTGATTTCACCCTCCATTCCCGAACCATGAACCCTGAACCCTGAACCCGAACCCTGAACCATGAACCCAAACCCTGAACCATTCGGGTCATCTGGGTCCCGGTTGAATTCGGGTCAGGTCAGCCCGTGTCGGGTCGGAACCGAGTCGGGTAAGGTTCGGGTCCTTTTCGAAAGTTGAAATATAGTAAAAAAAAATCCCTGAAATCCAATTGCACCAATTCTAAAATGGTGCAAATGGTGCACACACGTATTTGTCTAAAGAATGTCATGTCCAAATTTAAGAGAGAAATTTTTTTTTGGTCCCATAACTTTTATGTAATCCGTTTTTCATCCCATAAAAAATTAACTATTCAATTGTGGTCCAATAACTATATCAAATGTCCAATTTTGGTCCCATTTTTTCCTAAAAACAAAAAAATTTGTCGTTTTTGGTCATGTTCAAGTCACGTGCTGGTTATAATTGAGGGTTTCCAAACTTGTAACTGATGTGGACATTGGATGTTAAACAAAAAATTATTTTAAAAAAAAAATTGAAAGCGCAAGAAAAAAAAAGAGGAGATTTTATTTAACAGTCAGAGTCCGCGTCAGCTACGAGCAGGGCCGACCTTTTATGAGGCTAACAAACTGATCAATTCAGGCCCAGGAATATCTCAAATTTTTAGGGCCCATTTTTTCTAGTATCTTTTATATATATATATATATATATATATATATTATATATATATATAAAATAAAGTAAATCATACAAAGATAGTAATCTAGTTTAATAGTTAATTTTTACTTAGAGTATGTTACTCATCCGAGTTAAATTTCTTCAAGTCATTTTCTTTGGAATTTAAGACTGTTGAGATTTTTTCAATTTTTTCGGATTTCTCGATCTTTGAGGTTATAGATTTTTTGTTGAAACACGCTGTCAAGCTAGAAAAGATGGTCCTCCTGTCCACAAAGTTCATGCAATATCAATAGAAGAAGTTTGAAATTTTAGAGAAACTGCTGAGAATGCCAAGATCTTCGCCAACTGCAAGGGTGATTCTCAAGAATAAATGATCATCGCCAAAATATCATATTTCTCCCAGTGGGCTATCTGGAAATTGTTAGGAATTAAACAACCAATTATGGAGAAAATAATGGAAACAACGAATTAAGGAACAAACAATTTGGTTACCCAGTTCGTCAGGAATGACTACGTCTGGGGGCACTACCAAGCCAGTAGAGATCTACTATATCGTATAAGATAGTGCAAGTAGTGCAAGATACAATGGGGGAGTCAGGGGGGTATTTATACAAAATAACAAAACTAAAAAAAGATGAAAACCGGGCGAAGCCCTAATCCGCGTCTCGGCCTCCGGAACCGCTCGACCAGGGCATTTAGTCGAGCGGTTTAACTCGATCAACTATCTAGCTCGAGCGACCTCATGACGCTGGATAGGGGGGGGCTCGACCGAGCACTAGTGCTCGACCTCGAGCACTGGTCGAGCGCCACCTGCGCCCTGCATTTTGTTTCACTCAGGCTCCATAACCCAACAATCTTCCACCTGGAGACTGAACTTGGAGACTGACACTGGTGCGGAAGTGCACGACCTCAACTAGGTCAAACGTCTTGTCCTCACCTGGACTCATTCCGCAACTCAGACTCCACCACCCAACAATCTCCCACCTGGAGACTGACTCCAACTGTAACTCATCTTCCCAATCTCTCATCGACAGTAAACCACGCACTTCGAGCAATGTCCCTCAACGTTCGACTTTGAATCAACACTTGATCCAAGCAACGTCCCACAACATCCTTCTCGAACCTGCATCACTGCGGCCCACAAAACCTCAACCTGGACCCTCACGTCCATCGATCCAAGCAATGCCCCTCAACGTTTTTGATTCACACCAGAACCAAACAACGTCCCACAACATTCCCTTGAATCATTCGACCACCGATTCCCGCATGATCTCAGGCACGTGTCAAACACCCCTCTTGATCTTACATGAACCTGATACAACGATCTCAGGCACGTTTCTAACGCCCATCTTGATCTTGCATCCAACCTGATACAACGATCTCAGCCACGTGTCAACGCCCATCTTGATCTTGCATCCAACCTGATCTTGATCTTGCATCCAACCTGATACAACGATCTCAGCCACGTGTCAACGCCCATCTTGATCTTGCATCCAACCACCTACTCCAAGCAACTCCCCATACTCTGCGAACTGCCTACGGAACTCGCTCGACCTGGGGCTTTGGTCGAGCGATTCTGCTCGACCAACCAGCTTGCTCGAGCGCCTTGTGCATTCTCGGACGTTCAGTGGTTGTGCCCGACCGCATACCGAACGACAAATCCGAAATCCGTTCCATCAAACTTCTCAACAGGCGATTTCCCTTCAGCCATCATAATTGCTCTCCACAGATCCCTTTAACCAGTTGTTAGGAATTAAAGCAAGCAATTATAGGAGAAAATAATGGAAATAACAAATTAAGGAACAAACAATTTGGTTACCCGGTTAAATCAGAATGACTAAATCGGGGACACTACCAAGCCGGAGAGATCTACTATATCGTATCACGATAGTGCAAGATACAATGGGGAGTCGGGGGTATTTATCTGGCTGCAAAAAAACCCTAAAAAGATGAAACTAGGCCGAAGCCCTAATCCGCATCTCGGCCTCCGGAACCGCTCGACCAGGGCATTTGGTGAGTGGTTCTGCTCGATCTACTATCTAGCTCGAGCTCCCTCATGGCGCTGGATAGGGGGGCGCTCGACCGAGCACTAGTGCTCGACCTCGAGCACTGGTCGAGCTCCTCCTGCGCCCTGCATCCCGTTTCGCTCAGGTTCCATAACCCAACAGAAAAAGTACTAGCAAATTTATGACATCTTTCATTTTGCTTATCACAAACTTCTTGTTGCATGTGAGCACTTAACATTTTGTGACATGTTTATAAGATAAACTGTTATGTCTTACTTAGTGCAAGTTTTTAGATTTTTTATATTTGAGGACTTTGTTATCTGAAATATATTGTTGGTGTTAATGGTGTTTTTAAATTCTTGCTCTTCATCTCTCACTAATTTATTCAGATACCGCTCTATCAGCAACTTATTTAGAAAATATAGAACTTTTAAGTGCTATTTTGTTTATAGTTTGATATTTCTTAAGCTGATTGCTTTGATATATATATATATATATATATATATATATATATATGAGTAATGATATAGAATCAACTATCTGGTTTTTTATGGAATCAGATTAATGACGTATCATGCCAACTATTCCCTAAACCATGAACCATAAACCCTAAATCATGAACCATTCGGATCGGGTGAACCATGAACCACTCGGGCCGGGTAAAAAGAAAAATTGAATTGAACTGAACCCGGACCCATCTCGGCCAGAACTCATCATCCACATAATTAATTCTACTTAAATAAATTGTAGAATGATTTATAATAAACTATTCCCTAAACCATGAACCCTAAACACTAAATCATGAACCATTGAATTCGGGTGAACCAGTGAACCACTCGGGCGAGTTCGATTTCGCCCGAAGTTGGTCCGGTAAAAAAAAAAAAAAATTAATTTTTTTTTTTTTCATTTTATTTTTTGGTTCAATTAAATTTTTTTTTTCGCCCGGGACCCAAACCCGGCCCGAGTGGTTCATGGTTCACCCGATCTGAATGGTTCATAATTTAGGGTTTAAGATTCATGGTTTAGGGTATAGTATATTATAAAACATTCTATAATTTATTTGAGTAGAATTATTTATGTGGATGATGAGTTGGCATGACACGTCATTAATCTGGTTCCATAAAAAACCAGATAGTTAGTTCTATATCATTACTATATATATATATATATATTTGTAATCTGAGGGGCTTTTGATAAATTAAATGGTTTTTGTGGGATATATGATAGATTGCCTCAATTCATGCCAAAGTCATTCATTATAAACGTATAAATTGGAGCAACGTTCATTGAATCATTAGTTCAAAACAAAATATTTATACACACATACTACTTTTGCAATCACTTTCAACCAAAAAATATGAGAGTTTTAGTGACATATTAAAACACAACTAGAAGTGACAACTGATCTCCAAAAAAATTACTTTGGGCAACTGACTGATAACTACACTACACAAATCAAACTTGCGTTAGAGATACAAATTTAATTTTTGTTGCAAAGTCCACTACAAAAGTTTTCCCAACAATTCCTTTATTTTCCAAAAAAAACACCCACATGATCCTGAAACACATCCTTATTATCATGTGTCACATCATCTTACTTTTTCCATTTTCAATTATTATTATTATTATTATAAATAAAAATTAACATGTACACTTATTAAATAATTTTCTGCCCAATTTATTATACAATGCATATATTGTGTGTCACACCATCTCTCTTGTGTCACATCATCGTGAGTCACAATTATTATTATAATAATAATAATTAAATATTTTTTTATTGTTTATTTTTCAACCCAAAAAAAAAAAGCGACGATGACAAATTTATGTTTCGGACCCAGGATAAATACACGTGCCCATAATATATTGTTCAAAATAAAAATGCATATGTGCCTAGAAAATGCATTATCAAAATATATATTACATATACACCAAAAAAATTGTATACACACATAATTGATTGCATATAAAACATAAATTTTGTACATATTCAAAATTGAAATTCTATATCAACCAATCAAAATTTGCATAGAAACATAACACATTCCATATACACATCAAAAAATTTACATATACAAAATCAAATTTCAAAATTTACATATACAAAATCATAGGCCACTATTCTGCAAACAATCTTCAAACCCAAAATCATTTATGTAGTAAATCCAATACACTGCATTATTCATAGAAAAGATGTATTGTTAAAAAAATGCATTATTCAAGATAAAAATGCATAAGTGCCCAAACAAATGCATTGTTAGAGAGTACATTGTATATATGCTAAATACATTGCACCCATAGAATTCAAAATAGAAATTTAGAATATTATGAGGGACTAAAAGGCGTAACCACTAAAGTGAGTCCCTACGAAAGCTTCTGGACCAGACGGGTACACTTCGTTGTTCTACCAGAAGCTTTGGCCAATTATTGGAAATGATGTCACGACCACTGTCCAGGACATTCTCAATCATGATGCGAACTTTGATGCTTGGAACAATACCGTCATTACACTTATTCCCAAAGTGGAGGATTCGAAGACAGTGGCGGAATATAGGCCAATAAGTCTTTGTAACGTGGCTTACAAAATTGTACCCCGAACAATAACAAACAGGCTAAGTCGAGCACTACAAGTGGTGATTGATCCGCATCAGACTACTTTTGTGCCGGGTCGATTAATCACGGACAATGTTCTCATTGGATTCGAATGCATGCACGGGTTGCGACATAATAAGAAGACTAAACATGGGTATGCAGAAATAAAGCTAGATATGAGTAAGGCCTATGATCGGGTTGAGTGGCCTTTCTTGATACAAATGCTCCATTCCATGGCGTTTCCGAAAAATCTCATACAGTTGATCCTTCGATGTATATCCACGGTTTCATACTCATTCCAGATTGATGGGACAGTTGTGGGGCATCTCTGGCCAAACCGGGGAATTCGTCAGGGAGACCCCCTCTCCCCCTACTTGTTTGTTCTCTGTGCTCAGGGACTCTCAGCACTAATCAATGAGTTCGCATCTCAATGTCTAATTATTGGAATACGGATTGCACCATGGGCTCCCATCATCTCGACTTATTCTTTGCTGATGACAACCTCATTTTCTTTCGAGCAACAGAACTAGACTGCCGGGGGGTTCTCATGTGCCTCAGTACATATGATTGCACTTCGGGACAACTCATTAACTACAACAAATCAGCGATCACATTCTCTCCCGCGACTCCTATGCATGTGGTAAGCATGATTAAAGATATTCTCACTATTTCGGTAGTCGGAGGACACGAATTGTATTTGGGTTTGCCTACATTTACTCTTCAAAACAAACGCTTTTAGTTTGAATTTCTGAGGGGTGCTATGGTTAGCTGTAGGTCCCGAACGAGTTTTGTGAGGGCAGAAGTCTAGAGGGGAGGGATGAATAGACTTCTGAAAACTTTTCGTGCGGATCAGGTGTGATTTGCAGATTGCCTGATCAGAGTGCTAGTGAGTCAGTTTGGACTGATGTTCAATCTTACTGAGTGCCTGGGGGCAGACCAGTTTGATATCTTGTCAGTTTAACTGAGAGTGCGGAAGCTTGTAAATACCCGTGTGAAAAACCAGTTTATCAATTCAGTTCTTAAGTCAGTTTTCAACCGGCTAACTAAGGTGTCAACCTGATCAGATCAGTTGCTTGGTGCATACTGAGCTTAACTTAGAATATGTATGCAGTTTTAAACTCAGTTGTGTGAATAGTGTAAAGCAATAAGAAAGCAAGTAAATGCACACAAGATTTTATAGTGGTTCAGACGAAACCCGTCTTACGTCCACTCTTCCCTTAACACAGGGGCACCAACTTAACCAACTTAACCAATTGGACTTAGTTTTATGTGTTAGTCCAACACCCAATAGATATTTATTGAGTTCACACTCAACTGAACCAGAAACCAGAAACTAGAATCCCTAGTCCGAAATCTTGCGGTAACAAACTTAACCAACTTAGAGTTTGTGTAAAGGTTTGTTGTGGTTCCAACTGGAAATCTATCCAAGTGTTTATGTAGCCAAATGTTAGTGGATAGGATTTCTTGCTAAGAACTATGGGATTAACACTCTAAGAATAATCTTCAAATATGGTGTTCTTCGAGCGGAGATTTTGCTGTAGTTTTTTGCTTCTTTTGCGGTGTCTCCGTGTTAGTTCTATTTTTTCCGTCCTTTTTTTCAATTTTGAAGATCGATCCCATTTTATAGACCTCGAAATCAAAGAGCCGTTGGAGAGAAATTTGAATTTCGGGCTATATTAGGTAGGTTGTAGGATATGATTGTAACGTGCTCCGATTATCGGCATGGCCATAGGTATGATTAGCACCGTTTATGTCCTTGTTGTCGAATCAAAATATCGTCGGCTCTTTTGTGCACGTGTCGCTTTCTCCTTGGCTTCGCGAGGCGACAATTCAGTAATTTGTCCGTTAGACGATTGATATTCCTTTTGTAGAAAATTCGTCTTGTCTGGTGTACCATTTGATTGACGCTAGGTGTGAGCTGACTTGATCAGATAACTGATCAGTCTACCTTGTTGAGTCTTCTGATGCAGATTGTCTTAGCTCAATATGCAGACTTGGCTGATATAGGTCTTCAGGTCTTTTGGTAGTCTTCTGATATTCAGGTGACTCACGAGCCTCGGTGTCTTGATCATCGCGAGTCTTGAGTGTTTATTCTCTTGAGTCTTTAGGTTCATCTCGAGTCTTGAGTTCATCCGAGTCTTGAGTTCATCTCCCGAGTCTTGAGTTCATCCGAAGTCTTCGAGGTTTATCCGAAGTCTTGAGTTTATGAGGTCTTCGTCTTCACTTCGATCTTTCGACTTCTTTTCTTCTGATTTCGTTCTTAGCCTTCTGATCATCTGACCTTATCTGGGTCATCTGATACTTCGACCTGACCTATACATATTGAGTTCCCCCTCAATATGTGACCTATCTTTTACATCAGCTAACTGTACATTTCAACTGGTCATCTTAATCTAATTCTAAGTCATCAGTCAGCTAATAGGTCTGACTGGTCCTATTACAACCTGTTTTGGAACTTCCATCAAAACTTAAATACAAATTTCCCAACAATTTCCCCCTTTTTGATGGAACCAAAACACTTAATCAGAAAAACAGATACCATGAATAGAAATGCAGATAATGAAATGCAGTACATATTTCAGAAGACAATGAGATGTTGTCTTAGAATCAGAGAGATGAAATGTTTCATTCAGATAGGTGTGTGCATTATAGAATATATGAAAAGCGTACCTATCATCTGATTCCAAGTTGTCTTCCTCAAGTGTACTTGAACATTTGCAGCTCTTTGGGGATGCCAAATATCTTGTACATCCTTTGCATTAGTTTGTCCAGATCTTCTCTTCTATGGATCCCTCCTTTTTCAGCAAATCCATAGTAGGCATTCTTGAATTTTACAACATCTAGCTTTTTGTCTGGACGCAAAGGTGGAAGGAGTAGTTCAAAAGGTGGAGCTTCTGGTATTAGTGACATGATTTTCCCTTCTTTCATCACTGTTTGGTAGAAGTCTGGATACATCATTTCTAACCCGATTCGAATTCATCATCATTTTTGACCGATTTTGATGAATTGGAATCTTCTCCAGGATGTGTACGTCACATAACCATTCTCCTCTGATCTGATCCCATTCTGGAAGCAAATCTAGCCGTGCACAGAGGATGTCTTTAACAGGTGCTGGAAGGGCATTCTTCTCCCAAGCAATCTCCTCTGCTGCAGCTTCGTTCTTCCTCTTCCTTCGGATGTAAGCGATGTTCAGTCCCTTAGCCTCTGCCAACTTCTGCTTTTTGATGGCGGCCTCTCTAATTCTCTGTCTTGTTTGCTCTTGAACTTGTTCAGGAGTCATCTGGCTTTTGGTAGAGAATGGTTGGCCTTGTCTCTGATCTTCCGCAGTTGCTTTCATCATCTTGCCTTTGCCTTTCTTTCTCCTCAGAGTCTGCTCAGATTCTTCTTGTTCGTCTTCTTCAGCTAATTTCTTAGCGAGCTCAAGGCTCTTGGCCTGATCATCAGTTTCCATTCTTTTCTGTACGAACGAAGAAAAGTCTTCAATCTTGTCGACTCTGGCAATAACCTCTGAAAGAGCAATTTTCTGCTCAGTAATCTCTTTGCCATGTTGCTCCACAGTTTCTTTTACTTCAACAACGAGATCAATAGATGAAGTGGCTGGCAAGTCAGATACAGTGGTTTCTGGTAGAGATGTAATTGTTACCAACTGTGTCTGTTTTTCTTTACCAATTGAGAAATCGTAAGAAAAGAATCAATTGATTTCGAAAGTAATTCTCTGAAGATTTTGAAAGTTTTGAGCTTTAAAGAGCTTTGAGAAGACGAAGTATTGGAAAGAAGTTTTCTGAGAAAGATTTGGACTTTATAGAAAACGAGGGAAAACCTTTTTGCACAACTTTCCAAAGTACTCAAGTATCCGTGTTTTGAAATTGGTGGCTGAGATTAGTCGGCCAAAAGGTATTTTGATCACACGGTTGAGAAAAGTAGTCTTCTCATATTTTGGACTCGAAAAATTCGCAATAAAACACATTTAAAAACATATTCCCAAGTCCGCATTAAAAGATTTGCAGAGCATGCGTCATAAAGTGAAAACAGAGTAAAATTAATTTATTTAAATAACGCATAAAAGTTATTCAGAAAGGGATAAATAAGAGAACGTATCTGACTGATTGATATTGTAATCAACCAGTTACCACTGTGATCTGATCTGGTGCTTGTTGACCTTACTGATGGTAGCCTTAAGCATTTCCCCAACAATATCTTACTTATCTGATCAGATTCCTGTGTGAAGCACTTCGTCACTTATCTGATCCACTTATCTGATTCTCATCTGATGCACTTATCTGATTCACTTCATCCTTCAATCTTCTTCTATTCAGCCCGCATTTACTATGCACTTAAGTCAAACTCCCGCCAAAGCATTTGCTTCGGGGAGTCAAAAAGTCGCCTCGATTCCCAAATCGGCGCGATTTGACATTCTGTAATAATGGCATAGATGCGTTGTGATTACTCACACCGTCAACTCATCCAACCATTAGCCGCGTGTTCCTTACGCGTTGTCGATGCAAATTTCTCTTAAGGTCTTCTGAGAAAATAAATTTGCATTTGTACCCCTAATTTCCTTCTATAAATTAACCTGGGGTGTTAGGAAAAAACAACACAACATAAACCATTCATCTTCTTTAGCATATACTTCATGCCTTTCCGATGATTTCCATATTTCCAGTGAAACTTCCGGTGAAAACCTTTAACCCTTTTCCAATGAATTCAGCTTCTCAAATCAACCCTGTGTGTTCCTTCACACTGTTTTCGTCGTCATCTAAGATTACACGTACGATCAATGCAAAACTTCTTTACCACCGTGGAGGCGGATCTGCTAAGGCAAATGAGAAGGCACTTCTCCTAACCGTATGCACCTTGTGCGCCTATCGAGATGACAAAATTAGCATCAACAGACTCAGTCTGAAACAAAACATGAGTTTGGTGTACGATCTGTGTATCAAACTAAATATTTGCATGCGACACTAGTGTCTGTTTGGTCCTTGTGACCAAACCTGTGGCACTGTGTCCCATTTAACAGCTGGAGAGCCCATTGATTTCAGGTCTAAGGGCTCCTAGCTTAAAGATCCTTCAAGGCTCTCTCCTCACTTCGAAGCTCTAAGAGTGGCTTTCAGGATTCTAGAAGCTTCACTGCTCCCCCTGGGTCGGAAAGAAGAAGAGCATCAGCTCTTAAAATCTCTCTCTCTCCTTCCCTGCCTTGGGTTGGCTTAGGGTTTATGGTTTATGGTTTATGTAGTGACTTCCGGGTCTTCTTGTACTTGAAGCTTGTAATACCGCTTGAAGATAGCTTGTAGGTAGCTTGTGATATCACTTGTAACTTGTAAATCTGACCTCCGGGTCCTTATCAATGAAAAATTATGTTATTTCATTTTTGTGTTGCCTCTTCTGACTTATGCGATCTGTAGCTTTCAACATGCGCCTTGCTTTTTTATGACTTTAATCGACTTATAAAGTAATATTTCAATCGTCGGTTCCCCCTTGTCGATATATCTTGGTGATCTCGCTCCTTGTGCGAACTTGATTGGCTACTTGTCGACTTTTCGATCTGCTCCTTGTCCGAACTTTAGATCGGCTCCTCGTCAGTCATCGATCGGTTGAGATTCCTAACTCATTGATTCCCTTAACTTTGGTTAGTCTTTTAACCAAGCTCGTTTACGGAGATCGATCCACCAATCATTTCTGGTGCACTTTCTCCGAGATCCAGAAGCCCTAGCTCGTTACATAATTCTCTGAATCTAATCTCAGCTAGTGGCTTAGTTAAAATATCAGCTTTCTGCTTGTCAGTATGGATCTTTTCCATTCCGATATTCTTCTTTTCAACGTGATCTACGATAAAATGGTGTCGACATCCCGTGCTTACATCTTGTATGTAGAGAACAGATTACGATTGATTGCAATAACTTATTCATGTCGCGAGAATATAGGTACGTTCTTAGCTACGATGTTGTAATCCTCGGTTGCTAACTTAGCGAGCGGTTGGGAACAACGACTTCTGCTGACTATATATTACGCCCGATAGTAGATGCCGCAAGCGATATACGCTTCTTCGAAAACCAAGAGATCGGTTTATTTTTAAAGTGACATGAACACGAGGTTGACTTCTGTCGATTTCGCAACCTCCGTAATCGTAATCGAATACCCACTAAGCTCTAGATTATTATCGATGGGTAAAATAAACCAAGGTTTCTTGTCCTTCGGATACTTGAGAATCCGCTTAGTCGCTTCTAGGTGGCTTTGCATTGGATTTGCTTAAAATCTGGCGATACACCCTGCGCAAAGGTGATATCCGGTCTATTTGGCGGTCGGTATAGTAGAGATCAATCGAGCCCTATATTCTTTCGATTAGTTTTTACGACCATCTTCATCGGATCCATCTTGAACCCGGTCATCATGGGAATTTCGGCTTCCTTCCAATGTTGAACTCCAAACTTGGCGATAGATTTCTTGTGTCTGCCGCTTTGGCGGATGAATATCCTTCATACTCTGCTTGACTTGTAAACCCATAAAGTAATTCATCGACCCATCATGGACATCTCGAACTTCCTTGCATCAATTTCTTTGAACTTCTCACACTGACTTCTTGTTGGGAGATCCGAAGATGATGTCGTCCACATAAATCACGAACCATCGAATATCTTCTCCATCTTCTATTACGAATAAGGTTACATCCACTATTCCTTTAGTGAACCCACCATGTTTATCAACAATCGAGAGAGTGTATCATACCAAGCTCGAGGAGCTTGTTTTGAACCATAAAGAGCTTTTTTCTTAAAGCGGTACACTTGGTTGCCTTTTTCAAAGCACGGAGGTTGTTCAACATAAACTTCCTCTGCTAGTACCCCGTTTAAAAATGCACTCTTTACGTCCATCTGATACACAATGAACCCTTCGTAGGCAAAGATATGCGAAAAATACCGAATGGCTTCTAAGCGGCGGCGGTGCAAAAGGTCTCATCATAATCAATTCCTACGATTATGAATACCCCTTAACAACAAGTCTTGCCTTATTCCTGGTTATGACATTATTCTCATCTCTCCTGTTCTTGAATACCCACTTTGTGCCAATCACGTCTTGATGAGTTGGTCTATCCACCAGTTTCCAAACTTGATTCCTCTCAAACTGTTCCAGCTCTTCTTGCATGGCTAGAATCCAGCTTGCGTCTTGTAGAGCTTCCTCTACTGTAGTTGGTTCCTTCAAAGACAGATAACAACAGTACATGACACTTTCACCAATCTGATGTCTAGTTTTGACTCTATCAGATGGGTCTCCGATAATCAGATCAGTTGGATGACTGGTAATCCAGGTCCTTCTACTCTGATTTGCGTCTATTTGGAGAACATCATCCATTTCTGATAGTAGTTCATTACTAGTGATTGGGAGTGGTGCAGAATTATGATCCACTTGATAAGAACATGTCTCAGCTGATGTTGGACTCATCATGTGTTGATGTCTGTTCGTAGGAACTTCAGGAGTTCCCCCTGAACCAGATGGTTCAGTTGATACTATCTCAGCTGTACCAACTTCTTCACTGACATTTGTGCGTACCTTAGGGTCTGATTGACCTGTTGAATCAGCAAGATCAAGTTCTGGAATATACACTGTTACGTGTTCAGCTTCTTTCTCCTTGATACTTAGCTGATCCATTTTCTGCGTATCAGGTAGCGGTTGATCTGGTACGTCTTGTTCTGAGGCAGCTTTCTCTTGTTCAGAAGATGTCTCATCAAAGACCACATGGGGTGTTTCTTCCACAACTAGGGTTCGTTTGTTGTAAACCCTGAAAGCCTTGCTGGATGAGGAATATCCTAAGAATATACCCTCATCTGACTTGGCCTCAAAAGTCTTCAACTGACTTTTCCCATTGTTGTGAATAAAACACTTGCACCCAAAAACATGAAAGTAAGAAACACGAGGTATTCCGCCCTTCCACAGTTCATAGGGTGTTTTGAAGTGAGTCTTAGTTAGAGAACATCTGTTCTGAGTGTGGCATGCAGTGTTGATTGCTTCTGCCCAGAAACAGCTTGGTGTCGCATGTTCAATTAACATAGTGCGAGCAGCTTCCTTGAGAGTTATGTTTCTCCGTTCTGCTACTCCATTTTGTTGTGGCGTTCTTGCAGCTGATGTCTCATGCTGTATACCAAACTTAGTGAAAAAATCAGTAATAAAGGAGTTCAGGAACTCTGTACCTTTATCTGATCTAATTTTTACTATGCTGACACCCTTTTTGTTTTGTAGTTTCTTGAGCAGCTCGGGTATCTTTGTCGTTGTCTCGTTCTTCTTGTATAAGAATAAAACCCAAGTAAACTTGGAATAATCATCCACGATTACCAGAGTATATTTGCGTCCACTGAGACTGACTGGTGTATCTGGTCCGAATAGATCCATATGGAGCAGTTGCAGTACTCTACTGGATGCTAGTCCAGGTATTCCTTTGAATGAAGCTTTAACTTGTTTTCCCTTCTGACATGCGACACATGTCTGATCCTTTGAGAATAATTCATTCGGAAGTCCTTCAACCAATGGCACCCTAGCTATCTTGTTAAGAGTCTTAAAGTTCAGATGACTCATTCTTTTGTGCCAGAGCCAACTGCTACTCTTGGAACTCTTAACAATTAAACATGCATTTCTTGGGCAACTGTTCCAATCTGCGGTGTAGATCGTGCCTTTCCTTGAACCAGTTAGCAAGATTTGTTGAGTAGCTCGATTCCTAATCGTACATTTATCGCTCGAGAACTCAATTCTTTGTCGCAGAATTGTGATACTGATAGAAGATTGTGCTTTAATCCTTCGACATACGAGACTCCAGTTACTTGTACATCATCATTCTCTAAGGTTCCGAATCCTTTGGTAAAACCAAAGTTATCATCACCGAAGAGTACACGTGGGCCTTCTTGTTCTTTGTAAGAGCTAAGGAGATGTTTCCAGTCATGTGCCTTGAGCATCCACTATCTATGTACCAGATAGTTGCATGTACACCTCCTTTGTTGGCCAGTCCCACGCGAACCTGCAATCAAATCAGGCTTTAGGTACCCCTTTGGAATTGGGTCTTGAGGGGTTAGCGGTGGATTTAGGGATCCACACAAACAGGGCACTTCTATTGTAATCAGATAGATCAGAAGTCCTGATTTGTCTCCCATACATATCAACATAATCATACGTCTCTTTATATGCTTTCTGATTTGTATGATTATTCGTGTGAGCCTTGGGTGAATCAGAAGACTTGGGATTTTTCTTTATATTTTGTCTTCCTTTAACCCAGTGTGACTCAGGTGCAGTAGCCCTAGGTCTCTGGTTATAAGGGTAGGTACGACTGCTACCATTAAAAGATTCATATCTCATTGGCATAGATGGTCTTTGCAGTTTACCTATAGCTTGCTTATTAGGCAGCTGACCTCGATTGGGTCTCAGATTAGATTTCCTTTTTACAGGTTGTCGCTTCTGATACCTAATCTGCTGATCAGGTTGAGGTTTCTTCAGAAGAACTGGGTTCTTCTGTTGATTTCTCGGCTGATGCTTAATCAGTTGGGGTCCATTTATGTTCCCTTTCTGATTAGGCACTTGCCTTACTTGCTCAGCAGGTCTCTTTCCCTTATCAGATACATTTTTAGATTTTTGTGTATCTTTGTCAGAGACTCGTTTAATTAAACCCTTCTGAAGTGAACCAAATGGGACTTTTGAGGATGTAGAGGGGTTCTCATACCCAATACCCTTCTTGTTAGTCGGCGTTCGAAAATAGGTGTTCATATCTTGAACGGTTTTTGATGACTTCGTGAAAACCTCAATTTTCTTGCGCAAACTATCCTCAGTAGATTTTAGACTCTCATGTAGTCGGAATAGCTCATCAAACTTGGCTTGCAGGATTTTGAAATCGTCAGCTTACTGTTTGTTGATTGCTAGCTGATCTTTGATCTGCTTCTCCTGTTCAGAAGATTTAACCTTCAGAACGTTAAGTTCCTCAGTTACCTTCTGAGAAGTTTCAGCTGATTTCACTTCAGCTGCTTTACTATCAGCATTCTCTTTAACAAGCTGATTATTTATGATCCTTAGCTTGTCATTTTCAGCTTCCACTATTGTATAAGTGTCTACTGCATCAGAGAGATCATCAAGCAATTACTCAGAGTAAAGCTGCAAGTCAATCTCCCTAGCAGGTGTGCTAATAATTGCTGGTGTGGAAATTGAAAAAGCAGAAGGTTTGGAGGTTACCTCAGATTGGTCTTCCTCCCTGGCCATCAGACAGATTTCATCGTCATCTGAAGAGAATATCAGATCTTCATGGTTGAGGAAATCAACAGCACTACTTATCAGAAAGAAATCTTCTACAGATGAGTAGCCAGAATCCTCAGAAGGCAGATAGGAATCATCAATTCCTGATGTGTCAGCAACCATGGCTTTTCTGTCTTTGAAGCGTAGCTCTCTTTTGTTCCGCTTCTCTTCTCTTTCTCTGGGAGTCAGGTCTGGGCAGTCGGAGCTGTAGTGACCTGGTTTCAAGAAGTTGAAGCATGATCCACGATCCACAGAACTTCCTCTGCCAGGTGAGACACTTCGTCTGTAGGATCTATCAGGTGACTTCCCTTTCTGATTATAGTCAGAACTCTTTCTGTCAGATCTGTTATCTCTTCTCTCGTCTGGCCGATCATCTCTTTTATCATCTCTGTGATCCCTTCGGTCATCAGATCTATTCCTTTCTAATGATCTGTCAGTTGGCCTCCTGTTCCTTTTGTCTTGATAATCCTTGTAGAATCTGCGATACTTACCATGTTGAATATTTGATCTTTCAAGTTTCCTGGTAAGTAAAGCGATCTGTTCAGCTTGGCTTATGATGTTTCCAACAGGTTCAGTGGCCTTTGATCTGCTGCTGGTTGCTTTGAATGCAACTGATTTAGATGTGGAGGTTGAGGCTTCAGCAGGCGTCTCATCTTCATCTGCTTACCCTCTTTCGATTAAATCGAACTCATGGGCTTTAAGGCTTAGAAATAAGCTACTTGGCTTCATCTTGGAAATGTCTTGGCAATCCTTGATTACCGTGACTTTCATGTCCCATTTCTTGGTGAGAGATCTTAAGATCTTATAATTGATGTCTTTGTCTGACATCTCTCTTCCAAGTTCTCGTAGCTTATTTACTGACATGGTGATCCTCCCATCAGGCTCGTTGATGGTCTCATTGGGCAACATTTTGAATTTTTCAAACTTCACCAGTTCAGCTTGTAGTCTTTGATCTGATCATTTCCTTCACATATCTGAGCAAGAGTATCCCACATTTGTTTTGCTGTTTTGAGATACTTTATCTTCCCTTTGGTGATTTTATCCATCGTCTTCATGATTATATGCCTGGCGATTGTATCTAGAGTATACAACTTTCTTTCTTCTGCATCCATCAGGGTAGGACTTTTTCGAACAAGACTTCCAGGTGCATGATCTGGATCTCCTCCAATCGTTGGGTTGTCGTGATATATGATGATGGGTCCTCGTTCAATGACTTCCATCATTCTGCCGCTTATCGATCCCAGATGGTTGCACATGTATATAGTCCAACCTGCATACTCATCAATTGAAAACTTAGGCAAATCATGATACATACCAGAGGTATTATCCATGCTGAGTGATTTTGAAAATGAATGAGTTTTGGAAACGGTTTTTCAAGATCTGTTCAAATGACCACAAAGATTCTTCCTCAAGAATCGATGATACTCAAAGCCAGTGGTCTGTAGAACCACTGCTCTGATACCACTTGTAGGTCCCGAATGGGTTTTATGAGGGCAGAAGTCTAGAGGGGAGGGGTGAATAGACTTCTGAAAACTTTTCGTGCGGATCAGGTGTGATTTGCAGATTGCCTGATCAGAGTGCTAGTGAGTCAGTTTGGACTGATGTTCAATCTTACTGAGTGCCTGGGGGCAGAACAGTTTGATATCTTGTCAGTTTAACTGAGAGTGCGGAAGCTTGTAAATACCCGTGTGAAAAACCAGTTTATCAATTCAGTTCTTAAATCAGTTTTCAACCAGCTAACTAAGGTGTCAACCTGATCATATCAGTTGCTTGGTGCAGACTGAGCTTAACTTAGAATATGTATGCAGTTTTAAACTCAGTTGTGTGAATAGTGTAAAGCAATAAGAAAGCAAGTAAATGCACACAAGATTTTATAGTGGTTCAGACGAAATCCATCTTACGTCCACTCTTCCCTTAACACAGAGGCACCAACTTAACCAACTTAACCAACTGGACTTAGTTTTATGTGTTAGTCCAACACCCAACAAATATTTATTGAGTTCACACTCAACCGAACCAGAAATCAGAAACTAGAATCCCTAGTCTGAAATCTTGCGGTAACAAACTTAACCAACTTAGAGTTTGGGTAAAGGTTTGTTGTGGTTCTAACTAGAGTTGCCCAAAGGAACCGGAACAGGCGTTCGAACCGGATAAACCGGAACTGGAACCGTGAAGAACCGGAACCGAAACCGTGTAATACACGGTTCGGTTCCGGTTCCAGCTCATACGAAACCATAACCGCCGGTTCGGAACCACCGGTTCCATGGTTTGAACCGGCGGTTTCGAACCGGAACCGGCCGTTGGAACCGAAATATGACCGTTGGAACCGGCGGTTCCACGGTTCCAAACCGTGAACCACCGGTTCCTGCCTACCGTTGGACCGAAATATGACCGTTGGAACTGTCGAACCGGCGGTTCCGAACTGTGAACCGCCGGTTCCTCCGGTTTTTACCTTTTTTTTAATCAATGGTTGAGATTGAGTCAAATGTTACCATTTTTTGATCCAATGGTCGAGATTTAAATGAAAGTTACCATTTTTTTTTGTTTTTTTTTTATTTTCTCAAACTCTATAAATACCCCTCATTTGTATTCATTTTCTTGCACCAACTTGATCCAAATTGATCAATTCTTCTTCATCTCTCTAATTCTCTTGTTCTAAGTTCTAAGTTCTAACTTTATAAATTATAAGCTTCATTAAAGTTCATAATTCATACTTCATATATTATCTATATTGATATATTTTATACATTATAGTGTATAGTTTATATTATTATTATATACACTTTACTTTACTTTATATTTTATATTACATAAAATAAAATGTCAAGAAGAGGAGGATCATCATCTTCTAGAGGAGGAAAAGGAAAGAGTCCGATGACTTCTGATTTTCCTCCACCTCCTCCTCCTACTGAACAATTCAATATTCCATGGAGTGTGGAGGAAATAAAGCGAGTCTTGGTCGGGTTATCACGGATGCCACTTTTTCAAATGAAGAATTTCAACAACCTCGTGGTGGTACTCAAGAAAGTACTCATGGTCATGGTCCTCATGGTCATGGAAACGAAGAAAATGTGGAGGAGGAGGAGGTCATTCCACCTCAAGGCGGAGAAAGAAAATGTAGAGTTCTTGCATCAGAAATATTCACCATTCACTTCAAAAAAAAGTGGCAAACCGATGAGGTAAATATATTTAAAGTTTATTGTAACTATTGCACTAGTGTTTATCATTTTAGAAAGGTGGTGGATATGGAACATTTAAAAAACACTTGTTGGTAAAACATAAAGAAGTCTTGGGAATGACTACATCTCAAACGCAACTACATTGGATTCACGGCGTCTTTCGAAGGTGGTGAAGTAAGTAATCCTACTAGTTTATTTAGATATAATGTTAAGGTTGCTAGAAGAGAATTAGCTAAACTTATTTGTTCTAAACATCTTCCTTTTCGTTTTGCAAATGATCTTCGTTTTGAAAAATGGATTACTACGGCTTATAATCATTGGCCAAAAAATTTTTCACGATCTTCTATTACTCGTGAAATTGATAAAATGACTAAAGAAATAAGAGATGAAATGACTATCATATTTTCTAGATTAACTCAAAAAATTTCTATATGTTCGGATATTTGGAGTGATCATTTCCAAGAGCATAATTATATGGGCATTACTTGTCATTGGATTGATGATCGTGGACAATTCAAAAAGCGTTTAATTGCATATAGAGAGTTTGATATCGAGCATCTGCCGCAAATATTGCTCTAAAAATTAAATGCGGTTTTTCAAGAGTACAACATTCTTACAAAAATATTTTCAATTTCATTTGATAATGCAAGTGCTAATATCTGGCTAGTTTAGATGAACTTATTGCAATTTGTCAACCATCAATTGGTGGTAGATTTTTTTCATGTAAGATGTTTTTGTCATATTTTAAATTTGTGTGTTCAAGGCGGTTCATCTTCTTTAAAACGCATGTTGCTCCTATTAAACATGCACTTGGTTATTTGGTTAGACATCAAAAGTTTTAAAAAGATGGAAAAGTTTTTGTGTAGTTAATAAACTTACTCCTAAAAAGTTTTCACTTGATGTTGCTACTAGATGGAACTCAACTTATAAAATGTTAAGTGCATCTTATGAGTATAGAAATGCATTATGTAATTTTTTTTGCACAAGAACAATGTGGTATTACTTTATTTCCTAGTCAATGGGATTCATGTGCTACTTTTATGTGAGATGTTGCAAGTTTTTAATGAAGCTACTACACAATTATCCGGTACATATTATCCTACTTCTATTCTTGCTTTAGATCAATGTGTTAGAGTTGCAATTACTCTAGATTGTAGTGATCCAAATGAAATATTATATAATGTTATTAGTTCAATGAAAGTCAAATGGATGAAATATTTTTTATATATTCCCGATGTGTTTATAATTGCTAAAATACTTGATCCTAGAGTAAGAATAGATGGAGTGCAAGAATTAATTTCTATATATTACGATGCTTTATTTCCTATTACAGATGATAACACCCCTTCTCCTATTGTGGTTGTCCAAAAATCTAAACAAGTTCTTATGGATGTTTTTAGAGAATATAAAATTCAATTTGGTCCTACTAGTGGTGATTCTACTAGTGTTCATGGTGCTACTAGTACTACTAGTAGTGGACGTTGTGGTACTCAATCCCTTGGTCGTGGTCTTTTTGGTAAATTTTCACGTTTAGATAATTTTTCTAAAGAACGATATCAACAACGTGCAACGGCACAATCAAATGTTTTCTTAGAAATTGAAAATTTTCTAAATACACCTTCTTTTGAGTATCAATCGGAAGAATTAGAAAATTTTGATATTTTAAAGTGGTGGTCGAGGAGATTAGATGCTTATCCGGTGTTGAGTATGATTGCAAAGAGGTATATGCATGTCCGTCTCAAAAGCCGTCATTTAAGCGAGCATTTAGCTTGGGTGGACATATCTTGAATGAAAAGCGTTCAAGATTGATAGGTTGAGCACTTGGAAAACTAATGTTTACTTGATGATTGAGTGAAAGCCAAGATCGAACACAAAATGAAGCTCTTAAGCGGATTCTAGCGAAGATAGTGTGATCGGCGACACAAAAAAAACCGAAAGTGAAGCTTAAATTTTCTTAAGATTTAAGTCTTGAGGTAAGAAACAAGGTAAAAGAGAACTACGTGGGCTTTGATTCTAATGGGATCGTAGGCAACATAATTTTAAGTTTCTAACTTAGAATTTTCTAAGTTTAAAATTTAAAATTATGCCCAAGCTTTTTTTTTTTTTTTTTTTTTATCCTCTTTTCATTATTTGTAATTTTTTAATTGTAATTATAAGTTGTACACTTGTATTTGTAGCATTAGCAATTTAGTTACTTGTAAGTTGTAACTTTTAAGTTGTAAATTGTAAATTGTAATTTTTGTAATGTATTAAATTATTGTTTAATGTTTAAATTGTAAATTACTTGTAAATTGTATGTTTAGCATGTTTAGCATTAAGTTGTAATTTACCACATTAGCAATTTAGCATGTTTATTGTTTAAATTGTAAATTACTTGTAAATTGTAACTTTTAAGTTGTAAGTTGTAAATTTTTTGAGTTGTTTGTTATTTGTTTGTAATTTTGTATGTTTAATAACATAAGATTTTGCTTCATCTTCTTTAAATTTACTTCAATTTATTTTTTTTATTTGTATTTTGATAAAAATTCAAAAAAAAACAAAACAAAAAAAAAAAAAGCAGTTGGGCAAGTGAACCGAACCTAACCCGTTGGAACCTAAAATTTGAACAGGAGGCTGTTGGAACCGGGCAGATTAAACAATTTTTGCCGGTTCGGTTTCGGTTCCAACTTTTTGGAACCGGGAACCGCCGGTTCGGAACCGGAAACCGCCGGTTCGGAACCGGAACCGGCGGTTCGAACTGGATGGGCAAGTCTAGTTCCAACTGGAAATCTATCCAAGTGTTTATGTTGCCAAATGCTAGTGGATAGGATTTCTTGCTAAGAACTATGGGATGAACACTTTAAGAATAATCTTCAAATATGGTGTTCTTCGAGCGGAGATTTTACTGTAGTTTTTTGCTTCTTTTGCGGTGTCTCCGTGTTAGTTCTTTTTTGTCCGTCCTTTTTTTCAATTTTGAAGATCGATCCCATTTTATAGACCTCGAAATCAAAGAGCCGTTGGAGAACAATTTGAATTTCGGGCTATATTAGCTAGGATGTAGGATATGATTGTGACGTGCTCCGATTATCGGCGTGGCCGTAGGCATGATTAGCGCCGTTTATGTTCGCAGCGTCGAATCCCGTATCGTCAGCTCTTTTTGTGCACATGTCGCTTTCTCCTTGGCTTCGCGAGGCGGCACTTCAGTAATTTGTCCGTTAGACAATTGATATTCCTTTTGTAGAAGATTTTTCTTGTCTGGTGTACCATTTGATTGACGCCAGGTGTGAGCTGACTTGATCAGATAACTGATCAGTCTACCTTGTTGAGTCTTCTGGTGCAGATTGTCTTAGCTCAATATGCAGACTCGGCTGATATAGGTCTTCAGGTCTTTTGGTAGTCTTTTGATATTCAGGTGACTCTGAGCCTCAGTGTCTTCAGTCATACTGAGTCTTCAGGTTTGTTACTGAGTCTTCAGGTTCATCTGAGTCTTCAGGTTTATCTGAGTCTTCAGGTTTATATAAGTCTTCAGGTTCACCTGAGTCTTCAGGTTCATCTGAGTCTTCAGGTTCATCTGAGTCTTCAGGTTTATCCGAGTCTTCAGTGTCTTCTGTCTTCACCTGATCTTTTGACTTCTTTTCTTCTGATTTCGTTCTTAGCCTTTTGATCATCTGACCTTATCTGGGTCATCTAATACTTCGACCTGACCTATACATATTGAGTTCCCCCTCAATATATGACCTATCTTTTACATCAGCTATCTATACATTTCAGCTGGTTATCTTAATTTGATTCTAAGTCATCAGTCAGCTAACAGGTCTGACTGGTCCTATTACAACCTGTTTTGG
The DNA here is from genome assembly GCA_037126765.1 of Stenogyne calaminthoides. Lineage (NCBI taxonomy): Eukaryota > Viridiplantae > Streptophyta > Magnoliopsida > Lamiales > Lamiaceae > Stenogyne > Stenogyne calaminthoides. The sequence continues at coordinate 8,279,735 of JBBCBC010000012.1, read as the reverse complement.
AACTTCCATCAAAACTTAAATACAAATTTCCCAACATTAGCAGACTGCATGGATGGCAACGTAAATTATTCTCAAAAGGGGGGAGAGAAACGCTAATAAAGTCAGTCCTTCAAGCACTTCCCACTTACGCAATGTCATGCTTCCGCATACCACGTAAAATTGTGAACCAGATGGAGAGCTGCATGGCGAACTTTTGGTGGGGCGCGGGTCACAACTCCAAAGGGGTGCACTGGTTTAAATGGGCGGACATTGCACAACCAAAGAGTCGAGGAGGTCTCGAGTTCCGTTGCCTGGAAGAGTTCAACCAAGCCATGCTCGCCAATGTTGGAGAATTAATTGTCCGGATCTATTCGGGGTGAATATTTAAATACAAATTTAATTCTAACAATTATTACTAGCATGAATTAATCCTATATTAATTCAAATAATAATCTAACAACAAATCATGCATATAAACAAGTCACATAAATCCTACGCATGCGGAATTGCTAGGAGTTTACGTGAACTAACCTCTTAGAGTGACAACCGTTGAGAAGATGGATACCCGTTCACAATAACAAATCCAAAGAGACTTCTCAAGTATTCCTCGTCCTTGTTCAATAATCCGGTGGAAGGATGCTCACGAAGAATTAGCAAAAGGAAAAATAAAATTACGTTGCACCACCATTGTGGATTTATAACTTTTCCAACACATGGAATTACATTGGGGATGAAAAATTCATCCCCTATTTATAAGAAGGGGTTTGGACTAAAATTTGGACTAATTTAGGGTTAGGAAAGATCTTTTCTTGATCTTCAAGAAATCTTGAATATATCCCGTATATTCTTCTCTCCATGTGTATTTTTTTTACAAAAATCTCACACCCCAATTTTCCTAAATTTTCAAAAATTAAGTAGGTAATTTTCAAGATTGGATCTTTCTTGAATTTATGAGATATTCTTAAATTCCAAAGAATACATATATTTTTCTATAAAATCTTTCCAAGAAAATCAAGAAAATATTTTCTTCCTTCTTAATCCTCAAATTAAAAAAAAAGTCAATTAGAAGCCAAGTGGGAGATTTCTTAAATTTATGGGATAATCTTGTATTCCAAGAATACTTATCTCCTTTCCATGAAATCTTTTCAAGAAAATCCTTCTCCCTCTTTTCTTTAATAATGTCGAAATTTAAGGAAAAATATGTAACAAAATATTTATTTTATTTTAATCACCTTTTTTCAGTTATTGGACTTTATCTTTGGGCTACTTGAGGAGCCTTTAGGAGAATTAAGATTGGATCTTCCAATGGACCTTGAATTATAAATATTGAGCCACAATATTATTCAAGCCCATAAATATTAATTAATTCCACTACATAATTAATATTGCACTATCCATCTTAACCCATATTACTTTTAATATGGCTCCCGATTATTATTTCCCGTGTTTAAGATTATCCAGTCCATTAATTAATTCAAGCCATTGAAAAGATTTATTTTAATTAATATCTTTTTCCTTGGATTAGGAACGACTCAACATTATTATTGTTGGGATATTTTAGTTTTGATGAATTATGCCAAAACATTGTCAACTTGTGTTTTTGAAGCTAATCTACAGATAACAAGTTGAGGGGGAAAAAAAAGAACAAAGGGGGGAACGTAGATGATGATCGATTAGATTAGGCGAGATTTAGAGATGAGACTGATCGAGATCAGATGAGTAAGATGAGTTCCGGAGTTAACTGATGAGCTGAGCAAAATCAGAAGAAAAGGAAAGCTAAACCAGCTGATCAAAAGATCAGATGACCAGATCAGAAGAGGAGGTTGCTGATCATAAGAGGAGCAGATGAGACTGATCGAGATCAGACGTGATCGAGATCAGATAAGCTAACCTGATATGCTAACCTAATATGCTAATCTGATGTGCTAAACTGATGCAGATAAACTGATATCGACTGATGCTATCTTGATCGATCATGTGAGCCGATCGATCGGATCGAGAGAAGAAATCAAAGATCGAAAACCGTAAATGCGATACGGATCGGAAGAGAAGTCATCAAGAGAAGTCATCTCAAGTCATGTTCATCGAGAATCGTAACGCCATCGATGATCGGTTAGCTTCGAGTGCTAGTGACACGAGGGTCGAGGATGTACGAAGTCGGAAGAGCTGAACTTCGAGTTAGCCTTAGTGTAAAGATATACCGATCGAATAAGGTCCGCTGAAGAGAAGTCTGTTGAATCAAGAATCCTGAGACTCAGAAGAATCCTGAAGACTCAGAAGATCCTGAAGAATATAGCCGTTAGATTAAGCTGACGTGGACCAATGAGAGGAAGACAACAAGCCTGAAAAAGCTGCAAAAGCTACAGAGTAGTATGGATTTAAATGTGTCTCCATCCAACGGTAACATTCAAATCCACACTTTAAATACAAGTTCTTCCTTCATTATTAAGTGTGGAAGTGTGGAGAAATGCGTGAAAACACCATTGAAGCTATAAAGCCAAATCATCTAGCATTTCCACCATAGAACACTGAGCAAGAAATACACGCATATATTCAAGAGTGTTCTACCCTAGATCTAAGCACAAATGTAATATCCTAAGCTTAGAGAGATTTTCCCAACCTCAGCATTGAGGTTAAACAAATGTAAGGGAAAATCTCAACCTAGTTGGAAACCAAACAAACCTTACCCAAATCAGTTTGGTAGGACAAGTTTGCAGGTTGAGTGAGAACTCGGTAAACATCTAGCAATCCCCGAAAGGGAGGGTAGGCAATCCCGTGAGGGTGATAAGTCCCGTTTGAGTGTGAACTAGGTAAACATCTAGCAATCCCAAAAGGGAGGGTAGGCAATCCCGTGAGGGTGATAAGTTCCGTTTGAGTGTGAACTCGGTAAACATCTAGCAATCCCAAAAGGGAGGGTAGGCGATCCCGTGAGGGTGATAAATTCCATTTGAGTGTGAACTCGGTAAACATCTGTTGGGTGTTGGACTAACACGTTAAACTAAGTCCAGTTGGTTAAGTCGGTTAAGTTGGTGCCCCTTGTGATAGGGAAGAGTGGATGTAGGAGTTGGACTCCGAACCACTATAAAATCGTGTGTTCTTTACTGCTTTATGTTCTTACTTGCCATATGCATTCGATTATAAACAAAACACACATCATTCTTAAAAGCAAAAAAAAAAAATTGGAATCACTCTGCCCTCACCGCTGTTTTATATGCATTACATGGTATTTTCCGCTAACGGGTTTTCAAATCGGGACCAACAATTATCCATACCGGAGACTAATTCCACTTGGAAGATTTAGTATGATAAAACTTTTGAGCCTCCCAAGGGGACAAATCAAGTAAGACGTATTTGCACACGATTCTCCGTATTAAATCTTAGCAATCGTCATGTAACTAATAATATTGCCCAAGATATAAAGTATTGATTCACATTGATTCTCTACCCATCATAAGTCAAAGTAATAGTTATTAATTCCACACGATCCTATTTAAGGGACGGAGATTAAGAAATAACGAACCACTGAGGTCTAATTCTTCTATATTCAGTACTGAAGAATTTATCCTTTTGTAGGTCCTATTCAGCGCATCATAATGCAATAGTGTAATCTCTTGGTCAAAACAAGTAAATCTGAGTCTTACACTTCAACCTTTCACGATGGATTGTTCATTTCCATCTAGGTTGTGAATTTGTACTTAGTTACAAGGAACTGTTAATTTGATCTTCTGTGATCTGGTATCACCAAATTAACTACAATGTAACACGTACTTATTTATTGAACATATATGCAGTAAATATATGGAACATTCAATCATATTTAAAGCATCAGTGATAAATAATTTATTTCAACAAATAAGACAGAAATTCAGTTTGGTTATACAAAGTAAAAGCATACTTTCCAGTATAACCCCAACAATCTCCCACTTATACTCAAAGTCTGCTTTAAGTATACTACATCATATCTCATGTTGTTCGTGACATCTAATGTCACCAACATGAACCTAATAATATTTCTCCCACTTATACTCAAAGCAGATTGGCGACACACTTGATAACCATTCCTTCCACACGTCTCTCGAATGTGTTTTGAGAGGCAGACACTTTGTAAAAGGATTAACTAGGTTATTCTCCGATGCGATCTTCACCATATGTACATCTCCTCTCTTAAAGATTTCTCGTCTAAGATTTCTTTCCTTCAGTGTGCTTGTTTGACTTGTGGACTCTTGGTTCCCTTGAATTTGCAACTGCCCCTAGGAAATATTGCTAGACAAATTCGGAACTCCATCCAAGTCCACTAAGAAGATCTATAGCCAAACTGGTTCCTTCACTGCTTCACAAGCAGCTACTTACCCGGCTTCCATGGTTGAGTCAGTGATGCATTTCTGCTTCACACTCGTCCATTTCATGGCTACACTTCCCAAATGAAAACACACTAACTGAGGTAGGTAGTTTCTGGAATTTATGTCTGATTGGAAATCCGAGTTCGTGTAACTGACGGGAATTGGACTGTCTGATTGATGAACCAGCATTCTATCCCGAGTTCTTTTTAGATACTTCAGAATGTTTTTAACTGCAGTCCAATGTTCTTTCCCTGGGTTACTCTGATATCTCGCTACCATGCCTACGGCAAAGCAGATATCTGGTCTCGTGCACAACATTACATACATAAAACTTCCTACAGTCAAAGCATAGGGAACGCCTTTCATGTCATCTATCTCCTCTTGTGTCTAAGGGCACATTTCTTGGATATATGGATTCCACGCCTGAAGGGTACAAAACCCTTCTTAGAATCTTGCATGCTGAATCGCTTCAAGACAATATCTATGTATGAAGCTTGCGATAAGTCTATCATCCTTTTCTTCCGATCTCGAGTGATCTTAATCCCAAGGATGTGACCGGCTTCCCCTAAGTCCTTCATATCAAACTGTTTTGATAGTCATGCCCTCACGTCTAACAACACCTTTACATCATCTCCGATGAGCAGAATGTCATCCACGTATAGTATTAAGAATACCAAGGCAGTTCCGACATGCTTTCTATACACACAACTCTCGAATTCGTTTTGATCAAACCCGTAAGACTTTATAACTTGATCAAAACATTGGTCCAAGCACGGGATGCTTGCTTCAGTCCATAGATGGACTTCTTGAGCTTGCAAACTAGATGTTCTTTGCCTTTTTCAACAAAGCCTTCGGGTTGTTGCATATAGATTTCTTCTTCAAGACTTCCGTTGAGGAAAGATGTCTTAACATCCATTTGCCAGATCTCAAAATCGAGATGTGCAGCTATCGACAAGAGAATACAAATGGACTTAAGCATGGCTACAGGCAAAAATATTTTCTCATAATCGATCCCTTCTTTCTGAGTGTACCCTTTTGCCATAAGTCTAGCCTTGAAGGTCTCTATCTTCCCATCTGATCCTCTTTTCCTCTTGTATACCCACTTGCATCCAATGGATTTAACCCCATTAAGTGGTTCGACTAGCTCCCACACCTTATTGTGATCCATAGAACCCATCTCAACTTCCATTGTTGTTTGTCAAGAATCCACATCCTTGTCTTGGATTGCCTCATTTTGTATGTCCATGGGTCCGATTCATCTTCACCGGGGACTAAGTTCGATGACTCTCCTATCCCCATGAATCTCTCTGGTTGTCTAACAACCCTCCCACTACTATGAGGTTCAGGTTGTGTAAGTGTGTCGCTTGGTATGTCAACTTGTACAGTTGGCATTGAGGTAAGCCCTCTTAGCTTGTCTAAGGTAATCTCACTTCTGGGCTTTCTATCATTCATATAGTCTTCTTCCAAAAATCTAAAGTGTGTATTGATTATCACTTTTTGATCTTCGGGACCATAGAACATGCACCCTTTCGTTCCTTCGGGGTACCCTATAAATAACCTTAATTCTGATCGTGGGTCCAATTTTCTGGCTTCCTTGTCCAACACGTATGCCGGACACCCCCAGATCTTCATGTGTCTTAAACTGGACTTGAACCCGGTCCACAACTCTTTAGGGGTTTTGAGAACCGATTTGGATGACACCAAGTTTAAAATGTAAGCCGCTGTTTTCAAGGCGTGACCCCAAAACGATTTGGGTAGATCCGCATAACTCATCATTGATCTGACCATTTCTAAAAGAGTTATGTTTCTTCGTTCTGCAACCCCATTTTTTTGAGGGGTTCCGAGTGCAGTTAACTGGGATGCAATCCCTTCGTCTGACAAGTAGTTCAAGAAATCATCGCTGAGGTATTCGCCTCCGCGATCGGATCGCAGAAACTTGATACTCTTTTCCTTATGATTCTCTATTTGAGTTTTTAAATTCATTGAATTTATCAAAGGTCTCGGGTTTATGCTTCATTAGGAAAATGTATCCATATTTTGAGTAATCATCGATACAAGTAACGAAATACTCATAACATCCTTTTGCTTTGATTGACATTGGACCACATATGTCAGTGTGAATGATCACTAACAACTCTTTGGCTCTATTCCCCTTGGCTCCAAATGCCCTCTTGGTCATTTTACCCTCCAAAAAATGATTCGCAAGTTGGAGATGGTTCAACCCGAAGACTCACCAATGAACCATCTTGATCCAACCTTTGGATCCTTTTTGGATTAATATGACCTAGTCTTTAGAAGACAAAAAGGTGTTTCGTTCAGATTTGAAGAACGCTTTCTTTTATCTAAAATAGTCGACGTGTTGTAGGATGCATTTTGCGCGTGGTGTGCACTTTTAATAGTGTAGAGATTGTTCATCAATGTCCCATAACAGATACACTCATCATTTCAAGAAATGATGACATTCTTATTAAAAGAAATTAAGTATCCATTAACAGAATTTTAGAAACTGAAAGTGAATTCTTTCTAAAACTGGGAACATAAAGAACGTCTCTCAAAACTAAAATTCTATCACTAAAAGATAGGTGCACTTCTCCCACTGCTTTAACCACTACTCATGTAGAACTGCATCTGCTACTCACCTACCATATTGCAGTAATGCTACTTTTGTGGAGTTGCAATACCCGCTACCTACGTAGCATATATTGCAATAGCCGTTACATACGTAACATTGTCCATGGTGATGATGGTCTCACTCCCACTAAATTGCCAGAATCCTTGAAACATGGCTATAAGCATAATTAGTGGTCCTGTATTTGCTACCCACGAATGGGAGCATACGCCACTAAACAAGTTTCAACAACTAGTGTTTGAGAATTACCTTTCTTCCCTACCCTTTTAGGCTTGGGACAGGCTGACCTCCGATGTCTTTTTAGACCGCAATTAAGCATTTTTTGTTTGTCGATCTTCTTCTTGACACCTCTTAATGCCATTTTCTATGAGAATAAATTATGTATGGCTATCTCGCTTCACGATTATGGTGAGTGAAGAATTTGTTAAGATCTATCATAATAGCTGCCATGATTTCCAAGTTCTGGTGTAGGTGTTGCAACACACCTGACATTGAAGTCAAGATGATACACTTAGGCATTTTCTTGGATCCTAACCTTTGATTATGATGTCACTTATTTTTCTCTCAATCGTAGTCTTAGCGAGTCTAGGTTTGTCAAGGACGGACTTATGCGTGTTGCATGGTCAAGACAATATATAATTTCCAATCGACATATTTTCCTATATAACTCTATTGACTTAAAGTATATTAATAGTGGATTAATAAACATACAAGAAAATAAACATACATCTTGTGTTAATATTTCGAATTAACACAAGAAAAATCACATAATTCGATCACATGAATCATATTAAAATCTCAAAAAAAATATGAACATGCATCAGCCAACATCTCAAAATAGCTTAAATAAGCCACGTGAGGTGGGTCATTATTTAAACACATTCAAGCAGGTTACAAAAAAAAAAAGCAGTTACAAACCTTTAATTTCCAAATTAATAGTTGTCTTCAACTTGACCAATATAAAATTGACAGGGACTTCAGGGAAGTATATGCATATCAATTTTATACCTAAGTAATAACCATGATTAAATACATAATTATTATTTCGTTTTGAACGAGCCTCGTGGGGAGGGTCATCGCCGCCACTAATAATAATTCACAATCATCCTATGAAATTTATTCATGTGAAATCTATCTTTTGGCCATCCCGTGGGAGGAATTTCTCCAAAAGAATTAGGTCAAAATTAATTCAATTTTATTATCCGGAATAAAATTGTCAATTAATTGTATAAATCGTACATAGTAATTTTCGAAAGTGAGATTTTTTCAAACAATTTCTCATGCATCGAATATTCAAATAAATTTAATAAGCATGAAAGTAAAGCAATCATCAAAACAAAAAATTAAACATATTGGGCACATATATCCAATTGTCACAGTTAATTTTTGTCATGTCTTGATCTTGAGAAATCATCTTCGTAGCCTTCATCGTTCATCTCGAAAAGCTCCCACTCGACCGCAACAAATTCTTTAAAATATCCTCCATCAACGTTCGACACGACGTACGGCAACGGGTAGCTCATGACCCGGAACGCGTATCCGCGTGTGCCAAGGCACACGCCCGCGTTCGAACCGGCCATCCCGCTCCCATCACCCGGCTGCAGGAGCTTCGCGAGACGCTTTGCACGCGTGCTGCTCGCACCGGCCATCCCATCCTCCGCCAGCCGCTCGCTCCTGCCCGCATGCGTGCCCGTGTGCGCCTAGTGCCTACCCACGTGCATCCCGCTTTGTGTGCTTCCGCGCACGCCTGTGCGTGTCCGCTTTCACCTTGCTACACCCGTCTCCACGCGCCCCTGTGTGCGCCCAGCCCTCGCCTTGTCCTCGACCGCCTGGTGCTACGCATAGTCGCTAGGCCTTCGGCCTAGCCCGCGGGCACACTTTGGTTCGTGTACGTCCGGGCACTTGGTCATCCATCTTTAATTCTTTTTCTCCGTCTTTGTTCTCGATCCGGTTAGAATTTATTTACAAAAAATAAATAAACTTGGTTCCTATTCTGAGGCCGGAGACGACACCAAGCAGTTTCGCTTCATCCCCTATGGGATCTCCTTCAAGGATGAGCCTGTCGATTCTTTCAACGTAGGATCGATCCGACTCTATTTCGCCTTGTTGAGTGTTCATGAGGTGCTACCTGGTCGCAGGTCAGGGTGCCAGTGCCGTGAAATGGCTCAAGAACAACCTAGCGAGCTATTCAAAAGTGTCCACCGAGAAAGGTGGCACGGTGAACCACTTGTGAGCCTGGTTGCTCAAGGTCAGTGAGAATAGCCTGCACTTGGTAGCGTCGGATGTGCCCATGGAAGCCATGTAGGAATTGTACTTCGCCACATGGACTTTTGGGTCTGAGCTTCCACTGTAGCGATCTAAGGCTGCTATGCTAATTTTTCTCCGGGTAGGCGCCAGAGTGACCATGGTCCCGATTGGAGAATCTGGGATGGCGAGGTTATTGTCTGTCCCCGCCGGCTCATTTTGATTCTCCACTCGTTCGAGAAGTTGTTGGACCATCCGGGCCAGAGCTGCAACCTGAACATTGCGATGGTCCCCAGTAGGTAAGGCCACCTGTCAATCGCCGTGGTGGACAGCCGAGCCTCTCGGCAATTCGTAATGATGTATGTTCAAAGCTAATGTGAGGTCGCTCTCCACCTGGTCTGCGTGTCGAGGCTGAGACTGAGCCTCATCCTCGATGACCATTGGAACCTTTTGATCCCCCTGGTTCCTAAGACGATCGAACATGGTGTCCGATCCCGCCGGTTTCTCCAGGATTGGCAATTTCGGATGATAGCATGTTTCGCTGGGTCGTAAGCCAGTTGGCCTGTTGACCGTCCCTTTTCGATCAGGGTGCCCTTACCCTTGGAGGTTTTGGCGTCGTGGGCAGTCTTTTTTACCGGAGGCTGCCCCTCCTCACCATCGAAGGCGAGGCATTTCTTGTTGAGAATGGCCATTACGACATTTACATCCTTTGGTGTCTGAACTAGGTTCCACCAGTCAGGAATGACCACCAGGGCCATGGGTCGGGTGCGTTGTGAGCTCAGGGAAGCTTCGATACCATCGCGGGCATCCGTTTCGTGTCCAGTAGCATTACCTTGATTGATCGTCATTGCCAAATGAGTGAGATCGAGTGGGTCTTCTTAAGAATTTACGAACAATTCAACAGAAATGTTTCCCACAGACGGCGCCAATTGTTGTAATTGGTTTATATTTAAGCCAATATAACAATAAGTCTTAGTTAATTCACTAGAAATTAGTGATCAAAATAGGAAATGGACACGAGGATTTGTTACCCAGTTCGTCTTGTAAGGAAGACTAGGTTTGGGGGCGACCAAACCAGGTATTTGTTTAATATATGTGCCTAAAGTTCTAAGATTTTTTAACCTCTTAAAAATGTGGCCTTATAAGCCAATTTATACTACGATTCTCGCCTCTTGGGCCGAGGTTTACATAAGAAAATGTACCTTAAAAGGGGCTTCAATCTCGGGAGCTGCCGATTCTGCCTTGTCGGGTCAGAGGTCACCCTCGTTAATGTGCGCCAATCGTGGGGCGGACTTCGGGGCTTGTCGGGTGCTTCCCTTGACTACCGAGATACGTGAGCTCGGTTTAATGTAAGTCACCTCCGACCTGAGAAGAATTGGAATGTAAGTCGCCTCGTGACTTGTGGAGATCTTGGACGTAGTCGCTCCGCGACGAGCGGAGGGCTTGGAAGTAACACTATTACACATTTAGGCTTGCACAGCTACACTTGGACAACTCTTTTTTCAAACAACTCTCCAAGTTATAGCTTGGAAGCGGTTTTATAAAAAAAAAAAAACGGCGGTTTGAAACCGCTGTCCAAAATAAAACTTGGAAAGCGGTTTTAAACCGAATTGCAAGTTCACTTACCACAATGTTAATAACCATTGCCTGTCTAAATCATTGACGACAGAAGCGGTTAATAATCATTTTTTTTTTTTTTTTTAATATCGGATATATTAGCTAGCGTGACGCATACGAGAACGACACGCCTTCATTTCTTCTCCCCAATTATTCCTCTCCCCCAAATCGCCGCCAAACCGATCGAAGACCTAGCTCCTCCCTCTCACCCAAATCATGCTTTGCGTAAATTTTCCTCCTCCAACCAATTAAGTAAATAAAGTTGACCTAGCTTCTCCCTCTCCCCAAAATCTTCTCCTCCCTCCTCCCTCCTCCCTCCTCCTGCCCCCTCCTTCTCCGCCCCCGCCATCGCCATCCTCCCCTACCGCCGCCGCCGTTGCCGCCTTCCTCCTCCATATATATAGGTATTTTTTCTTATATATATATATGTATATTTTAATTAATATATATATATATATATATATATATATATATATATATATATTGCATGTGTTTATTTATATATGTATTTGGGATTAATTGTTAGGATATATATATAAATATTGTGTTTATATATATATGTTTGAGATTAATTGTTAGGATATATATATATGTTTGAGATTAATTATTGTTAGGATATATATATATATATATATATATATATATATGTTTGAGATTAATTGTTAGGATATATATTGTTGGTCCCGATTTGAAAGCCCATGTGCGCGGAAAATACCATGTAATGCATATAAAACAGGGGTGAGGGCAGAGTGATTCCAATTACTTTTTTTTTTTTTGCTTTTAAGAACGATGTGTGTTTTGCTTATAATCGAATGCATATGACAAGTAAGAACATAAAGCAGTAAAGAACACACGATTTTATAGTGGTTCGGAGTCCAACTCCTACATCCACTCTTCCCTATCACAAGGGGCACCAACTTAACTGACTTAACCAACTGGACTTAGTTTAACGTGTTAGTCCAACACCCAACAGATGTTTATCGAGTTCACACTCAAACGGGACTTATCTCCCTCACGGGATTGCCTACCCTCCCTTTCGGGATTGCTAGATGTTTACCGAGTTCACACTCAAACTGGACTTATCACCCTCACGGGATCGCCTACCCTCCCTTTCGGGATTGCTAGATGTTTACCGAGTTCTCACTCAACCTACAAACTTATCCTACCAAACTGATTTGAATAAGGCTTGTTTGATTTCCAACTAGGTTGAAATTTTCCCTTACATTTGTTTAGCCTCAATGCTAAGGTTGGGAAAATCTCTCTAAGCTTAGGATATTACATTTGTGCTTAGATCTAGGGTAGAACACTCTTGAATATATGCGTTTATTTCTTGCTCAGTGTTCTATGGTGGGAATGCTTTGTGTATGTGGCTCTTGGATCTGTAGCATCTTTTTCCACATTCTCCACACGAATAATGAAGGAAGAACTTGTATTTATAGTGTGGATTTGAATGTTACCGTTGGATGGAGTCACATTCAAATCCATACTACTCTGTAGCTTTTTGCAGCTTTTCAGGCTTGTTGTCTTCCTCTCATTGGTCCACGTCAGCTGAATCTAACGGCTATATTCTTCAGGATCTTCTGAGTCTCAGGATTCTTGATTCATTGAGACTTCTCTTGGCCGGACCTTATCGTCGGTATCTTGACATTTTCGGGCTAATTGAGTTGATTCTACGAGTTCGATTCTTGACTCGAGACATCGACCCTCAGTCACTAGCTTTTCGAGCTAAGCGATCATCGATGGCGTTCGATTATCGATGAACATGACTTCGATGACTTCTCTTACGTTACGGTATGCGATTTTTGGTTTCGATGTCGATTTCTTCTCGCTTTGATCGATCGGCTCACATGATCGGTCGATATAAGATCAGTCGGCATATCGGTTTATCTGCATCGAGTTAGTACATCGAGTTAGCATATCGGGTTAGCTTATCGATCTCGATCACGTCGATCTCGTCGGTCTCATCTCGCTTCCTCTTCCGATCGTGAACCTCCTCTTACGATCGGTCATCGATCATCGATTAGGCGGCTTTAGCTTTTCTTTTCTTACGATTTTGCTCGGCTCATCGATTAACTCGGAACTCATCTTACTCATCGATCTCGTCGGTCTAAATCTAGCGACCTCGTCGACCTCGATCATCTAAGTCTGATTTCGTGAGTTCCCCCTCAACTTGTTCTCTTGTTCCCCCTCAACTTGTTATCTGTAGATTAGCTTCAAAAACACAAGTTGATAATGTTTTGGCATAATTTATCAAAACTAAAATATCCCAACTATATATATATATATATATATATATATATATATAAATGTGTTTATATATATATGTTTGGGATTAATTGTTAGGATATATATAACTAATTTGTTATGATTAATTGTTGTTAGTGTGGGATTAATGTTGGTTTAATTATATTGTTGTTAGTAGCTTGGATTAATTGTTGTTAGTGGCTTGAATGAATTTTTGTTAGTGTTAGAAATGAACATTTTGTTAGAGATGAATAATGCACTTAAGGTGTTTGATAATATGCTTGTGTGAGGATTTAAGCATAAATTAGGATTAATACATTAGGATATATTTTGGTTATTAATTTAATGAATGGATAATGATTAATGATTAATGATGATTAATGGTGATACATTAGGATACATATTGTCTTGAGAAGTAACAAAAATTGTGAATGAGTGAAAAATTGGAAGGATTTCAAAATTAGAAAATTAAATGAATGTAGATTAAGTATGGTTAGGTATGCTTTTAGGTTTAATACTTTAAGATAATTTTCTTGAGAAACAGTCTTCATATTGTCTTTCCTATAGGCATCTCTAGTTCCTATAGTTTATAGAATATTGTTTGTTTTTTGTTTATTAAATGTTGTTTCTTCTGTTTTACAGGATCATGTCTCGTTTGCCATATCCCGTGGATGATGGAGATGATGATGGAGATCATGACGCATATGATCACGGTGCATATGATCGACAACATCCTGATGACTTGAGAGAGTGTGACACTGATGCTCCCACAACCACTAGCAGCTCCGGGGAGAAGCACACTCAGGGTATAGTCACCATGTCATCTATTAAGAGAGCTCGTAGCAAGGGGAAAACACTTCAGGTAATTTTATTACAATTGAACAGTTTGAAATCCATAAATATATTGATTGATCGTTGAACATAATTAAATACTATGTTATTGCAGTTATCGTTCAATGAGTTTGGACAGGCAATAAGAAAAGAGAGTGAGTCGTTGTCCTTCTACATTGGAGCTGCAATCAGGAGCGTGATCCCTATCGTGCTGCCAGCCAAGGACTGGCATAGCCCCAAACTGACTCCTTTGAAGGAAAGAATATGGGACGAACTTACGGTATGTTAATTATATATTTATTAAAAGTTGTAGTATGACCCTTAAATTTACTAAATTGTTATGTTATATGCGTATAGACTACATTCAGAGGTCTTGACCACATAAAGAAGAAGCAAATATTGTCATAAGCTGGAGTAATGGCCAAGAATTTTTGGACTTGGTTGAGAAGTAACACACGAGATCCGGTCGACTAGTCCGCCTCCGGCGTATCAGAATAGCCCTATGGTGACTCCATACTGGGAGGAGTTTGTGAGAAGAGCTATGAAGGATGATTTCCAGGTAAAATTGATCAATGTCATTTCCTCAATTTCTAATGCATATAGTTTTTCAGTGTTTATCATATTTCTATTATACTGTAGAATCGAAGTAATAAAAATCGTGATCAAGCCAAGTCGATGGAGGCGCGATATCGTGGCTCGAACAAAGGTTATGCACGAATAAGAGAAAATATGGTGAGATCAAAATCCTAACTTTTAATTTTTTTTATATGTTCACTTTTAATATATCTAATAAAGGGACACGTTCATCACTATCGTAGAAAGAAGAAAGAAGAAAAACTGGAGAGAGTGAGCCTATTGTTACCCGAAAGGGTCGAGACTTATTTCAGACTACCAGAAAAGGGTCGAGATGGGAATATTCACGATCCCAGTGCACAACGCATCATCGAAGAAGCGGTAATCTATCCATTAATTTATCTTTCAATTACAAACTATTATTTATAAATAAATAATTAAATAATAATCTTTTGTTTTTGTGATTCAGGAGCATCTATCTCAAACCATGACGCCCGACAACATCCGCATTATCAACCCTAATGATCTGTTTGGATGGGCTATAGGTCGCCAGGAGCATCCCGGCCGCTTACGGAGTGTCGGATATGGCGTGACGAAGACATCGTTAGCAATGGCACCTGGTCTTCAAGCCATGAATATGGTGGGTATACTAACAGAACAGGTTGCCAAGTTATCTAAAGATGTGGAACATTTGAGGTCTGAGAGAAGAACGAGCCATGGAATGTCGTCGAGTGGAGCAAGCTGTTAACATAGTGTCGCTAATGTTATGTTTTCAGCTAACCCTAGGGACGACTTTATTGAGGCACTTCAAAACATCTCTCAGGTATCAGATATGCATGTCTCACATTTGTTTTAATTAAAGACTAGTGTATTAAAATTTTCTAACTAAATATCTTATTTGAACAGCCAACGAACTTTTGCTACCTTTATTTGGAGGATCCCGATCGGTTGGTGGCCACAGGAACATTGCACAGCTCCCATGGAATGATTCATGGTCATCCCATCACTCCTGGTTTCGTGAGGGTCACACTCGATGTACCCGTAATCGGACAAGAGGATTCAGCGGTGCCAAAACTAATCGATGAAGGCGTCATAGTCGGAACAACGGTCGGGCACTTCATCGAATGGCTGATCAACTTGGTCTCTAGCACCATGAGGGTAAAATATATGTTATTAAAGTTCATTATCTTATTTGTGGTTCTAAATAATATTGCAAATTAATTGTAGAATCTGCCGACACCACAAATGCCTCGGAAGAAATCACCACAAAAGGCTAAAGAGAAATTGAGGGGTGTCGTAGATAGTCAGAGGGAGAGAACGAGGGAATCCACTGCGCTAATTTCTAGTTATCCCATGACTGGAGACTTAGATCACGATGATTATGTACAGTCTAGGGTACACCGGATGGTATCGTCTAATGCTTTCGAGATCGTCACAGTTCCCATGCTTGCTCACTTTCATCAGAATACTTTCCAAGAATTCGTCAGTGAGGAACATGTGCGCGAAGTCTTGAATGACGAGTGGTTGAGTGCAACCACCATAGCCCTTTACTTTATGTGTTTACTAATTCTCAATATTCACTTTCTGTATAGTTTAATTTTCTTTTTAAATATTAATTAGCGTATATATGTTGGTTAAAGATATTTGGATGAGGTATATCTCTCCAGAGATGTCCAAGCAAGTGGAATGTATTCCTTCGTCTCCCCCCAGGTATCTTGCATATTGGGTGATAGGGTACAAACCATGGATAGGTTAGTTAATCATATGCTGAATCAAACTGGGAGCGATCATCTCATTTTTTGGCCAACAAATGTGGGGTGAGTGATAAACATTTCGTTAAAATTTGTATTCATGTTTATAATATTTGCACATATATATGCTAAATTTGCAGTTAATTTTAATATTCTCAATATAATATAGGAACCATTGGGTGCTGGTCGCCATACACATGAATACATTAAGTGTGTATTTTATGGACCCTTCTCAGGATGGAGTTTATTCAAATCGCTCTGATCTCGTTTCATATGTGGAAGCATAAGTTCATTTTTAATATTCTATACAATGATTTGTTTTACTTTTAAAATTATGCATATTTAATCTATTTTTATTTTTTTAATTATAATAATAATAGTGTGATGACGATGTATCGGAGTCGCCTTCAGAGTCAAGGTTCAAGATCTAAGTTAAATAAAGTGAACTGGATTAACATTAAGGTAAATTTAATTTAGTAATTATCAAATTAATAGAAAGAAATCATAATTGTAATACATGATTATAATTGTTAATCAACAGGTTCCGAGGCAACGAGATAATGAACATTGTGGACATTTTGTGTGTTGCCTTATTGAAGATATAATCCGCATTTCTCTAACGAACTTTCCTCTCAATGTAAGTCAATTTATCGATTTATTTAAATTATTATTGATTGAATAAAAATTCATACTATACTGATTGATTCATTGTTTGCAGTTTGTCTATGAACGTGAGCTCAAGTCTTACTCTAAGAAAAGACTGGAGAAATGGAAAAACGATTGGACGGGGTACCTTTACAATCGATTCTTATATTCATACAATATTGAGTGATCGTTGTTTGAAATTTTGGTGGCATGTAATTAAATTATATATTTATGATGATATATATTTCATGTTTTTGGTGTATTGGACGTATGTTTATGATTGTATGTTTATTTATTTCATGATGTGTATGTTTATTTATTTGATGTTTTGGTATATATATATGTGGTATAAGTTTTGGTTTATGGTTTTATTATAGGATTTTTGGTTTTTGGTTTATGGTATTGGACGTATATATAAGTTTTGGTTTATAGTTTTATTATAGGATTTTTAAAATATAAATTAATAATAAAAAAAAGATATTGGACAACGGTTAATAACTGCTGTCTATCTAACATAATAAACGAAATTATAAAAAAAAAAAAAGTTAGACAACGGTTATTAACCCGCTGTCCAAGCCCCTCTTTGCAATGCGGTTGAAAACCTCTGTCCAAGCCCAACTTTTGGACAACGGTTTTTTAATAGCTGTCCAAGCTTGGACAGCTGTTACTTGGACAACTGTTATAACCGCTCTCTAAGGGCTTTTTTAACAGTTGTCCAAGCCCAAATGTGTATTAGTGTAAGTCGCCTCGCGACTTACCGTCCTTATGACCGGGATCGATTGCACTTGGGCATGGCGTAATGATGGTTACAAGTGGTCCCTCATATTCCTTGGGTCCCAGGTTACATCAATACAGATGGTCGGCGGGCGACTTGCCGCTTACGTTGCTAAACCGGGGGTCGGGTATATTCATTACAACATTATAAAGAATATTTGAAATCGTATTAAATGGTGTTCGTCTTGTTTATACTATATAGAATCATTGTTGAACAAAATATATAGTTGGAAAATAAAAGTGAAAAGACAAATTTATTTTTTAAAATGAGTGGGGTATTATGTGCACCAAGTGCACATTTAAGTGTACCAAATTGCAAGTTTCAACGGAACAAGTTATAAATTTCTAAAATATATTGTGGAATGCACGGTGCACCTGGTGCATACAATACCTAACCTTAAAATATATGAGAAGATAAAACATAAGAAGAAAAATAAGTAGAAGATGTAAAAGAATATTTAAAAAAAAAATAGAGCAAGAAGTAAAGTAAAAAATAATAAAAAATAAATGTAATAAAATATATTATTTTAATTAAAAATGGAGAATAGAATAATTACACGTCAATTTTTTGGGATAGATATATAAAATAGAAAAAAATTGAAGCTTAAGATATTTGATTTAATTAATAAAATGATGTAAAATATGGAGATTGAATTAATTAAAAAAATAATTAAATGATAGTGGAGACCTTACATATATGAAGCGAGTGGGCATCTTACATATGTGACGCGCCACATAAATGGTGAAAATATAAATTTGCGCACACCTACGGGCATAAGATCAAAACCCAATTAAGTATCACTCCTAGGTCTAACAATATTTTCTTATTACTACTAGATACAAATCTATATGAAATACCCAGAATACCCTTTATCTCCCCACACACATATCTATTGTTCTCTCCACTCATTTCTCTTCCCTCACACTCGGTTTCCCCGCCAAAACCCAAAAATCAAGTCCCCCAAAACTAAAACCCAGAAACAGGCGACATCACCATCGCGGCCTCCCTCCCCACACCGCCGCAAAAAACCAGATGGCAGCCCCACATCCACGTCGCGACCATCCCCTATCCCGTGATGGCAATCCAAAAAGTCGGGCTCGAAAGTGCCACCCCACCACGCCGCCCTCGTCACCGATGAGTCCAACGACGCCTTCACCGCCACCCCTATCACCACATACGCTCAAAATATCCGAAACCCCCCCATCGACCGAACACTCCCGGCCCAAGGGCTCTCTCCCCACCGTAAAAAACCATCGCCGCCCTTTTTGAAACCACTACGCCTCCACCCCCATCCGAAACCGCCCGAGGCCACCCTCAACACTCTCGGGCCCTCCCCCACCCTAAAATCGTCATTGCCGCCATCATCATAAGCAATTTGTGAGATCTGAATTTTTATGGATCTGAATTTTTGTGGTGGTTTTATAGATTTGATTTTTTGTGGTGAATGGGAGTTGTGGTGGTAGGGCGGTGGTGATCTGAATTTTATAGATCTAATTTTTGTGGTGGTTGGGCGGTGGTGGGAAATAGTAAATTGGGATTTGTTTTTTGTTACGTTTTTCGATGAGGTGGGGGGGAGAGGTGGTATTTGTTGCTCAAACGGCGGAGGTAGTCTGAGAAGATGGATTTGCCATTTTTTCGGTGTTGCACGATCTCGACTCACCGAGTTTGTGGTGGAGTAAGCGTTCGAGTTCGAAAGATCGAGTAAAATGAATCGTGCTCGAGTCACCGAGTTGGTGAGTTACATCCGAGGCACTCGTTGGAGATGCACATGTTCATCAAAATTGTTGAACCGTGCATGAATTTTTATGAATATGTGCATGTCGAATCGAAGAGGCGTAGATATGTTAACTTTGAGATTCAAACGAAAATGTGTAAATTTTTGGATTTTGAATATATAAATTTATGTAATTTTTTAATATTTGATATGAAAGTTTCATTTGGATATATCATTCCTCCCAAGCATATTCCATGAATATTTTAATTTATATCGATGAATCAAATTAAAATTATCCAATCAGTCCCCTGTTGAAACCAGATTTGCTATCTCCACTCCTTTACTTTTTATTATCCCAAAAAATTAAATAACCTAATTAAAAATATATTCTGACACCACATTAGAATGTTGGTAAAATAATAAGAATCAAGGATGAAATTTGGCTATTGCGGGCCACATTTCTCGATAATCATTCTGTTAAAAAGGGGATTATTCAATAATACATTTGTTTATTAATCGAACAATTCATCGTGAAAGGTTGAAGTGTAAGGCTCAAATTGACTTGTCTTGACCAAGAGATTACACTAGTGCATTATGATGCGATGAATAGGACCTACAAGTGGATAAATTCTTCTGTACTGAATATAGAAGAATTAGACCTCAGTGGTTCGTTATTTCTTAACCTCGTCCCTTAAATAGGATCGTATAGAATTAATAACTATTGCTTTGACTTATGATGGGTAGAGAATCAATGTGATTCAATACTTTGTATCTTGGACAATATTATTAGTTACATGACGATTGCTAAGATTTATTATGGAGAATCGTGTGTAAATACGTCTTATTTGAATTGTCCCCTTGGGAGGCTTAGAAGTTTTATCATACTAAATCTTGCAAGTGGAATTAGTTTTCGGTATGGATAATAATGTTGAGTCGTTCCTAATCCAAGGAGAAATATATTAATTAAAATAAAGCTTTTCAGTGGCTTGAATTAATTAATGGACTGGATAATCTTAAACACAGGAAATAATAATCGGGAGCCGTATTAACAGTAATATGAGTTAAGATGGATGGTGCAATATTAATTATGTAGTGAGATTAATTAATATTTATGGGCTTGAATAATATTGTGACTCAATATTGATAATTCAAGGTCCATTGGAAGGTCCAATCTTAATTCTCCTAAAGGCCCCTCAAGTAGCCCAAAGATAAAGTCCAATAACTGAAAAAGGTGATTAAAATAAAATAAATATTTTGTTGCATATTTTTCCTTAAATTTCGAAATTATTAAAGAAAAGAGAGAGAATGATTTTCTTGAAAAGATTTTATGGAAAGGAGATAAATATTCTTGGAATACAAGATTATCACATAAATTCAAGAAAGATCCAATCTTGAAAATCACCTACTTAATTATCAAAAATTTAGGAAAATTGGGGTGTGAGATTTTTGTGAAAAAAATACACACGGAAAGAAGAATTTATGGGATATATTCAAGATTTCTTGGAGATCAAGAAAGATCTTTCTTAACCCTAATTTAGTCCAAATTTTTGTCCAAAGGGGATGAATTTTTCATCCCCAATGTAATTCCATGTGTTGGAAAAGTTAGAAATCCACAAAGGTGGTGCAACATAATTTTATTTTTCCTATTGTTAATTGCTCGTGAGCATCCTTCCACCAGATTATTGAACAAGGACGAGGAAATACTTGAGAAGACTCTTTGGGTTTGTTCGTGTGAACGGGTATCCATCTTCTCAACGGTTGTCTCTCCAAGAGGTTTGTTCACTTAAACTCCTAGCAATTCAACATGTGTAGGATTTATGTGACTTGTTTATATGCATGATTTGTTGTTGGATTATTATTTGAATTAATATAGGATTAATTCATGCTAGTAATAATTGTTAGGATAAAATTTGTATTTAAATATTCACCCCGAATAGATCCGGGCAATTATTTCTCCAACAACTAGTATCAGAGCCTCGGTTTCGGGCTCTGATTATTTGAATTGTAATTTAATTCGTTTATTTCATTAAATTTGAAATTGGATAGTAGAATTGCTAGATCTTTTTTGCAGGTATCCAATTGTCATGGTATTTGATGAATGTTTAAATATGCATGCATATAATTGTGGTTTTTAATTCGACTCGTTCGAATTCGTTTTGCCTCATGAGAAAATCAACGAGTAGATTAGGATTTGTTTGATTCGTTCAATGTAATAGAATAGTCTAGATATGGCGGCGCATGACCACCGAATACCCTACTAGCTATGCTGACTTCCGAAGGCGGGCTAGCGACCTGATTCATACGTCGGTACTGCTGAAATCCCGACTCTCTGAGAATAAGGAAATTGCGGACACAAAGAAGGGTTCCAAGAAAATCGGGGGTCACTACAAGGCACCCGACATCTTTAAGCCGTTCGAAGAAACCATCATGGTGAAGCTGATGGAGGTGTTAGGCATGACACCTGGTCATGTTTACACTCAAATCAAAGGACGGGAGCTGCTCCTCCCACCTCGCCCTATAAAAAATAAGGGCAAACAGAACCCTAACAAGTTCTGCCATTTCCACGAACAGGTAGGACACTACACGAGCGAGTGCAGAGACCTACTCCCACAACTCTGGAGGTTGTACGAAGATGGGTTGCTGGACGAATTTGTCAAGCGACCTCAAGGGAACCACGAGCCTAACCCGAGAGGTCGCCAACAAGGCAATCATCCCAGACAGGCGGAACATGCCCAAGGGAATCCCAATCCAGAGGCCGGGCAAGGGGAGCAACCCATCCCACCTATGCCCGAGGATGCGGGGGGTCGTGTCATACACACCCTCTCTTCACTTGGGGCAGTAGGGGGACTTTCTTCGACATTCTCATCAAAACGGCGAATGAAGGCCAAAATTAGGGAAATGGAGAATGCCAGAAAAATGGTACTACCAGTCTTCACTGTGGCTGAGGAAACCAATAAAATCGAGTTCGGGGAAAAAGATAAAGCTAAGATAATCTACCCGAACGTCGACCCCCTGGTGATCAAGACTAACAACATGGGGACCACTGTATGCCGGCTGTTGGTGGATGGAGGGGCTTTCTGCAACATCCTCTTTAAGAAGACCTTAGATCAGCTCGGGGACTATGATGCTTACATCACCCCGTGCGACCACGTCGTAAAAGGCTTTGGGAATGCGACTGTGAAGCCATCTGCATGATCCATCTGGCTGTCGAACTAGTGTCTACCCTAGATGATAAGGTTAGGGCCACTAGACTATTAGATTTCATTGTTTTTGACCTCCCGAGTTCCTATAACGGTTTTCTCAGGAGGCCATTTGAGCATGAGTTTAAGGTTGCGTTCTCTATCTTTTATTTCTGTGTAAATTTCCTCACCAAGAGTGGGTTGGTCGGCACCGTTAAGGGCGACCAGGTGGATGCAAGAGGTTGTTTGGTTTATTCTTCATCTCGTTTCAATTCAGCATTAATATCTAGCAAACAAATATTTGTAATAGATAGTGAAACACAATGTAAAGAATTGAACAATGAGAAGGCGAACAAGAAGAGAAGCCGCGACGACCTCGATCCAAGAATGGGACCGAAACCTGAAGAGTTTCTACTCAAGGTTCAGATCGACGATCCCCGTCAAGATGGCCCAAGGGCCATCCCAGAGGATGAGCTCGAGAAAGTCAAAGTAGACCCAGCTCGGCAAGATCTAGAAGTCATCATAGGCTCCAAGATACCAGGCGACCTGAAGGGGGAAGTCATCCACTTTCTCAAAAAGAACTTGGATGTTTTCGCATGGTCACACAAGGATATGATAGGTATCGATCCAAAAGTTGCATGCCATCGGTTACATATCGATCCAACTCGGATGCCGATAGCACAAAAAAGGCGGAAATTTGGCCCAGAAAAATATGCAGCACTTGCTGAAGAAGTGAAGACGTTGTTGGATAACGACCTGATTATGCAGGCTGACCAGCCATAATGGGTGGCCAATGCGGTGTTGGTGAAAAAATCAAACGGAACCTGGCGGCTTTACATTGATTTTACCGACCTCAACGAGGCTTGTCCAAAGGATTTCTTTCCCATGCCTCACATCGACCACCTGATAGACAACACGACTGGTCATGAGATGACGTCGTTCATGGACGCCTTCACAGTCTATCATCAGATAGCAATGCACGAACTAGATCGGCAACACACCTCATTCCTGACAGAAAAGAACCTCTACTGCTGGAAGAGAATGTCATTTGGCCTGAAGAACGCAGGGGCTACGTATCAAAGATTGATCAACCACATGTTTGCTGATCAAATTGGCAAGTCGGTGGAAGTTTATGTAGACGACATAGTTGTCAAGAGCCTAAAGAAGGAAGATCATCTCACCCACCTTCCACAAACCTTCGATATCCTAAGGAAGTTCAACATGAGGCTCAATCCCAAAAAGTGCAATTTTGGAGTTGAGTCGGGGAAATTCCTGGGGTATTTGGTTAGCAAGCGAGGAATAGAGGCGAATCCAGTAAAGGTCAAGGCCATTCTGGATATGGGAGCACCTCGAAGCGTGAAAGAAGTACAAAAACTTACAGGTTGCCTGATCGCCTTGAATAGGTTCATCTCCAGAATGGGGGATAAATGCAAGCCAATGTTCAACACGATTCAAAAGAAATCAAAGTTTGAACTGACACCAGAAATCCAAGAAGCCTTCGATAAAATCAAATTTTATCTGGCAGACATGAGCATTCTATCCAAACCTGTCCCGGGGGAGAAACTTTTTCTATATCTTGAGGCTTCAAAAACCGCTTCAAGTGCAGTGCTCGTTCGGGCAGAAGGTTAGAGTCATTTTCCTATCTACTTTGTCAGCCAGACGCTGAATGAGACCGAGCAACGTTATCCATTATTGGAAAATTTGGCATATGCACTAGTCATGAGTGTGAGGAAATTGAGACCGTACTTTTCGACCACCAAGTCGAAGTCCTTACTTCCTTGCCCCTAAGGAACGTGCTTCACCGACATGATACGATAGGTCGATACCTCAAGTGGGCTATTAAGGTCAGGAAATACGGAGTAACATACGCACCTCGACCTGCGATTAAAGCTCAGGCGCTAGCCGATTTCATCATCGAACTGACCTTCTCTTCAGAGGCCGACAGTTCAGCCAGCCCACCTTAGCAGTTGTTCGTAGATGGGTCAGCGACTTCCCATAAGTCAGGTGTCGGGGTAGTCCTGATAATTCCAGAGGGCACTTCGTTTCAGAATGCCATCACTTTTGACTTCTCAGTGACAAATAACGAGGCCGAATATGAGGCACTCATCAGCGGCCTAGAGATGTAAACAACAATGGGTATCAAGAGGCTGCAGGTACACATAGACTCTCAACTCTTGGCCTACCAGGTCTCGGGAGAATATGAGTCCCGAGATGATAGAATGACGGCCTACCAAGAGGTGGTCAAGATACTATGTCAGAAGTTCGAACAAATCCACGTTAAATTAGTTCTGAGGGATCTGAACTCACGAGCCAATGCTCTGGCACGACTAGCGACTTCAGAGGGGCTAACAAAAATGAAGGATGTCACCATCACGAGACTCCCCCACCCCTCCACTATAAACATAGTGATAGCGACCCTAGACACCCCACAAGAGAGCTGGATGACAACCATCTTCGAATATCTGAGGAGTGGCATCCTGCCACAAAATAGGGTTCAAGGTCGGCAATTATAATTACGAGCCGCACGATACGCCCTGATCAACGACACGTTATATAAATAAGGTTTCAGCACACCGCTGCTCCAATGTATCACACCAAAACAGGGGCAAGCTATCCTGAGGGAGATACACGAAGGTGTGTGCGGAAACCACGCAGGGGGGCAATCATTGGCTCACAAAACACAAGGTAGGGATATTTTTGGCCAACTTTGAGGGAAAACACCATCATTTCACCCGTAAGTGCCATAAATGCCAAATTTATACACCATCGATTAAGGTCGCTCCAGAAGAACTCACCAGTATCCTCAGTCCTTGGCCCTTTGCAAAGTGGGGGATAGATATCATTAGGCCACTCCCAATAGCCCCAGGCTTGGTAAAATACATCCTGGTCTCTGTGGATTACTTCACAAAATGGGCCGAGGCTGAGGCTTTGGCAACCATAGATCAAGACCACATCATCAAATTCATATGGCAAAATATCATCTGCAGGTTTGTTTTGCCACAAGCGATCATATCGGATAATGGAAAACAATTCGATGGCCTTAAGATCGATAGTTTTTTCAAAAAGTGGAAGATCACCAAACTCTTTTCTACTCCATACCACCCTCAATCAAATGGCTAGGTCGAAGTCGTTAATAAAATTATCAAGCATACCCTAAAGGCAAAGATGGAGGGAGGAAAAATGAAGTGGGCTAGCGAGCTGCCAGACGTGTTATGATCATATAGAATGACTTGCCAAAACTCAACAGGAGAGACTCCCTACTCCTTGGCTTTTGGAACCGAGGTGGTTATACCTTCAGAGGTCAATTTCCCTAGTCTCCGCACAAGTCAGGCCGCGATCGACCACAACGATGAGGCTTTAGCTAGAAACCTAGATCTACTCGAGGAGAAGCGGCTAGAAGCCAACATGAGAAACGCGAGGTATAAACAACAGTCAGAGAGATACTACAATTCTAAAGTGCAACTTCGACAGTTCAAAGAAGGAGACCTGGTATTAAAGAAAATAATGGGTGTATCTAAAGGGGCTTTCGGTCCAAACTGGGAAGGTCCATTCAAGGTGTCAAGAGTATAGTCTAATGGAGCCTACGAGCTCGAAAGTTCAAATGACGAGAAGGCAACTCACCTGAAGAAATATTATTAGTAGGTTCGAAATTGCACCCCTGTAACAATTCAGCCAGTCAATAATAATGTCATTTGTTCTTTTCAAAACTCTTGTGTTTAAACCGAGGGAGGTCGTATATGTAAAATATCGACCTCCCGAAGTATGACTTTTGACATACTGGTGGCGAGATGTTCACCCAAAGTGGTACGATCCTCCCCCAACTTTGTAAGACGACTAAGCCAAGTTCTAAATAAATCGCATTGACAATAAGATGATGATAAGAACAAAAGCAAACATTAAGGTCACTTATGGAAATCAGGTCGGCACAATAAAGGAAGGAAAAAGGAAAATTTTCATTAATGACAAAGGCCCGAAGGTCGGTACAATAGAGAGCCCGAAGGCTGATTACATCAAGCGGTTTCAAGACCAATAGAGAACTAAATACATCAGATCACCAATTCTGGTACCTTATCAACTACTTACTACTACTCGACTTCCCTGCAACTTTTAGGCAGTCTCCGGCTTCAAAGTTGGCTGATCAATACTACTGTTGGGGATGGAGTTCAACAACTTCTCAATCTCCTTTTTCTTATCGGGATTCTTGATGTTATCATTCTTTAGAACAACCAAAGTCCCATCAGCAGCACCATTGACTATGTTCAAAGGTTCCCCATCTAATTGTTGCTGAATAACACTCAGCATAGCTTAGAAGACAACCCATCTATATAATCCGTAGCTGGTAAGCATCTTCCTCAGAGGCCGGGAATGATAACACCCCCAGCAGGATCAGCGCTCGACTTCTCGGTGGCTTCCCCACCTGCGACTTCCGGCGGAGGCCGGGTCTCTTCAATTCAGTCTCAAGGACCGTATCAGTAAACCCCGACTGTGTCTCGTCGGGGTCAAAAGTTGGTTACACAATCCTGCTCTGATTGGGAAAGAAGGAGAGGTCGACGCCCATACCCTCCAGGTCTTTGATCTCCAGCAGGACGTTTGGGGTGGGAGGGTTGTCACGAACATAATCGGTCAGCTCAGTAAGAAACCCCATGAGGTCACCGATTGGGTTCGTAGTCAAGAAGATTCGAATGGCCCCCACGAACGCCATCACATAAGCAAAACTGGCGTTCAGCTCCTCGACCTTCCTAAACTGCGCCTCCGTAGTGGCCAACTCCTTCTTGGCCTCGACCAGTTCACCCTTAACCAGAACAACGGTCGCTTTCTCAGCAGCGAGCATGCCCTCAGTGTCCCCCAAGCGACACTCAAGATTCGAAATTCGCTGGGTTAGCTCGGAGTTATACGCCTCCAGTCTCTTCAGGATCTCGGCAGCAAAAAGTATCGACTTGGCCTGGTCAGCGACCCTTTCCTGCGCCCTTCTTAGGTTCTTGAGCTCGGTCTCTAACTGAGCTCTAGATTTCTCCAAGAAGAGTGTCGCTTTTTGGGAGGGACCAAGGCGGAGTACAAGTTACCCGCCACTCTCTGATGGCGGGCGTTGGCATGGTCTTTGTTGATAGATGAATTTAATAAAGAAGTTTTGATTAGATCCCAAAACCCCTGAGTATGACATGTTCAGGATAATCTTGATAGACTGAGTCAGGTTTCAGTATATATTGTTCAGGAAGTTATCTGCACCATGTATAGTCAGCAGATATAGATCAGGTTAGATTTTGAAGACACTGAAGACTAGGTAAGTTGCTGAAGACACTGAAGACTCAGTAAGTAACTGAAGACACTGAAGACTCAGTAAGTTGCTGAAGACACTGAAGACTCAGTAAGTAACTGAAGATACTGAAGACTCAGTAAGTTGCTGACGACACTGAAGACTCAGTAGTTACTGAAGACTCAGTAAGATACTGGATACTCAGTATAACCTGAATGTTCAGAGGCACTGAATAATATCTATCTGAAGACTACAAAACTGAGAAAAACACACATGTTCAGAAAAATAGATATTGCCCAAAACATTCTAGTGCAGACAAAAAGAACTAAGTCTATGTGTTGTTTCAGGTTATCTCATTCAGAGAGATTGACCAAAAAGAGCCGTTTTGTTTGTCTACATTCACTAAAGACAAGAACCAATCAGAGGAAGACAACACTGTACTTCACTGACACTGAAAGCGACAGGACCCTGAATTATGTCAGTAGTACTAAGTTCTAGACTGCAAAAATTGGTGATTGGCTACATGACTGTATATTTCCTAAAACATGCAAGGGAGTGTTCAAACCCTAAAAATAGTTGTTCATCAAACACCAAAAGAGGAAACTCATAAAGCTATATCTTCCAACAGATAGTTTTCAAAGAGTGACCTTGGTGAAGTTGCCTATAAATACCAGTGACCCTTTACATTGAGAGGCACGGGAAATTTCAAAGCAACTCAAGAGCTCATTCGTATTATTGCAAATTGAAGCACTCGAAAACCCTAGAATTTCCCAAGTGTTTCACATTGGAGAGAGCTCACCATTCTAAGCCTAGATTGATAGATATATCCAAAGCTTAGAAAGAGATATCCTAGCCTTTGCATCTGTTCTTATTGTAAAGGATATCTCACCCTAGTTGAAAACCAACCCAAAACCCAAACCCTTTGTTAAGGTAGTTTGTGTGTGCTTTGTTGGTGAGTTAGAGTTGTAAAGAGTTAGTAAGCTACAGTGAGTTAGCCAGAAAACTCAAGAGAAGAAGTTAGTAAGCTACTTGTGGTAGTCTGAACACTTGTGCGTGTTTGAGTTAGTAAGCTGCAGTGAGTCAGCCAGAAAACTCAAGGTAGAAAAGTGAGTAAGCTACAATGAGTTAGCCTGAAAGCTTTAGGAAGTGGTTAAGGAATTTTTCTGAAGATCAGAGAGAGTGGACGTAGGAGCGTGAGTCTCTGAACCACTATAATTGATGTGTTGTTTTGCTTTCTATACTGCATTATTAACTGTTGCATGTTTTTCACTGAAAGCATATTTCACTGATATTCAGTTGGAACCAATCCACTGAACTTGCATCAAATTGGTCACAGCCTTAATCACTGCTTTACTAAAGGAAGAAGATATTTCAGCAAAGCTAAAACGAGTATAAACTTAGGGCCAACCATTCCGCACACTTGAGTAGCTAGAACAGATAGTTACCAAACTGAACTAACTCTACTAAGTGTTCCGTAAGATAATTATCTGATCCAAGCTCCTCAGGATCTCTGATAAATTCAGGATCAATTGGGCTAATCTGAAGCTTCTGAAAGCAGCTCAGGATCATTGTCTCAGTAGACTTTGACTCAGGACAATACGTGCTTCTCAGGGCAAAATCCTCAGAATAACCTGACCCATCTGACCTCAGTGAAAGAAAAGTTTTAAAAATCACTGAACACGTGTATTCCCCCCCATACACGTGTGAGACTCGTTAACACCGGGACCAACAAGTGGTATTAAAGTAGTGGAACATTTTTGACCACTTGCTTTGGTAGCCATAGTCTACTTGCTGAAAGACTTTGGTGGTCTACTGAATAGATCTATTTGCTGATATCTTACAAGGCTCAGTCAATATGCCTTCTAAGAAACTTCCTATGTTCTCTGTTGAGAGCTATGACCTATGGAGACTGAGAATGCAGACTCATATGTATTCAAAACATGAAAGAATGTGGAGAGTGGTTTCTGAAGGACCATTCAAATTTACTGTTGTGAATCCCAGAATCACTGATACTGAGAGAAATGATCCCAGAGATGAATTTACAAAGCCTGATGATCAACTTACTCCTGATGAGAGAAAGTTAGTCAATCTGGACTACATTGCTAAAGATACTTTGTATAGCACTATTGATGATGGTGTTATGGGGATGATCTCTCACTGTGAAACTACAAAAGAAATATGGGACACACTTGTTGTTATGTGTCAAGGCACAAATCATATTAAAGAAAACAAACTTTCTGTTGCTATTGGAAATTTTGATAGCTTTGAAATGGAAGATAGTGAATCCATTGACAAACTCGAAGTCAGATTCACTAGCATTATGAATGATCTGAATGCTCTTGGGAAAAGATACCCACAGAGAGAAGTGACACTGAAAACTCTTAGAGGATTATCTAAGAAATGGGATATACATGCTGTGGTGATTGAAAACACCAAAAATATTGATTCCATGCCATATTAAGAAGTTTTCTCTGAACTGAAAGCTTATGAGTTTGTGATTGACAAGAAAACTAAGAAATCGACAAAGAAAGATGATTCTTCATCTAGCAAGAATGTGGCTTTCAAAGCCAAAGAGAAAATCTATAAGTCTAGAGAGTTCGAGAACTCACTTGCCAAAAAATCGGGATAAATTTGGAGGACAAGCTAGTAATCGATGGCAAGGAGGTTTGAAAGACTCAATAGCAGATATATGGGAAATATAAGAAATATTACAGGAATCACAGTACAAGAGAGACTCGGTCGAGGATGGATACACCGAGAAAAGGAAGAACTGAAAAGTGAAGGATCCTCATCCAAGAAGAAGGACTCCAAGACCAAGGAGGAAAGTGATCGGGATGATGATACCAACATATGCTATAAGCGCAAAAAAGAAAGGTCACTTCCAATATGGTATCTGAAATGAAAAGCTAAAGAAAGAAAGGAGAGACAAGCCAAGAGAGAGGAAGATCTCCAAAGAAGAAAGCTATGATTGCAGAAGAGGGAGAATATTCGAAGAAGGTTCAGTTCCTCGGATGAGATTTTCTCGAGCAAAGGATAAAGGATGATGTCTGCATCTTATGGTCAGTAGAGGAGGTAAATTCGTCTATCTCTTTGTTGTTGCTCCTACACAAGCACATAAGTTCTCAAGTTCAATCAGAAAATGTGAAACTTTGACTCGATGGATTCTTTTGAGAATCTTATGAAGGACTATTCGTGTTACAAGAATCGCTCCTTTGAAACTCAAGAGCGAGAACAAGGAAACCGATCACGAGAATCAAGTGGAAAGACTCTAAAAATGCTTTGAGATCACTTCTCAATTGATGGGAACTATCGATGAAATGGATGTTACGAAAAAGTACAACTCTCGTAAAAAGAAAAGGTGATAGAGATCCCGAATGGAAAATTAGAGAAATCCACTAAAGAGATTCAAATTTTATCGTAATCGAAGTTCAATGACCTCTTTGAGAAGCATGAAACTCTAAAGAAATGTGAGGATAGTGCGCAGAGAAAGTTAGCTATATTGAATTCTGCATCTAAAGTAATTGATAAAATTCAGAGTTATCAAAGACCTGCAACTATAAAAGCTGGATTGGGATACATTCCAGGGGGAACCTCACAAGGTCTTCTGAATGCTGCTTCTAGTAGCACCAAGACTGTCTTTGTTAAACCAGTGGCATCTAATCTTCTTACTGAAGAACAACCTAGAGTTTTAGACAATGGTAAAGGACCTATGGTTTCAGAAAAACTGAAGGTTCAGGGAAGAAAGCCCAAACCTCATGAAAATGCTAGAAAACACGAACACTCAAGTAGGAAATTTTTCGGGCCAAGATTTCAAAGCCTCGGGCTAAGAATACCAACTGAAGAGATGCAAGACTAAACCATCGAGGAATTTTTAAGAGAAACACTCAGAGAGATATTCTCAACTGAAAAGACCAAGTCCTCAGATTACTGAAAGACCCTAATTTCAGTACAAGCAACCTAAACCCCACTTGTCTAAGGGTAAAGGTTTCCTGAACCCAAGTCAGCAGAGACAGAGACCAGCTGCACCAAAGCTATGGCACTTGAACAAAAAGCTTGAACCCAAGAAGAACTCTAAGGCTCATGTTCATGCTAAATGTCGCACTCATACACAAAAATCTTGCCAAGGCACCTAGGGTAGTGAATGTGTATGTAGATGTTTATGGGAGACAAATCAGCCACTCTAAAATAATTAGAGTTATCAGGCAGATTTGGGTTCCAAAAGGTACAGCTAACCTGGTAGGACCCTACACCAAATGGGTACCTAAAAACTGATCTATTTTTTCGTAAAGGAAAAAGGGCACCGAATTTTGAATGAATATAACATAAGACCGATGAGTGGAAATGAATTGGCTTTTCTTTGTATGGTATCACGGGACGGTGGATGTTCAAGACATATGATGAGGATATAAGCAACTACTCACTGACTATGTTGAGCAAAAAGGCCCTCAGATCACATTTGGGGGATAACTCAAAGGACAAACTGAAGGATATGGAACTCTTGAAGTTGATTCTGTTCATATCCATGGTGTTTCATATGTGTCTGGTTTAAAGCATAACTTGCTTTCTATCAGTCAATTCTGTGACAAAGGATTCAGTGTTGAGTTCTCAAAGAACTTATGCTATGTGAAAGACAATACTTCACAGAAAATTTTACTGACTGGTACTAGAAAAGGAAATGTGTATCTTGCTGATTGGAAATTATCTCCAAAGATACATGTTTGGTTGCAAAAAGTTCCACTGGTACCAGTTGGTTTTGGCACAAAAGAGTGAATCACTTAAACTTTAAAACCCTGAACAAACTTGCAAGATTAGCACTTGTGAGGGGGTTACCAAATGAAGTGTTCAGTAAAGATCATGTTTGTGATGCTTGTCAGAAAGGAAAACAAATCAGAGCATCTTTCAAAAGTAAAGTAGATGTTTCTACTGATAGAATACTACAACTGTTACATATGGATCTCTTTGGTCCAGTAACACTTGTGAGCACTAATGGCAGGAAATACACACTTGTGGTAGTTGATGACTACTCTAGATACACATGGGTCATATTCTTACTCAGTAAGAAAGAGACTCAGACAAAACTGCCTGAACTACTGAAACGCTCAGTACTGAAAAGAATCTGAGTGTGGTCAAAAGCAGATCAGATAAAGGAACTGAGTTTATCAATCATATCATATCTGATTATTGTGCAGCAAATGGTATAACCCATGAAACATCAGCTGCAAGGACCGCACAACAGAATGGTGTTGCTGAAAGAAGAAATAGGACTCTGAAAGAAGCTGCAAGAACAATGATTGCTGAAGCTGATATTCCTAAGAGATTTTGGGCTGAAGCTATCAACACTGCATGCTACTCTCAGAACAGATCCATGCTGACCAAGAATCAAGGAAAAATTCCATATGAGATGTGGAATGAAAGGAAGCCTCTTGTTTCTTTCTTTCGTGTGTTTGGTTGCAAGCGTTTCGTACACAATAATAGTAAAGATCAGTTGAAAACTTTTGATAGCAAAGCTGATGAAGGAATATTCTTAGGATATTCTGAAGTCAGTAAAGCCTTCAGAGTTTACAACTGTAGGACTCTTATTGTGGAAGAAACGCCTCATGTTGTTTTTGATGAATCTACTTGTGTTTAGAAGAAACAAGAACATGACTCAGGAGAACTGACCAAGAGAATCACCAGACTTAGCCTGAAAAAGAAATCCCCTGAACCTGAAAAGAAGAAGTTAGTCACTTTCTATGAATGGAGTTAATCAGACTCAGACAGAGAAGTTCAGGATGGAAAAACTCAGGATGGTGAGACTCAGGATGGAAATTCTCCACTGAAGGAAAGCCAACACACTGAAGCTGACCAATCTGAACATACACCAGTTCAGACTCAGGTATGCAATGCCGATGAAGATGAGGTCACTGTTGGGATTATACTGAAAAGTATGCTTTTTACTTTGTATAATCGAAACTGAATTTTCAGACTTATTTACTGAAATAAATTGTTTATCACTGATGCTTTAAATATGATTGAATGTTACATATATTTACTGCATAACTGTTCAATAATTCGTATGTGTTACATTGTAGTTAATTTAGTGATACCAGATCACAGAAGATTAAATTAACAGTCCCTTGTAACTAAAAGTACGCCATTCACGACCTGATGGAAATGAACAACCCATCGCGAAAGGTTGAGGTGTAAGGCTCATATTGGTTTGTCTTGACCAAGAGATTACACTAGTGCATGACTGATGCACTGAATAGGACCTACAGGAGGATAAATTCTTCAGAACTGAACAAGAAAGAATTAGACCTCAGTGGTTCGTTGTTTCTTAATCTTTGTTCCTTAAATAGGATCACGTGGGATTGGTAACTATTGATGTGACTTATCATGGGTAGCGAATCAAAGAGATTCAATACTTTTTATCTTGGGCAATATTATTAGTCACATATGATTGCTAAGATTTAATACGAAGAATCGTGTGCAAGTACGCTTGTTCGATTTGCCCCCTTGGGAGGTTCATAAGTTTTATCATACCAAATCTTGCAAGTGGAATTAGTTTCCGGTATGGATAATAATGTTGAACCGTTCCTCGACCAAGGATAAAAGATGTTAATTAATGGAAAGCTATTTCAGTGGCTTGAATTAATTAATGGGCTAGATAATCTTAAACACGGGAAATAATAACCGGGAGCCATATTGACTGTAATATGGGTTAAGATGGATAGTGCAATATTAATTATGTAGTGGGATTAATTAATATTTATGGGCTTGAATTATATTGTGGCTCAATATTAGATATTCAAGGTCCATTAGAAGGTCCAATCTTAATTCTCCTAATGGCCCCCTGAGTAGCCCAACATATAGTCCATTAACAGAAAAGGTGATTAAAATAAAATAAATATTGTTGCTTATTTTTCCTATCATAATTTTTGAAAATTGTAGATATATTGGGAGAAAGATTTTCTTTGAATTTTGTTATGGAATGAAGATATGTATTCTTGGAATACAAGATTATCTCATTAAATTCAAGAAATCTCCCACTTGGTTATCTATGATATGATTTTCGAAATTTTTGAAAATAGAGGGCAAGAAAGATTTTCTTGATTTTCTTGAAAAGATATTATGGAAGATATGTATTTCTTGAAATACAAGAATATCTCATAAATTCAAGAAGATCCAAATCTTGGATTCTTGCACTCCAAATTTTTGAAAATTCCATAATATTGAGGAGGTGGGATTTTTGTGGAATGTTTTAATTATGGGAAAAAGAATATAGGAGATATATTCAAGATTTCTTGGTGATCAAGAAAAGTCTTTTCCCACATTGGTTTTCTACTGAAAAAATCGACCACCTCTCACCTATAAATAGGGGATGATTGTTTCATTCCCAAGTACAATTCCATGTGCTGGAAAAATTAGCAAATCCACATAAGTGGTGCAACAAAGTTTATTTTTTCCTTTTTGTTAATTGTTCGACAAGTGTCCTTCCACCGGATAGTTGAGCAAGGGCTAAGGGAATACTTGGGAAGTTCTTTTGGTTAGTCCGTCCTACCGAATTCACTGTCATCCCGAGAGGTACGTTCACGTAAACCCGTAGATTCGCGTAAATGTGAGGTTTTACGTGGCTTATTATATGCATGATATGTTGTTGCAATTATTATTTGAATTAATATAGGATTAATTCATGCTAGTAATAATTAAAGAATTAAATTTGTATTTAAATATTCACCCCGAATAGATCTGTGCAACTCATTCCCCAATAGTCATAGCTGAGGCAAACTCTGAATCTATCAACCAAGGGGGAACAAATGTCTCTGACAATATTCTGAATGGAATTTCCCCTGAGGAAGATGATTCCCTTTCTCATTTTCTGTTGTTCCCTGAATTTAATGAACTGCCTGAACCTAACATTTCTGATGTTGAGGATACTACTGAAGGGGGAACATCCAGGAGAAAATGGTTGGATAACCATCATACAAATCAGATTGTGGGTGATCTATCAGAAGGAGTAAAGACAAGACGGTTCCATGGTGAAAGTGCTTTGTTCGGCTGCTTCCTATCTGAAAAGGAACCTACTAAGATTGAAGAAGCTATACAAGACTCATTCTGGATTGTTGCTATGCAAGAAGAATTGAATCAGTTCTCAAGGAATGAAGTTTGGGAGCTAGTGGACAGACCTAAAAGGCACAATGTGATTGGAACTAAGTGGGTGTTCAAGAATAAGACAGATGAAAACAACAACATTGTGAGAAACAAGGCAAGGCTAGTTGCACAAGGTTATTCCCAAGAAGAAGGCTTGGATTATGATGAAACCTTTGCACCTGTTGCAAGACTAGAAGCCATCAGATTGTTTCTTGCATATGCTGCCCACATGAAATTCACAGTCTATCAGATGGATGTGAAAAGTGCATTTCTGAATGGTGTGCTTAAGGAGGAAGTATATGTGGAACAACCTCCAGGATTTTGTCAGAATGACCAAGTTTACAGGCTCAGGAAAGCCTTGTATGGTCTTAAGCAAGCACCCCGAGCATGGTATGATACACTTTCTCAATTTCTTACTGACCATGTTTTTATCAAAGGAACTGTTGATAGGACTTTGTTCAGGATAGAAGATGGAAAGGATATTTTACTAGTTCAAATCTATGTGGATGACATCATATTTGGATCTCCAAATCATCAGTTGTGTGAAAAGTTTTCTACTCTGATGAAAGGAAAGTTTGAGATGTCAATGATGGGGGAGATGAATTTCTTTCTTGGACTTCAGGTGAAACAAACTAAGGAAGGAATATTCATCAATCAAGCAAAATACACCAGAGATCTGATTGAAAAGTATGGAGTACAGAATTGCAATGCAGTTAGAATTCCCATGAATACTAACTACAAGATGGATCCTAATCCTGAAGGCAAATCAGTAAATCACACTGATTATAGAGGGATCATTGGATCACTGCTATATCTCACAGCAAGTAGGCCTGATATAACATTTGCTTTTGGGATATGTGCAAGATACCAAGCTAATCCTAAGGCTAGTCACATGGAGGCTGCCAAAAAGATTCTGAAATATCTTAAAGGCACTGTGAATAGAGGATTATGGTATCCAACTGATGATAACCTTAAATCAACTGGTTATTCAGATGCTGATTATGGAGGATGTAGAATTGGCAGGAAGTCTACCACAGGAACTTGTCAATTTCTTGGAAGTAAACTGATATCATGGTTTTCAAAGAAACAAACCTCAGTAGCAACCAGTACTACTGAAGCTGAATACATGGCTACAGGAAGCTGTTGTGCACAGATTATTTGGCTCAGACAACAATTAAGGGATTATAAGATTATAGCCAATGAAGTACCTATATTTTGTGATAATAATAGTGCAATTGGTATTACACAAAATCCTGTATTGCACACCAGATGTAAGAATGTTGATATCAGACATCACTTCATCAGAGATCATGTTGAGAAGAAAGATATCAGAATGGAGAAAATTCATACTGATAAACAGAGAGCTGATATCTTGACTAAATCTTTGGCTGAATCAAGATTTTAGGAACTATCAATTGAATTAGGTATATTGGATCCAGGTGAATAAAGCAAATCTGAAAAATTGAAGGTTAGATGCATGAAGTTTTCTTAGGTTTTTACTTAAAAACTCAGGATAAAATTGAGAGTACTGAACACTGAGTCTTGGGAAACTCAGTTATTCTGAAGTTCAGTACTCAGTATTATACTGACATTTTATCAAGGTCAAAACTCAATAAGACTGATGGAGAAAATTAGTCTGAAGAAGTATTTACTCATGCAGCACATTTATTGTCTATTTGAATCTCAGTAATCATTGGCAATAAATGACAAAACACCTGAAGAAATAATTGGGCGGGACCTTTGAAATCCACGAGGAAAGTCAATGGTCTGCAGGAACAGTAATTAAATGCACTGTTCATTAATCACCAATATGGATAAATTGACGGCTAAGTACTTGCGAAATCGTCCTTTCAAATACCCATTTTAGCCGGTGTTTAATCTCAACCGTCGATTTCTTCATCTACGCGATTTTCCATAAATCAAAATCCTATATCCATTGAATTTTTTTTTTCAAGCCCTATTCCAAAAAAAGCCTTCATCTTCACAAACACTCTACTTCGAAACCCTCGATTCCCCAGAAAATTTCTTATCTCAAAATCCCTTCACTCAAAATTCTCCAAAAATGACACTTTCTGTATACGACAAACTCACCATTTCCAATAAACCGTGGTACGAATATGTCATTTCTCTAGAAAGCACGTCCAATGCAACTCACGAGGAGGAGGCGTTGCATATGATTCATTTGGCAAAGCTTACATGCCTGGTCGCGAATCAACCAGAGGCCGAATATGCAAAAGAGGTACTTGAGTTTATCTCTAATATGCAGTTAGATGATGAGAATTGCATAGAGTCTCAGATTACAGTCTCGCATTTGGAGCATGGTTCGAAATATGTGGATTTTGTTAGGGAATTTTATATTATTCCTAAGAATCTAAATGCCATATATGAGTTAAGTGATAGAGGTGAAGACCTTACGGTATACATGATGGGTAGGGAACAAGAGTTTTTGGATAAAATTACTGAGCATCCAATAAAGTTTGAAGTTACTCTGAATAAGAGGCATTTGAAGCCTAAATATCGAGTATTGTTGGATATTGTAAGCAAATGCATCATGAGTAGATCTAGTAGTTTCGAACAGATAAGCACGCCTAAGTTAAGGCTAATGGAGGCGATTGAAGATTCACCTTCCACGACATTCAATTGGTTGCACTATTTGATCAAGGTGGTGAGTGATCAAGCCAAACAAATTCAGAAGGTGAATGACTCTGTAGTTATCAAAGGAAAGATTCTACATGCAACCAAGATTGCATTTATCTTGAAAACGTGCAGAGAAGAGGAGGACATCTTTGCCGATTCCACTTATTTTCCAAAGTCATAAATCATGTTCAAACAAACAAAGAAGACTTTGAGAGGAAAGAAAGAGAAAAACTCTGAGTCTCAGGAGGAGACTGCTGAAGAAGAAACTGATGAAGAAGCCAAACAAGCTAGGGGGAAAGCCCTGATGTAAATTAAAAGAGAGAAAGGAGAGAAACTGAAGAAGAAAGCACTGGCTCCTCAGAAGCGCAGAAGGCTTCAATCTATTGCTGAGAAGGAGGCTAGTGAAACTGAAGAAACTCAACCTGAAGGCCAGCAAGGGTTGAAATCTCCACTTCAGGTTCTTGCTCAGGTGGTGACAAATGTGCAGGAGCAAGAAACTGAGGAGCAGGTTTTTTTCGAGCTCTCTAAAACCTCTCTGAGCTCAGATAAAATCTCTCAGGAAATCTTCAAGGGACCTCAGATCCCTACTGAAGAAAGACCTGTTCAGACATCAGATCAGTCTGAATCTCAGGAATCGCTGAACTTGGATGCGCTTCTGAATGAACCATTTCTTGATCCATCAGCTCTGGAACTCATACACTCTGAACCTACTGCTTTTGAAAGCCCAAGATTGAAGAAGGGAGAAGCCAAGAGATCGAATCGAAAACAAGGGGGGAACGGTTCATCTTAGGCAGATACCGAGTGAATGCCTATCCTGACCTTCAGGATATGTTCTTCAGGCTCAGAACGATAGTGTAAATTCTGAATCAAACACTCCTGGAGATGCTGAACATTGCTTCATACAGAGGAGAAGAGTGGTGGAATCTTCGAGACAATTTTCGATGAATTCTTAGGTTTCGGAAAAAACCAAATTTGAGAATGAAAAGCTGGCGATTTTGATGAATTAGTGACAAAAAGCTAATTTGAAAAAAAGAAAGCTCTTGAAGGAGTAGATGCTTCCGGCTCTCACGATCAAAATAAAGATAAGGATAAGGGAGATGATCACGAGAAAAAGAAATCGAGTAGGAGAAGGAATCTCGGGCGGAATCTTGAAAGAGAAGGAAACTGAGAGTTAGATGGGGACATATACTGATGCTGAACCAACTAATATCAGACAACCTCAGACTGAAGTTAGTATTCTTCAGGTACCTTTTGGCACTGTTATACATTATGAAGTTCTTGAAGTTCCTAGCTTTAAATCGATGTTTATGATATGCGATCGAGGCTTCGGTTGGAGCACCCATTTCGGTTGGAAAATGTTGTACAAACTCCAGTGGTTGATTTCACACCAATCATGGATGAGTTAAAGAAGATAGAGCCAAGGATGGAAGAGATACTGGCAAGTCATTCTCAAAAGCTTGAGAATCTAAGCTCTTCTTCAAAGACATCGCAAAAACAATTCTCACAGACAAAATGACTCAGATGGAGTTAGTCCTGGCTGCTCAAAATCAGAAATTGGAGAACCTGAGTTCATCATCTGATACGCTTCAAACAACTCTATCAGGTAAATTAGCTACATTAGATGGAAAGATTGATGGAGTACATACAGAACTTAATGCCAACATGAAGCAGATGTATCAAGAAAGATCTGCCTATCTTGAAGCCAAGCTGGTTGAGAAGAATGATCTGATGATCAAAACAGTTGTTGAGGAAATGGGCTCTCTGCTCATGAACAAGATGACAGAGATGATGCATGATGTCTTCTCAAAGCAGTTTGCTCCTCTTTCGGATGAGTTCTCAATGGCCAAGAATTACATGATAAGGCTAGAAGATGAGCATGATCAGTTGGCAGGAGAAGTGCACAGTATGAGCAAGGAGCAATACTATATGGATACTGCACTGACTCAACTACTCCCAAGGTATGGTGCCAAAAAGGGGGAAAGGCCTGGTGGCAAATTAAGTGAGTTGTTGGCACAAACCTTGGAGAGAAAGGCTAAAAAAGAAGCTGGAGGAAAGAAAATTGTTGATGCCTTAAGAGAGATTGAAGCCACTGAGAAACTAAAGTTCAAAGAAGCTGAGAAACCTTTTGAAGAATCAGATGAAGGACCAGAAAAGGAAACTGAAACTCAACTAGAGACTTTTGATACCAAGAAGACTCTAAAGGCCCTGCAGGTTGAAAAGGAAAAAAGAACTGCTGCTTCAGTATCTGGTGCTCCTTTGATCAGAAAGAAGAAAGAAAAGAAGAACAGAAGAGAAGAGGTGGATTCAAAAAGTTTCTAAGCAAAAGGAGAGGTACAAAAAGACTCAGAAGTGGCCGCACATTGACAAATGGATGCCTATACAGTTCAATGATGCATGGAAAGAGATCAAGAGAACCTTCTGGTTCTATTATGAGATTATGAGAGAATGGAGGGGGAGCAGCTAGGATAAGAATGAAGTCTTCACTGAGTACTTACTGACATTCTATCCTAAGTACCTGCAAAGTTGGATCAACATGGCAGATGAAGGAAACACTCAGATAGTAGCTCCTGGTCCATACATGTACCCAGCTCCTAGGTTTGAGAATGACTATGTGAATGAAGCAGCCATTTCTTAGGAAATAACCCAGTATGCCATCCAGCTAGGCCTAACAGGAAACAACTCTGATATCATCAAGGCAAGGGATGAACTGAAGAAGAGATACTACGGGATGTTCAACTTTGGAAGTTCCGAGAGGATGAAGTGGAAAATCTCAAGACTATGTATACATTTTAAATTCGAGGTTGTTTTTTTATTTTCATTGTAATCTGTAACTCTTATCCTACATCAATGAAAATTTTATCTTTATGCTCAAAAGATAATATCTCATTATCTTTTTACATGTCTTGATATGCCAGATTGATAAGGAAATTGTTGGAAAAATTACCATTTTTAGATATGTAATAGATAAACCAAAAACACGAGTATAGGTTAGGTTTTCTTAAATGTAACAAGATGGTTTGGCATCATCAAAAGGGGAAATTGTTGGGAGATGAATTTAATAAAGAAGTTTTGATTAGATCCCAAAACCCCGAGTATGACATGTTAGGGATAATCTTGATAGATCGAGTCGGGGTTCAAAATATAGATTGTTCAGAAGTTATCGCACCATGTATAGTCGTGACATATATAGATCGGGTTAGATTTTGAAGACATTGAAGACTCGAAGAAGTTCTTTCAAGACATCAAGACTTAGTAAATGGCGAAGACACCGAACACTCAAGAAGTTCTTTGAAGACATCAAGACTCAATAAATAATCAAGACATCAAGACTCGATGAAGTTCTCGATGACATGAAGACTCAAGAGTTCTTGAAGACTCGAAGAAGATCTTTGAATACTCAAAATTATAACTTCGAATGTTCGAGAGGCTTTGAATAATATCTATCTGAAGACTACAAAACTGAGAAAAATGCACATGTTCAGAAAAATAGATATTGCCCAAATCATTCTAGTGCAGACAAAAGAAACTAAGTTTAAGTGTTGTTTCAGGTTATCTAATTCAGAGAGATTGACCAAAACAACCGTTTTGTTTGTCTACAATCACTGAAGACAAGAACCAATCAGAGGAAGACAACGTTGTACTTCACTGACACTGAAAACGATAGGACCCTGAATTATGTCAGTAGTACTAAGTTCCAGACTGCAAAAATTGGTGATTGGCTACATGACTGTATATTTCCTAAAACATGCAAGGGAGTGTTCAAACCCTAAAAATAGCCGTTCATCAAACACCAAAAGAGAAAACTCATAAAGCTATCTCTTCCAACGAATAGTTTTCAAAGAGTGACCAAGGTGAAGTTGCCTATAAATACCAGTGACCCTTTACATTGAGAGGCACGGGAAATTTCAAAGCAATTCAAGAGGTCATTCGTATTATTGCAAATTGAAGCACTCAAAAACCCTAAAATTTTCCAAGTGTTTCACATTGGAGAGAGCTCACTATTCTAAGCCTAGATTGATAGATATATCCAAAGCTTAGAAAGATATATCCTAGCCTTTGCATCTGTTCTTATTGTAAAGGATATCTCACCCTAGTTGGAAACCAACCCAAAACCCAAACCCTTTGTTAAGGTAGTTTGTGTGTGCTTTGTTGGTGAGTTAGAGTTGTAAAGAACTAGTAAGCTACAGTGAGTTAGCCAGAAAACTCAAGAGAAGAAGTTAGTAAGCTACTTGTGGTAGTCTGAACACTTGTGTGTGTTTGAGTTAGTAAGCTGCAGTGAGTCAGCCAGAAAACTCAAGGTAGAAAAGTGAGTAAGCTACAGTGAGTTAGCCTGAAAGCTTTAGGAAGTGGTTAAGGAATTTCTTTGAAGATCAGAGAGAGTGGACGTAGGAGCTTGAGTCTCTGAACCACTATAATTGCTGTGTTGTTTTGCTTTGTGTACTGCATTATTATCTGTTGCATGTTTTTCACTGAAAGCATATTTCACTGATATTCAGTTGGAACCAATCCACTGAACTTGCATCAAATTGGTCACAACCTTAATCACTGCTTTACTAAAGGAAGAAGATATTTAAGCAAAGCTAAAACGAGTATAAACTTAGGGCCAACCATTCCGCACACTTGAGTAGCTAGAACAGATAGTTACCAAATTGAACTAACTCTACTGAGTGTTCAGTAAGATAATTATCTATCCAAGCTCCTCAGGATCTCTGATAAATTCAGGATCAGTTGGGCTAATCTGAAGGTTCTGAAAGCAGCTCAGGATCATTATCTCAGTAGAATTTGACTCAGGTCAATCCGTGCTTCTCAGGGCAAAATCCTCAGGATAACCTGACCCATCTGACCTCAGTGAAAGAAAAGTTTTAAAAATCACTGAACACATGAATTCCCTCCAATACACGTGTGAGACTCGTTAGCACCGGGACCCTTTCCGAAGTAATCTCATGCGACCTCACGAAGCTCAATACCTCCGGGGCAAATTTGGGCGGCGTGACATCTGGGCTGCAGAAAGATTCAAGTCGTTAGCAAAACATAATGATAAAAATCAAGGAAAACATGTGTGACCGGACTTACTCATTAACACGGTCTTCGTCCCAACCCAACCAGGAGTGATCCTCCGGATGACGACCTCCTTCTGGGACAGAGGTGGGTTATTAGGTCGAACGAAGCGACAACCTTCCTATCCCCCGATTTATCTCCAACCAGTATGTACCTATCTCTTCCTTCATCCTCTTCCCTGTGGGCTCGGAGTTTGACAGAGTTGGCCCCTTGGACTTATTCTTCCTCTTTTCAGCGGCAGAAGGACCAGGGGCATCGTTGGCCACAACGTGCTTCATCAGGTCGAGCAAAGATTTCTTCCAGGATGCCATCACGGAAGCTGATGGTTGACGTCGGTAAACTGGGATGTTAGGAACTGTCCACACAGAGAAAATCCAGTCAGTTAAGTCCCATGTCGCTATTAACAAAGTACTGGCGAGAAAACTTACAGGGGATCTTGAGATGACGGGGATATGTATACAAGCCGGCCTTAAGTCGATCGAGCTCGGAGTTCAGAGCATTGACATCTCGCCAACTCGAGGGAGTGTCGCGAGCCAAATTGAACACCTCTAAAAAATCCCAATACAACTCGGCAGGCTGGGGCGCAAACACTGCAAGATAAAAAATGAATTAGATTAGTACGACTTCAAAAATAAAGACGTAAGATTTACCATTGTGGACTCGGATAGCATAGTCCATTGGAATGTGTATGGGCAACGTGCTCGAAGGGTCCACGGACTCCCATGCCCCTCCAACGAACCACCATTTTTGATACCAACCATCAACCTTATTGGGAATTCCACTCACGAGTTCCCTGCCCTTGCGAAGTTGCAATGCATTATAGCCTACGGCCTGAGCAACGAGTGTCATCACATATGAAATCTCGTCTGGATTCGGCAGTCGATACAATCTGACCTTCACTAATATGATCATGATGGAGATAATGTAACTCCACCCATTTGGGGTAATCTGCGTAAGTCTCTGATTCCAAGCCACGAGCAAGTGAGATATAGTCGGATGCAATGGAAACCGAATCCTGGCCTCCATGGTCTGCTCGTTCACCTCTACCATCCCCGGCGGAGGCTGGTCGGTGCTTTCATCGGAGGTCGCCCCATAAA
Organism: Stenogyne calaminthoides; assembly: GCA_037126765.1. Taxonomy (NCBI): domain Eukaryota; kingdom Viridiplantae; phylum Streptophyta; class Magnoliopsida; order Lamiales; family Lamiaceae; genus Stenogyne; species Stenogyne calaminthoides. The sequence goes on along the minus strand of JBBCBC010000012.1, from coordinate 8,235,038 downwards.
AGTGTATGCCCTGGGGTGCCTTGTATAAACGACAAAGCGAACGCATGTACCGATCGGACAAAACTGACCGGTATTTTTCGTCAGATGCCACAAAATCCAACTTGACCGACTTCCGATATTGACGCTCAGGTCGCTTGTATGGAGCTCGAGCTTCGTAGGTGGTATAATCAAAATCCCGCTCAAAGGCCCCATAATCTTGGGCCGGGGAGAGGGACCCACCGCCCTCATCTTCTCCGGTACTACGGTACGGAGAGGACTGACATTTAATGGAGGAAGATAGGTGATCTCTGCCAATTCCTCCAAAAATTGTTCATCGTCACCCTCATCATTACCATCATCATCCCGGGGCACCAGCGGTCGAGGGTCCTCCCACATTGGCGGCGGCAGAGCTAGAGCCGTGATGGCGGTGGAGTTGAGCAATAACAACATTGTCCTCATTCGAGGACGATAATGCCATGGGCTGAGGGGCGACGGGAATCCAATGAGAACTAGTATCCATTGAAAAAAGGCGAAGAAACTAGGAATTTACCTGAATCGATCCTCGCTGAACTCTGAAGAATCTGTTAAAGGTCGTGGATATTCAAGCTGATTGTTGCTAAAATGTAGAAGGGTTTTTTAAACCTAATGGCCCGCCTATTTATAGAAAAGGGGAGGCATCGAAGTGAAATTAAATCAAACTTCAGGCCCGCCCCGTCAATAGAGTCACGGAAATCAAGCATGGTCAACACTGCGATTTCCCATTGGAACGACTCGCAGTGCCCTGCGTCATCATCCTATCAATCAATCACATCGATTTAGCAAATCTGAAGGCAGTATGTCATGCCGATTCACATAATCGAGGCGACTTTTCACCTGCCCAAGGATGGCAAACCACCCAGAATGATTCCCTAGGTCGACTTTCCAAAGGTCGGAGGGATAACAAATCAAGTTCAAGGCCCCGATGCATAGCACACAACCTCAACTTGAGGGGCAATTGTTGCCCGCCAACCATCTGTATTGATGTAACCTGGGACCCAAGGAACAGGAGGGACCACTTGTAACCATCATTGCGCCATGCCCAAGTGCAATTGATCTTGGTCATAAGGACGGTAAGTCACGAGGCGACTTACTTCCAAGTCCTTTGCTAGTCGCGGAGCGACTACGTCCAAGATCTCCACAAGTCACGAGGTGACTTACATTTCAATCCTTCTCAAGTCAGAGGCGACTTACGTCAAACCGAACTCACGTATCTCGGTAGTCAAGGGAAGCACCCGATAAGCCCCGAAGTCCGCCCCATGATTGACTCACATAACGAGGGCGACCTCTGACCGGCAAGGCAGAATCGGTGGCTCCCGAGATTGAAGCCCCTTTTAAGGCACATTTCCTTATGTAAACCTCGGCTCAAGAGGCGAAAATTGTAGTATAAATTGGCCTATACGGCCACATTTGTAAGAGGTTGAAAAATCTTAGAACTTTAGGCACATATATTATACAAATACATGGCTTGTTCGCCCCTAGACGTAGTCTTCCTTACAAGACGAACTGGGTAACAAATCCTTATGTCCATTTCCTGTTTTGATCACCCAGATCCAGTGAATTAACTAAGAATTATTGTTATATTGGATTAAATATAAACCAATTACAACATATAATTAATTAATAATAATTATAATAATTATTATTATTATAATCAACAATAGTATGTGATTTTTTATTTTTTTTTGCATTAGCAACTTTATGTGATTGGCTGCAATAATTAATAAAGGTGTACATGATTTTTTTTTAAATGTAAAAGTAAATTTAGAGGTATAGAGATTATCAAGCTGCAAAATTAAATTTTAGATGAATAGGAAGATGTGATTAATAAGATTTATAATCTCAAAATATTTGATTTAATTAATGAAATGGTATAAATATGGAATATATATATATATAAAGATGTGGAGATTGAATTAGTTAAAGAAACTAATAAAATGATGGGGTATCTTACATATGTGGTGCGCCACATCAGCAGTGGGCATATAAACTTGTGCCCACCTATAGACATATAATCAAAACCGACTATATATAATAGCATTAATGTGCGTAAAACCAGTTCTTTCGATCGACTATATTGGTTCAAGGAAAAAAAATCATGACTCTAATCTGGCAAAGCACCATTTGGAAGCTGTGGAAATTCAGAAACGAATTAGTACTTCAAAGAGAGCATATAAACTCTGGAGAAACTCATAGACGGTATCATATTTAGTGAGTGAAAATGGATTCGGTCTCACTGTCCGCTTGCATTCTTCGCTCCTTTTGTCTCTTGGGAAGACCAACCATTAATTTGTCTTCTGGTTAAGTTGTAACTGTGTTGCTTTTATTATGCTTAGCTATTGGGATACAAACTCTTGTATGTGATTTTGGGATTTGAGTACCCCTTGTACTCAGATTCATCTTTTAAAAAAAAAAAAGAGCGCATGGAGGTGATAGACAATCTTGGCTTAAATTAGATTTACTATCACGATACAATAAATAAAATCTGGTATTTTTATGATGGCAACGCGTGTCTACTTAAATGGTAGAAAATGACACAATTAAGTTTACATTATAGGACATGTGTCAAAATGAGATAGAATCTACTCCCCCCATCTTGGTGTAATTGTCTCGTTTCTTTTTGTTATTTTGTTTAAGGAATAATAATAAAGAAGGGTAATTTTGAGTATTGGGAGAGAGGAAAAAGGTGTGTGGAGTAATGAGTGAAGTAGTGAGTGATATTTTTTGTAATATTGTGTGAAAAGTGAGGATAAAAATTATGGGTAGTGAAGTTATTTTTTTCTTTTATGGAATGGAAAATGTTGTAACATGAATATAACCGACCCCCGATTTAGCAACGTTAGCAGCAAGTCACCCGCTGACCATCTGTATTGATGCAACCGGGACCCAAAGAATAGGAGGGACCACTCGTAACCATCATCACGCCATGCCCAAGTGCACTCGATCCAAGTCATAAAGACGGTAAGTCGCAAGGCGACTTACTTCCAAGCCCTCTGCTGGTCGTGGGGCGACTACATCCAAGATCTCCACAAGTTACGCGGTGACTTACATTCCAATCCTTCTCAAGTCGGAGGCAACTTACGTCAAACCTAGCTCACGTATCTCGGTATTCAGAGGAAGCACCCGACAAGCCCCGAAGTCTGCCCCACGATTTACGCACATTAAAGAGGGCGACCTCTGGCCCGGCAAGGCAGAATCGGCAACCCCTGAGATTGAAGCCCCTTTTAGGGCACATTTCCTTATGTAAACCTCGGCCCAAGAGGCGAGAATCGTAGTATAAATAGGCCTATACAGTCACATTTGTAAAGGGTTGAAAATCATAGAACCTTAGGCACATATATTATACAAATACCTGGCTTGGACGCCCCTAGACGTAGTCTTCTTTACAAGACAAATTGGGTAACAAATCCTTGTCTCCATTTCCTATTTTGATCGCCCATATTCTGAGAAGTAACTAAGAATTATTGTTATATTGGCTTAAATAAAAACCAATTACAACAATTGGCGCCGTATGTGAGAAACATTTCTGTTGAATTGTTCATAAATTCTTAAGAAGACCCACTCGATCTCACTCATTTGGCAATGGCGATCAATCAAGGTAACACTACCGGACACGAAACGGACGCCCGCGATGGTGTTGAAGCTTCCCTGAGCTCACAACGCACTGGCCCCACGGCCACGGTGGTCACTCCTAACTGGTGGAACCGAGTTCAGACACCAGAAGACGCAAATGCCATATTGGTCATTCTCAACAAGAAATGCCTCGTCTTCGACGGTGAGGAGGAGCAGCCTTCGGTCAAAAAACGACCGCCCACGATGCCGGAACCTCTAAGGGTGAGGGCACCGTGATCGAAAAGGGAAAGTCAAGAAGCCAATTGGCTTACAACCTGGCGAAACACGCTATCGTCCGAAATTACCGACTCCTAGAAAACCGGCAGGGTTGGACACCGTGTTCAATCATCTCGGGAACCAGGGGGCTCAGAAGGTTCCAATGGTCGTTGAGGATGAGGCTCAGTCTCAGCCTCGACGCTCAGACAAGGTGGAGCATGACCTCGCATTGGCTTTGAACATACATCATGTCGAATTGTCTAGAGGCTCGACTGTTCACCACGGCGACCGACAGGTAGCCTTCCCTACTGGGGACCATCATGATGTTTAGGTTGCGCCGCTGGTCCGGACAGTCCAACAACTTCTCGAACGAGTGGAGAATCAAAATGGGCCGGCGGGGACAGACAATAACCTCGTCATCCTAGATTCTCCACTCGGGACCATGGTCACTCTGGCGCCTACCCAGAGAAAAATCAGCATAGCGGCCTTAGATCGATATAGTGGAAGCTCAGACCCAAAATTCCATGTGGCGAAGTACAATTCCTACATGGCCTCCATAGGCGTATCCGACGCTACCAAGTGCAGGCTATTCTCACTGACCTTGAGCGACTAGGCTCACAAGTGGTTCACCTCGCTGCCACCTTTCTCGATGGACACTTTTGAACAGCTCGCTAGGCTGTTCTTGAGCCATTTCATGGCACTGGCACCCCGACCTATGACCAGGCAGCGCCTCATGAATACTCAATAAGAAGAAACAGAGTCGGATCGATTCTATGATGAAAGGATCTACAGGCTCATCCTTGAAGGAGATCCCATAGGGGATGAGGCTAAACTTCTTGGGGCTGTCTCCAGCCTCAAAAAAGGGACCAAGTCATGGCGGTGCATGACCACCAAATACCCAATTAGTCATTCCGACTTTCGAAGGCGGCCTAGCGACCTGATTCATACGTTGGAACTACTAGAATCCTGACTGTCTGAGAATAAGGAAGACGCGGACAAAAAGAAGGGCAGAAGGTTAAAGTCATTTTCCTATCTACTTTGTCAGCCAGATCGCTGAACGAACAACCGAACAGCGTTATCCATTACTGGAAAAGTTGGCATATGCACTAGTCATTAGTGTGAGGAAGTTGAGACCGTACTTTTTCGACCACCAAGTCAAAATCCTTACTTCCTTGCCCCTAAGGAACGTGCTTCACCATCTTGATATGATAGGTCGATGCCTCAAGTGGGCTATTGAGTTCGGGCAATACGGAGTAACATACACTCATCGACCTGCAATTAAAGCTCAGGCGCTAGCCGATTTCATTGTCGAACTAACCTTCACTTCTGAGGCCGGCAGTTCAGCCAGCCCACCTTGGCAATTGTTCATTGATGGGTCAGTGACTTCCCACAAGTCAGGTGCTGGGGTAGTCCTGATAAGTCCAAAGGGCACTTCATTTTAGAATGTCATCACTTTCGACTTCCCAGCGACAAACAATGAGGCCGAATATGAGGCACTCATCAGCGGCCTAGAGATGTCAACAACAATGGGTATCAAGAGGCTGCACGTACACACGGACTCTCAGCTCGTGGCCTACCAGGTCTCGGGGAATATGAGGCCCGAGATGATAGAATGGCAGCCTACCAAGAGGTGGTCAAGATACTATGTCAGAAGTTCTAACAAATCTACGTTAAATTAGTTCCAAGGGATCTGAACTCACGAGCCGATGCTCTGGCACGACTAGCCACTTCAGAGGGGCCAATAGAAATGAAGGATGTCACCATCACAAGGCTCTCCTACCCCTCCACCATAAACAAAGTGATCGTGACCCTAGACACCCCACAAGACAGCTGGATGACACCCATCTTCGAATATCTGAGGATTGGCATCCTGCCACAAAATAGGGTCCAAGCTCGGCAATTGCAATTACGAGCCACATGGTACACCCTGATCAACAACACGTTATATAAACGAGATTTTAGCACACCGCTCACCAGAACAGGGGCAAGCTATCCTAAGGGAGATACACGAAGGTGTGTGCAAAAACCACGCTGGGGGGCAATCATTGACTCACAAAACCATAAGGCAGGGATATTTTTGGCCAACTTTGAGGGCAGACGCCGTCATCTTTGCCCGTAAGTGCCATAAATGCCAAATTTATGCACCGTCAATTACGGTCACTCCAGAAGAACTCACCAGCATCCTCAGTCCTTGTCCCTTTGCAAAGTGGGGGATAGATATCATTGGGCCACTCCCAAAGGCCCCAGGCTCGATCAAATACGCCCTGGTTGATGTGGATTACTTCACAAAATGGACTGAGGCTAAGGCTTTGGCGATCATAGATCAAGACCACGTCATCAAATTCATATGGCAAAATATCATCTGCAGGTTTGGTTTGCCACAAGCGATCATATCGGATAATAGAAAACAATTCGTTGGCCTTAAGATCGATAGTTTTTTCAAAAAAGTGGAAGATCAACCAACTCTTTTATACTCCATACCACCCTCAATCAAACGGCTAGGTCGAAGCCGTTAATAAAATTATCAAGCATACCCTAAATGCCAAGATTGAGGGAGGAAAAGGGAAGTGGGCTAGCAAGCTGCCAGACATGTTATGGTCATATAGAATGACTTGCCAAAACTCAACAGGGGAGACTCCCTACTCCTTGGCTTTTGGAACCGAGGCGGTCATACCTTCAGAGGTCGATTTCCCTAGTCTCTGCACAAGTTAGGTCACTATCGACCACAATGATGGGGCTTTAGCCAGAAACCTAGATCTACTCAAGGAAAAGCCAACATCAGAAACGCGAGGTATAAACAACAGTCTGAGAGGTACTACAATTCTAAAGTGCGACTTCGACAGTTCAAAGAATGAGATTTGGTACTAAAGAAAATAACGGGTGTATCTAAAGGGGCTTTCGGTCCAAACTGGGAAGGTCCATTCAAGGTGTCAAGAGTCTTGTCCAATGGAGCATATGAGCTCGAAAGTCCGAATGGCAAGAATGCTCAGTACCTGTGGAATGCAACTCACCTGAAGAAATATTATCAGTAGGTTCGGAATTTCACCCTTGTAACAATTCGTCCAGTCAATAATAATATAATTTGTTCTTTTCAAAATTCCTATGTTTAAAATGAGGGAGGTCGCATATGTAAAAATTTACCCAAAGGGGTGCGATCCTCCCCCGACTTTGTAAGATGACTAAGCAAAGTTCGAAATAAATCACATTGACAATAAGACGATGATAAGAACAAAAGCAAATATTAAGGTCGCATAAGGAAATCAGGTCGACACAATAAAGGAAGGAAAAAGGAAATTTTCATTAATGACAAAGGCCCGAAGGTCGGTACAATAAAGAGCCCGAAGGCTGATCACATCAAGCGGATTTAAGACCAATAAAGAACTAAATACATCAGGTCACTAATTCTGATACCTTTTCAACTACTTAGAACTACTCCACTTCCCTGCGACTTTTAGGCAGTCTCCGTTTTCAAAGTTGACTGAACAATACTATTGTTGGGGATGGAGTTCAACAACTTCTCAATATCCTTTTTCTTATCGGGTTTCTTGATGTTATCATTCTTAAGAACAACCAAAATCCCATCAGCAGCACCACTAAATATGTTCAAAGGTTGTCCACCTAATTGTTGCTGAATAACACTCAACATACCTTGGCAGACAACCCATCTATATAATCTGTAGCTGGTAAGCATCTTCCTCAGAGGCCACGAATGATAACACCCCCAGCAGGATCAACTCTCGACTTCTTGGCGGCTTCCCCCCCTGCGACTTCCGGCGGAGGCCGGGTCTCTTCAAGTTGGGTCTCAAAGACCGTATCAGTAAACCCGGCTGTGGCTCGTTGGGGTCGGGAGTGGGATACACAATCCTGCTCTAGTTGGAAAATAAGGAGAGGTCGACGCCCATACCCTCCATATCTTTGATCTCCAGTAGAACGTTAGCGGCAGGAGGGTTGTCACGAACATAATCGGTCAGCTCAGTAAAAAACCCGTTGAGGTCGCCGGTGGGGTTCATTTTGTGGAAGATTCGAATGGCCCCCACGAATGCCATCATATAAGCAAAGTTGGCGTTCAGCTCCTCGACCTTCCTAAATTGTGCCTCCGTGGCGGCCAACTCCTACTTGGCCTCAACTAGCTCACACTTAACCCGAACAACGGTCGCTTTCTCCGCCGCGAGCATACCCTAAGTATCACCCAAGCGACCCTCAAGATTCAAAATTCGATGGGTCAGCTCAGAGTTAGACGTCTCCAATCTTCTCTGGATCTTGGCCGCAGAAAGTATCGACTTGACCTGATCAGCAACACTTTCCTGCGCCTTTCTCAGTTTTTTGAGCTCGGTCTCCAACTGAGTGCTGGATTTCTCCAAGAAGAGTGCCGCCTTTTGGGAGTGGACCAAGGCCGAGTACAAGTACCCGTCACTCTCTGACGGCGGGCGTTGGCATGGTCTTCCTTCGTCCAACCCCGGGTCAGATTCTGCAAGGCACTTGAGAGATAAGAAGGCCAGTCTTCAGGGACCCCTTCTGGAGTAATCTCGCACGACCTCATGAAGCTCAATACCTCCAGAGAGAATTTGGTCATGCGTGACGTCTGGGCTGCAAAAGTATTCAAGTCGTTAGCAAAGCAGACTGATAAAAATCAAGGAGAACGTGTGACCAGACTTACTCATTAACCCGGTCTTCATCCCAACCCAACCAGGAGTCATCCTCCAGATGACGACCTCATTCTGGGACAGAGGTGGGCTGTGAGGTCGAATGAAGCGACAATCTCCCTATCCCCCGGTTTATCTCAGACCGGTAAGTACCTATCTCCTCCCTCATCCTCTTTCGAGTGGGCTCGGAATCTGACGGAGTCGGCCCCTTGGACTTCTTCTTCCCTTTTTTGGCAGTAGAAGGACCAGTGGGGGTCGGACTTGGAGGAGAGGCATAGTTGATCGCAACGTGCTTCATTAACCCGAGCACATATTTCTTTTGAGACGCCATCACAGAAGCTAATGGTTGATGTCGGTAAACTGCGATGTTAGGAACTGTCATCACAAAAAGGGAATCCTGTCAGTCAAGTCCCATGTTGCTATCAACAAGGTACTGGCAAAAAAACTTACAGGGAATCTTGAGATGACGGGGATATGTGTACAAGCCGGCCATAAATCAATCGAGCTCGGAGTTCAGAGCATTAACGTCTCACCAACTCAGGAGAGTGTCGCGAGCCAAATTGAACGCCTCTAAAAAATCCCAATACAGCTAGGCAGGCTAGGGCGCAAACACTGCAAGATAAAAAGAGAATTAGATCAATACGACTTCAAAAATAAAGACATAAGATTTACCATTTTTGACTCGGATAGCATAGTCCATTGGAACATGTATGGGCAACGTGCTCGAAGGGTCCATGGACTCCCACGCCCCTCCGACGAACCACCACCTCCGATACCAACTATCAATCTTATTGGGAATTCCACTCACAAGCTCCTTGCCCTTGCGAAGTCACACGACATTATAGCCTCCGGCCTGAGCAATGGGTGTCATCACATACGAAATCTCTCCTGGATTCGGCAGCCGATACAATCCGGCCTGCCCCAATACGGTAATGGTGGAGATAATGTAGCTCTACCCATTTGGGGTAATATGCATGAGGCTCTGATTCCAAGCCGCGAGCAAGTGAGATATAGTCGGATGCAATGGAAACCGAATCCCAGCCTCCATGGTCTGCTCGTTCACCGCTATCATCCCCAACGGAGACTGGTTAGCGCTTTCATCGGAGGTTGCCCCATAAAAGTGTATGTCCCGGGGCACCTTGTATAAACGACGAAGCGAACGCACGTACCGATCGGAAAGAACTGACCGATATTTTTCGTCGGATGCCACAAAATCCGACCTGACCAACTTCGGATATTGACGCTCAGGTCGCATGTATGGAGCTCGAGCCTAGTAGGTGGTATAATCAAAAGCCCGCTCAAAGGCCCCATAATCTTGGGCCGGGCAGAGGGACCCACCGCCTTTATCTTCTCCGGTACGATTGTACGGAGAGGACTGACATTTAATGGAGGAAGATAGGTAATCTCTTCCAATTCCTCTAAAGATTGTTCGTCATCATCCTCATCATTACCATCATCATCCCGGTTATCACCCGGGGCACCAGCAGTCGAGGGTCCTCCCACATTGGCGGCGGCGGAGCTGGAGCCATGATGGCGGCGGAGTTGAGCAATAACAACATTGTCCTCATCCGAGGATGACAATACCATGGGCTTAGAGGCGATGGGAATCGAATGAGAACCAGTATCCATTGAAAAAAGGCGAAGGAACTAGGAATTTACCAAAATCGATCCTCGTTGTACTCTAGAAAATCTGTCAAAGGTCATGGATATTCAAGATGATTGTTGCGAAAACGAAGAAGGGTTTTTTAAACCTAATGACCTCACCTATTTATAGAAGAGGGGAGGGGTCAAAGTAAAATTAAGTCAAACTTCAGGCCCGCCCCGTCAATAAAGTCACGGAAATGGTGCGTGGTAAACACCACGATTTCCCATTGGAACGACTTACAGTGCCCTGGGTCATCATCCTTTCAATCAATCACATCGATTCAGCAAATCTGAAGGCAGTCTATCATGTCAATTCACATAATCGAGGCGACCTTTCACCTGCCCAAGGATGGCAGACCACCCAGAACGATTGCCTAGGTCGACTTACCACAGGTCAGAGGAACAACAAATCAAGTTAAGGCCCCGATGCACAGCACGAGACCTCAACTTGAGGGGCAATTGTTGTAACATGAATATACCCGACCCCAAGTTTAGCAACGTTAGCTGCAAGTCACCCACCGACCATCTGTATTGATGCAACCTGGGACCCAAAGAACAGGAGGGACCACTTGTAACCATCATCACACCATGCCAAAGTGCACTCGATCCAAGTCATAAAGACGGTAAGTCGCAAGGCGACTTACTTCCAAGCCCTTTTCCGGTCATGGGGCAACTACGTCCAAGATCTCCACAAGTTGCGAGGCGGCTTACATTCCAATCCTTCTCAAGTTGGAGGCAACTTACGTCAAATCGAGCTCACGTATCTCGGTAGTCAAAGGAAGCACCAGACAAGCCCCGAAGTCTGCCCCACGATTGGTGCACATTAAAGAGGGCGACCTCTGACCCGGCAAGGCGGAATCGACGGCTCCCGAGATTGAAGCCCCTTTTAGGGCACATTTCTTTATGTATACCTTGGCCCAAAATGCGAGAATCGTAGTATAAATAGGCCTATACGGCCACATTTGTAAAGGGTTGAAAATCTTAAACCTTAGGAACATATATTATACAAATACCTGGCTTGGACACCTCCCTTACAAGACGAACTGGGTAACTAATCCTTGTGTCCATTTCCTATTTTGGTCGCCCATATTCTGTGAAGTAACTATGAACTATTGTTATATTGGCTTAAATATAAACCAATTACAACAGGAAAGTTATAGTGGGACGTCCATAAAAGGAAAACGAGGCAATTATAGTGGGACGGAGGGAGTATTAATTAACATTATTAAGGGATGGGATAATTATTAAGAACTACCATATATTGTTCATGTTTTACAAAGAACTACAATTAATGTTCGGGCTTCACTCTTTCTCACAAATTAGCCACAAATAGTTTGGGGGTACTGGAGCAGAGCTATGTGGTGGGGGGGGCGGGTGGTTCCGTCTGACGCATTTTTATAGGGTGGGATGGGAAGCTACTAAAATTAATGACAAATAATAATAGTTTTCCGATAGTAAGGGTAGAACAGGTACTCCAACTTTAATTTTGTAGTTGATAGTATTGAAAATGTTGACTTTGTATTTTCAACAAAGTCAAACTTCACATTGTAGTTTTTTGTTGTTGACCCTTAACGGATTACATGTGTCTCCTCTCCTCCATCTATTTAAATGTCTCTCCATCTCTCTGCCCCTCATATCTTCGATTCAAGAAATTCAATCTCACACACCCACCCAACCCCACTCCAATTTCTGTTAGATACATAAATAAATAATTGTGATCATCATCTATCTTTACATGGTATCCAGTCAACACTAAACAAACCCTAGAATTTCTCTCCACCAAGTTTCTTCGTTTCTGCCAGCAATAGTTAATTCTCACGGCGGTGTCTTCTTCGCAACTCTTATGGAGGAAGCTAAGGCCGAAGCCCTAGACTACAATACTTCTCGTTCGGCGTGGGTGGGTCTCAAGGTAGTGTTCCCAAATGCCTCGACATCACGGGCCAAACAACTTCGAGAAGCTCTTCTCTCACTTCGACGTGAATCGCTTTTCGTGGCTGAGTATGGAAAGAATTTCAAAGCGTTATGAGTTGTCCGCTATCGGTCATCCGGTTGACAAAAATGACAAAAGCCACTAGGTTCTTCGTGGGCTTGGCATCCAGTTTGCCAATTTTGCCGACACACGGATGACAATTAGGGTTGTTCACGGAGTTTGGAGATTACCGAACCCAAACCGAAATCCGAACGGAACCGAAAATAACTGTTGACTTTTTTACTTTTTCTGAACCGAACCGAACCAATTTTTTTTTGATATGGACATGGATGTTATTGAATTAATCGTATCAAAAAAACTAATGAAACTGCACCGAACCGTACCGGACCGAACTGAACTGAATAACCGATTTAAATATGTAATAAATTAATTATTATTATTTTTGTATTCATTGAATTGTATTATAGATTATTGATATCCATGTAATTTAATATTGAATATATCATATGAATATTTTGAGGAGATATTAGAATATTTACTTCCTTAATAGTGATTTATAATTATCGAGAATCCTATAAAATTCTCAACTTGTAATTACGCATCCTTACTCTCTCGCACCAACTCATTCCTTTGTAGTTTGTACTCTCGTCAATTTGGGCCGACAAAAATTCACAATAAATTTTTTAAATGTGTATTTTTATTAGCCATATTTTAAATACATCATTGACGATGTATTGAGTTATTTTATTATTTTTAATTAACTATTATCCTATCAAATAATATGTTTGAGTTTGAAGGGTAGATGCATGAATATGGTTGAGGAGGTATTGAATTCATGTGCATTTTGTGTATATTGCACCAATATTCTTAAGAAATTTGTGAGAAAAGAAAAATGAGGCGTAATAGATAAAAGGTAAAAAAAAATAGTTTCTTTGGGCCGATCCGATCCGTTCTCATCTGATTTCGTTATAACCGAAAATCCATTCCGAACCGTACCAAAAAATAAAAAATATGTACCGTTCCAAATCGAAATTTTGGTATGGACATGAACACTTCAATTTTAAAATAACCGAACTTTGGTACGGAAATAGATAATTTTAAATATATGTTTTGGTCTGTACCGTGAACAGCCCTTATGGCAATGACTCCTATTCCACCTTTCCGTGATCTCCTGCACCAAGCAATTCAGTTTGATCTCATGAACAAAGCCATGGAGGGTTATGTTTCATCACCGGCTACGTTCTTGGCATCGGATCATGGTTCTGGCTCGCAGCGCTCGGCTAACCATTCTGGTAGTACAGATCATGATCATTGGTAGCCTTCGGGGGGCAGAGAAATTTAGGTGGTGGATGTGGGGGTCGTATGCCCTACGTTCCACGTTGTCAGATTTGCAGGGGGGAGCAATATGTGGATAAGCGTCCACAGTTCCTTAGCCTCCGTCAATGCGGGAATTCACGGCTTCCAAAATCTTTGGCCAACCCTGTTGAGGCGTTTCGGGCTTCTTGCAATGTTACAGATACAAATTTTGGCCCTAACCGGTACGTTGGTTCTGGCGCCTCTGCTTATATGACCTCTCAGACGTCTACACTGGACTCGTTTGAGCCTTATTCTGGTAATGGTTTTGTTATTGTTGTTAATATAAATTATTTTCCTATAATTCACATTAGCTCTAATAAACTTACTTCTGATGTCAATTTATTGGACGTTTTGGTTATCCCTCATATAACTAAAATTTTATTATCTATCAGCAAGTTGACGTCCGATTATAATGTTGATGTTGTGTTCTCTGATAAGTTTTTTTCCATTCAAAATTGGGTCAAAAAGGCAATATTGGCTAAGGGAAGATATGAAAAAGGTCTTTACATTTTGGAGCAAGGTAACTCAGCTTTGGTTACTGTTTACGTATTAAAGATTTACGAGCTAGTTTTGATTTATAGCATTCACGCCTTGGACATGTTTCTTATTATGTTATTTCTTTATTGAATAAGTTAGGACATTTATCTATCACTTCTTTATTGTTGAATCCTAGTGTTTGTTCGCCTTGCCAGTTGGCTAAGAGCAAGAAATTATGTTTTCCATTGAATGATAAACGTGTTACTTCTGTTCTTGATACGGTGCATTGTGATTTATGGGGACCTGCTCCTATTTCCACCTCGGATGGTTATTGTTATTATGTGGTGTTTGTTGATGACTTTTTACGTTTTTCTTGGATTTGTCCTTTACGTGCAAAGTATGAAGTTTATGATGTGTTGCTGTGATTTCACAGTTTTGAATGCAATTAGTTTTCTTCGAGGGTCTAGTGATAAGACTCCATCCAAGATTTGTGGAGGGTCTTAAAGAATTGTGGCCTGCGGGCACTTCGAAGATTGACTTAAGACAGCTTTCAACCTCCTCCGAGAGATAAGCTTGGGCGGATTTAAAGTCCTTGGTAGTAGAATGATCCTTGGACTTCCATTTCTCCACGTCCTCTTTTAGCTTTGCCTGTCTGGTGGAGAGCTCAAAATTCATCTTCTGCTCCTAAAGGAGATGGACCGTCAATTCCTCATGATCGGGCAGCAAGGTGTTGGCCAGGTTTGTGAAGAGCAGTCCGAACTGCAGGTATACATGAAGGAGTCAATCTTGATAATCATAATACGAGAAATATAAATTGAGAAATGACACCATGAGAAATACTAAAGGAGTAAATAACTCGACATAAGACTTGAAGGCTTTGGGTAGCTTCTCCTCAAGTGGGACAGTGGGTAGGGCCTTGGCGGTGTTAGTGGAAGAGTGTTTCTTATAGAAGAGTCCCCAGGATGCTCCTCGACATCTTTAGGGTCCAGGTTAACTGTAGGGGCAGCTCGGGAGGTGGCTTTTCGACCCTTAACAGTTTTGCACTGAGAGTCCCATTGAGGGGGAGGACCTCTTTGGAGGATACAGGCTTCCTAGCAGCCGAGCGAGTCCTTTTTGAAACCGAGAAGGGAAATGGTTCGGATGCAACTGGAGCAGTAGCGGAGGATGTATCCTTGTCGGGAGTTAGTGGAGTGGCCTCCAGAGGATGGCTGGGGTTTTCCTGTTGAGCTGTGCAAATTGACATACAATCCATGACTACAACATACCAATAAACCAGTTAAAAACAACATCAAGTTCGCTACGATTTAAAGAGTGAAGTTATCCCATCACCTTCTTTCCCCAATTCAAATCCTCATGCACTGTCTTCTACCTTCTTCTTCTTCTTCAAATCGATACAACAACAGTATGGACATTTAACATGCACTTTCTTATTTCTCCATTATAAATCACTTTATATCTTGCCGATCTCCACGGATCTCCTTTACTTTATTTTTCATATCTTTAATTCCATTTTTATTTCTTCATTTCCTACATCCCTAACATTTACACTCGACGGATCTAGTTGTATATTTTTTTTTTCATTTGAGTATGTTTATGTTTTGGCCGATCTCGACGAAATAGAAATCCTATTCACTTTGCCAAAATTTTATGTGCATGTTTGAACAAGTGTAGACACACTGGATTTATGGTGAAATTGTGTACTTCACTCCGTAGAAAAGAGAGTGCCAAAATTTAAGTGAATGATGACGACAATGTTGATATTTTATTTGATCTTCTTTTTTTTTTTTTTTGAACATCAAAAATAGATTTTATTACCATTGAGTACAAGGGTACTCACCCATAACACTTTACAGAATTAATTAGCCAAGCAAGAAAAAGGATCTCCCAGCCAATTCGAGACGAAACAATTACCCATTAATACATTCCTTGCACCTAGCCAAGACCAAACTCTAAGTTTAATTTCGAGTTTTTTGCACTTTTGGTCCCACGAACCACACAATGTTTTCAATTTAGTCCCACCTCTGCCAAATTAGTCCTGTAAGATTATTTTCGTCAATTTTAGTCCCACTGTTTAACTAAACTTGCATTTTTAGTCCAAAAAATTGACGGCCTCTAACGGACCCTCGTTAAGCGCAAAACGGAGACTGTTTAACCTATAATTAATATGTATTAAACCTTAATGTGTCTTAACGAATTAATTAAAAACTAAAACCAAAACTAAACTAAAATAATCCTTAAAACAAAGTAACACACAGACACAAACACACAGGGTGAACGTGTGTGAGTGTTCGTCGCTGTATGAGAGAAAAAAAGAGGGAAAATCACCAGAAAATCCTAAAATTCCAAGAAAATCGGTCGAGTTGGTCACAATCCAATGCGCCCTCAATGAAAATGGGAACTTACCAATTTTGCACCTTAACACCTCCGAAAACCTCTCTATCTGCTGATTTTTCAAGTTAATCCCATGGAAAGAGCTATTGTGGAAGTTTACTTTCAATCCGGAAGCCAATTCGAACAAGTGAAGAATTCCTCTCAACCATTTTACATTTTTCAAGGAGGCATCTCCGATCAAGACTGTATCATCTGCAAACTGTAGATGGCTAATCAATATCTTTTCCCTTCCAACCTTAATCCCATCAAATTCCTTCGTCTCTACAACTTTTCTCATCAAGCAACTCAGCCCTTCAGCCGCGATCAGAAACAGAAACAGAGACAATAGATCTCCCTGCCTTATTCCTCTTTGAAGTTGGAACTCGCCTGTAGTACTTCCATTGACCAAGACTGACATAGAAGCTGACGATACACACCCTCTGATCCACTTCCGCCACTTCCAATGGAAATGCTTACCTCTCATTATGTCATCGAGGAAATCCCACAAAATCGAGTCATAAGCCTTTTCAAAGTCCACTTTGAACACAAAGATTTTCCGTTTTTCTTTCTTCATAAAATCCACCTTTTCATTAAGAACCAAAATACTGTCCAGAATCTGTTTGTTTCCCACAAACGCTGACTGAAACTCTAAGACTACCGAAGTCACCACCTTAGCTAATCTGTTAGCAAGAACCTTTGCCACGCTGTTAGCAAGTACCTTTGCCACGATTTTGTACATGCACCCGATTAGGGATATCGGGCGGAAATCAGCCAAGCTGCTAGCATCAATTTTCTTTGGTATCAATGTGACAAACGATGGATTCCCGCCTCTCACGATCCTTCCATTCTCGTAGAAATCAGTCATGAGTAACATTACGTCATTCTTCAGTATAGGCCACATTTTCTTCACAAACTTGAATGTAAACTCATCTGGCTCCGGGCTCTTGTTACCCCAGCAACTCCACACAGCTGCCTTTACTTCTTCTTCAAGGAAAGGCTTGATAGGAAGATTATTTTCAGCACCCGACACTTTCCGTGTAATCAACCCAGATAAAGACACAAAACCCGTCTGCTTCCTCGAAAAGTGGTCTTTGAAGAATCGGAATACCTCACCTTTCACTTTCTCCACATCTTCCACCCAAGCTTCGTCAATGGTCAACCCATCATTCTTGGTGTAAAGTGAGTTTGGTGGAAGGATATGAATGTCAATTCAACTTTAAAAAAAAATGTTGTTTATTATTATTAAATAGTGTAAAGTGAATTTAGTGTGTATAGTAGAGTGACATGTGGTGTAAATAAGTATTGTTTGTAAGAGGTATTGTTTTGTAAAGAAAATTATTTTATTTCTCTTTTAGGAAATGACCAATCTAAATTAGGACGTCTATTTACAGAAAGTGGTCAATCAAAATTAGGACGGAGGGAGTAATTATTTTGGAATAAAAATCCTTTTTTAAAAAGACAAATAAAATTGAGACAGAGATAGTAATATTAACCAATTAATATCTTCTAGTTAGATAAGTAATATAATTTTTAAATGCACTTGATTATGTGATACAAATAACACATAAAAGTATCTAACAAAAAAAAAAAAAAATTACCAGCTCGAACAATGTAAGGACTGGTAGCAATTCCATCTGTTGTCCCGCCTTTTGAGATCCGGACTCAGTTGCGCCATTGCATCCCTATGATAATCATGGTTTCCTAGAACTACATTAATTTTTTAACAAATTAAACTCTTTTTGTTCACTTATCTATTTTGAATTTTCTTTGAGATGAATATGAATTATGATCATGAATGTAAAAATCGGCCTAAGCAATCGTCGGCCGACTCGATTTTGACAAAATCGGTGCAAAAAATCGTTTCTGTTGCTAGGCACCGCCTAGCAGACCTAGACAACCAAGTTGGTTAGGCAAATTTTCATTTTTAAAAAAAACTAATATTCAATAAAAAAAATTAAAATTAAAATATTACACAACAGATTCGGAATGAGCAGTGTCAGTATTCTAACTCCTGAGTTGGAGAAAATTGATAAATATATGCAAGTCTATTTACAATTGATACTTTTGTAGTTTATGCTAATTTCTAAATTGTTATGTCTTTTTGTTTTGGATATTGATATTTGGTAATTAATTAATTATCTAGTTGAAGTTGGACTATTTGTCTGAATTTATGTTAATTTTGTTTGTAATAAAAAAAAAATTGAAAAAAAAATTTGCAGCGCCTAGGTGGTGACTAGCAATTTCCGACTTCTGTACCCTTGTTTATGAGACTGATGGATATTGAGATTGAGAACTTAATTGTATACCAAGGTTTCTGGAGGCTTTTTGCAGTATATATGTTGGTAAATGATTGTGCAAAGGCAGGGTCATTTACCCCTGTCAATCCATCTTTGTAAAAATTATCACCAGTTGAGACTACCATGTCGATTCCTAACTTTGCTCCTACCTCCCCAATCTGCATCCCACATTTTGAGTGAAATAAAAATTACTGTAACAACTAAGAATAATGTCAAGTCACACCTGAAAATTAGTAAAACTATATATTAATTTACATCATAAAAGAATTTTCATGTCACATTCAAAGTTTTAAAAATAGGAAACTATTAGTCTGGGGCCGAAAGACGGTGACTATCAATTCTTGGGAATAATGTTTTATAAGGACAGTAAGTTAGGAAGGTTGTGTTTTAAGTATAATAATTTTACGGACTTGAAAATGTAGGACAATATATTTTAAAATTTCTAAATATAGGACAATATGTTTTAAAATTTGTAAATATAGGACAAATTTGTTTTAAAAAATTGTAAATGTAGGACAATCGAGCCCGAATCTCACATGATATTTAAGCCCGATTTGGGCTTATTCGGGCTCGATTGTTCTACATTTACAGACTATAAAACATATTGTCCTATATTTCCAAGTCAGTAAAGTTATTGTTCTTAAAAAACAACCCCCTAAAGTTATTGCCCTAGAAAAATATTTTCCCCATCAATTCTTGGACTCAGAAATATTAAGACCGTGTTTGGCATTAATATAATTTTTTTTATCCCTATTTTCTTTTCTTGTTTTTTTCATTCGCATGAAAATAATATATGTATTATTTTTTTAAAATTATGATTTAGAAAATATTGATGGATAACTAGACATTATAAGATGTTAAATGTGATGTGAGTTCTAAATCGATAGTTTTTGTCTTTCAGGACCCAGACTATTTTTCAGGTCTTGATTCGATAGAAAAAAGAAATCTTTAAAGCCCTAATTTGATAATTCTACTAATTTTCAAGCCCTGAACTTATAAATTCCATATAATTAATATACATCGTTTCATCTCATCATATTCAATACCATAAACACATAGTATGTTATTATACGAAATGGGGAAAAAGATTTACCCTTTTGAGCAAGAAAAGATTGATTGAACATTCCCTTTCTTCCCCAATCTCCCAAAGCCAAAAAGTTAACAGTGCTAGTATTATGGCTGAGTGGATGATGAATTTGTTTCATGAAATAAGCTGGTACTACATTGCTCAGAAAAAGAAAAGATACCAACAAAGACAGAATTTGAATACAACATTTGTCAGTATAATTAGCCATTTTAAATTTATGATGCCAAATGCAAGAATGTGTTGGATGTGATTGTTCATTTTTCCTTTACCTGCTTATATATATATATAGACTGGGAAGAATGGATAGAATTAGTATTGGCTCGTACATTATTAATGTTGACAATTTTTATTCAATGCCATATTTTTTTTAGATTTAGAAATTGTGCATTCATCATTTTTGCTTCAAATGCATGAATTTCCAATCCTATTTTGATTACGTGGAAGATGGGATTATAATTTCCCCTATGTTTGATTCAAGATCACGACTCATTTATTACAATCTTGAATAATTACCAAGAATATTTTAATTTAGTAATGATAATATATCTTTTGAAAAGTGATGCACAAAATTTTGTCTTTAAAAATGCAAATTATTTTGCCATGCGGAGAGTGTGGCTTGCAAGAGAGGCGGTGGCAATTAAGGTGGAGAAGATGTTAGGGAAATTAAATAAACGAATTAATTCTACGACTCTTTATAAGTTTGGACTTTTAGATGAGATGCAATTTTTTCATTGTATCAGAACCTTCATGCTCATGCCCTCGTCGTGGGTTCGAATCCCGCTGAAAACAACTCCACTCATATTAAATTGTCCACTCGATGTGTCTCCTCCCAATGATGGAGTAAAACACATGATTAAGGGGGAGTGTTAGGGAAATTAAATAAACGAATTAATTTCATACCTATTGATATTTTCAATGATAATAAATACAATGAATCAGAAGGGTATACTCGAAATTGGGCCATAGTCCTAAAGACCCAAAAAGAATTTCGCCGAGAAGTTGGGTGACATTGAAATTAATTTATTAATTTATTATTAGGTAATTTATTAATGAAACACAATTAATTTATTAATTTTTTTTTGTTTTCCAAATTGAAAATAGATGAACTTATGCATGACTTTTCAATATATAGATGACTTCCCAATGTTTGCCTCCACCATAAACAAAACGAAGAAACGAGGAGTCAATTTCGCAGCTCCAGTGGAAAACAGACTCTGTTGACGGTACGGACGAATCTTCATATACACCCGATCACCGGCCAAAAATTCCAGGGGTTGGCGATATTTGTTCGCCTCATGGATCATCCATTGATGTGCACGCCACAAATGGGTCTTCAACTCACTCAAAATATAGTCCAGTTCGTGCACTGCGTCCGCGAGCAATTAGACCCGAATTTCCCCCGACAGGAAAGGGGCAATAGGCGGTGGTGGGAGCCCGTACACCACCTCGAAGGGAGTCGTACCTGAAGTCAACTGAAAACCCGTATTGGAGTAGAATTCCGCCCACCAGATCCACTTTTCCCACTATTTCGGACATCCCGAAACGAGCAGCGCAAATACGTTTCCACACATCTATTCAACACCTCAGTTTGTCCGTACGTTCCGGATGATACACAGAGCTCATCCTTAATTTGGTTCCTAAGGCTTTAAACATTTCCCACAAAAAAGAACATGGGAACAGTGGGTCGCAATCCGAAACTATTGCCCAAGCCCCGTATAGTTTCATGATATCCCTCATAAAAAAACTCAGCCACTGATTTCGCGATGAACGGATGTTTCAGTCCCAAAAAATGCCCGTACTTCGAAAAATGATCCACCACCAAGATACAAGCAAAGCCACTCGAACGAGGTAAACCTGTGATAAAATCAATACTGATATCTTCCTAAACTAGACTCGGAATCGGTAAAGCCCGACCAGCGACTTGGTTTCATACTTGTTCTTTAGACAAACACCGCATTCCGATACGAACTTCATCACTACCCATATCATACCTTGCCAGTAGACAAACGATGCCAAACACTTATATGTCCGAAGGGCCCCCGCATGCCCCCCAACTGGGGTCATGTGGAATTCGTGGAGTAGTTTAGGGACCCATTGTGAGAGCTTCAGAATCACTAATATGCCTTTATAGAATAGGGTGTTCCTGGCCCAAGTGAAGTGTTTTGGGTCGGGTCGACCCATTTCCATATCAGAAATGATCCTTACAAGCCCGCTATCTGCACAAACCTTACCTTACAGTGCCGTCCAATCTAGCCAGTGAGAGAATGAGATGGCGTTAAGTTCAATTTCCTCATCCCAGCGTGACAAGGCGTCCACTGCTTTTTTGTTTACCCCCTCTTTGTAAACCACCTCGAAATCATACCCAAATAGTTTGGCAGCCCAGTTTTGTTGAGCCGGGGTAGTCAATGGCTGAGTCAATAAATGCTTCAAACTACGGTGATCGATGCGCATGGTGAAGCGACGTCCAAGTAAGTAAGGACGCCAATGTTGCACCTCGAGGACCAAAACAATTATCTCTCGCTCATATGCTGATCTGGATAGAATTCGACCCGTTAATTGCTTGTTGAAATAGGCAATTGGCTATTTCTCTTGCATCAGATTAGCCCTCAACCCACACACGAAAGCATCACATTCGATCACTAATTGCCTTGAAAAATGCGGCATCATTAGAACCCAGGCTGATGTCAATGCAGATTTCAACTCCTGGAAGATGGCTTCCGCCTCGAGTGGCCACTGCCACTTCGACACCCCCTTTTTATTCAGCAAGGCAGTAAGGGGGCTAGCTATCTTTCCATAGTCCCGTATGAAAAAATCGATAGTAACCCGTGAGGCCCAAAAATCCCCGCAAACCCTTAAGTGACTGCGATTGTGGCCATTCGATCACCACCCCAATCTTGGCTGGGTCCATTTGCACCACATTATACGACACAACATATCCCAAATACTCAACTTGTGAACTCCCCAAAGTGCATTTCTTCATATTAATAACTAATAATTGTGCGAGGAGAGTGTGGAATACCCGATGAAGGTGTTGAATGTGGGACCTCCAAGAAGTACGGTAAATCAGAATGTCATGAAAAAGACCAAAATGAATAGGTGCAAGCAAGCCCGGAAGATATCGTTCATTAGACTCTGGAAAGTGGTGGGGGCATTCTTTAATCCGAATGGCATGACAATGAATTCATAATGACCTGAGTAAGTACAAAAGGCTGTCTTTGGAATGTCTTCCAGAGGTGACCTGATTTTGGGTTAACCGGCTCGCAAATCCAACTTGCTAAAGTAACGGGCGCCATGTAACTCATCTAATAACTCCTGAATGACCAAGATTGGGTATTTGTCTGAAACCGTGACTTTATTAAGGGCTCGATATCAACATAAAACCGCCATGACCTGTCTTTCTTTCGCACAAGAAGAATCGGGCTCAAGTACGTGCTCGAGCTAGGGCGAATGATCATCGCCGCAACATCTCCGCCACTAGTTTCTCCGTTTTGTCTTTCTGCAAGTGATTGTACCGATACGGTCTAACCGAGACCGGGGTAGTATTGGCTTGAAGTGTGATGTGGTGGTCATAGGTATGACTCAGTGGCAGCGAGGAAACGACTTCGTAATCCCTGAAATTCAGAAACTAGACCGTTCAACTTATTACGATGCGCATTGAAGGAGAGGTCCCCGCAAAGGTGAACCTTCGAACCCATAATAGTAAAATACATTGTCAACTTAGCCAAATTAGCCATGATATCCCCCAATATTGATAATAACGATACTTCTTAAATCAAATCAATACCACTCAAAGGAAAACTATAGCAATCAATGTGAAAAGTATGTCGATTAAGGGTGAGAAGTACTGACTTACATTCACCGTGCACATTGACCCGTGAGCCATCTCCCAGAATAACTTGATACTCAGCCACCTTGTCAATTGGTATGCCGAGTTTGC
Source organism: Stenogyne calaminthoides (assembly GCA_037126765.1). Classification (NCBI taxonomy): domain Eukaryota; kingdom Viridiplantae; phylum Streptophyta; class Magnoliopsida; order Lamiales; family Lamiaceae; genus Stenogyne; species Stenogyne calaminthoides. The sequence continues at coordinate 8,211,454 of JBBCBC010000012.1, read as the reverse complement.
ATGCTACTGACTCCGAGAGGAAGCACTGGGTCACCCCGCTGCCAATCATGGTAAGCAGGCACCGATCGCGCACTCGCCAAAAAAGTTTCATCGTGGTTGCCCCATCAAACCTATTGGAGAAGAGGTCCGAAAGCTAGACTGAGGCGCACTCGGGATTGTCTTGCATTTGATCCTCATGGGGAATGAGGTCAACCGATGGGTTGGGATCTAAACCAATATCATCTGGTTTTCCATCCATTCCATCAATGAGAACACTCAAATACTTAGTTGCACACTTGTGCAATGGTCCATACGGTTGGCTACAACGGTAACACTTACCCTTAGTGCGAAATTCCCACGCTTCCTTGGCCAAAAGGTGGTGATAATTCCGGTTCGGGCGTGGGCTGGAAGAACCCGTTGAAGAGGATTGAGGGCCTTGTGGATGTGACCCCTATGTCCCAAATGTCGGAGCTTGAATAGGTGATGTCTCACCATGAAAGAAAGAAGGTGGGATGCTGGACCCGTCTTGCTGGAAGGCTGGCCGAGAGAAGTGGTTGAGCGAGTGATGATGAGCGAGTGATGCGTCTCACCGCCCGAATGGCTGAATGAACATCCCCTGTTTCCGCATCAGATATGCGGTCCCGAACCGAGGGCTTGAATCCCCCCAAAAACATCCCCAAATACTGGTCGGCGGGTAAATTAGGTAGTTGAGCCACCCATTTCTCAAACGTCGGAGAGCCCTATGGGCCCAGAACATGGCCCGTCTAGACATGGCGATCAGGGCGAGTTGAACCCAGTCCCCCGCAGGTCAGCTTGCGCAAGTCAAGCCATGGGGTCGGAACCATCAAAAAGAGGTAATTCCCAACTTTCGACTGCTATGTACCCGGTTGGTAGAGGTGGCATAGGGCCCGCAGCCCCCCGAGCAAAGACGATGCCGTGGTGTTGGTGTATACCGTAAAACAAACTTTTAGTGGGCTTTTGTGGATGTATATTTGATTTCCTTATTATCTGAAATAAATGATTTTTCACATTCTTGCATTCTTAGAAATTACTTGTATGTCTGTTATCTTATATTGTAGACAATGTGGTGGGTTTGTAGTCACACAGAAGATCACATTTTCAAGTTCCTTGTAAGATATAAATATTATTCACAACTGAGATAGTTCTGGACATAACTATTGGTTTAAGTTATAGTATAAACTTGTTGGTGGCTTGTCTTGGCCATTAGTTTATACTAGTGTGTTGTGTCGTATTGAATGTGTCACATATAAGACATGTTCTTCTATTATGACTGTTATGAAGAACTAGAGGTCTTGGTGACTTTTATAATTCTTAACCCTAAGTGTGATATTTAGATATGTGGGGTGCTTGTTCACTACTTTGATTTACCATGGGTGAGAATCTTGGTAGATTCTTCATACTCCGTATTTTGGGTAGTGACATCGATATCATGATGTCTATTTATTGGCATTAGGACACCGTGTCCTGGACATCCAGGATGATGACGTCCCCTTGAGGAAACCCATAAAGGATTGTCGTATTAAACTCTGCAGTTGGATTTAATCCGTACGACAACTAGGTTGTGTGGTATTACTCGATGAATAATAGACATTAATTAATTAAAGCAGTCAGAAACTTTAATAATTAATGGACGTGCGATATCTTTAACACGGGGAAACATAAAGTCTAATAGAAGCCCTGATTCAGTTCGGGATAGGACGGGAGTGCAACATTAATTCTCTAGTGGGATGAAATAAATGTTCTCTGGGCAAATAATGTTCTGGGTTAAACATAAGAGTATTTGGGTCCGTAAGAAGCCCAAACCCTATACCTTCTAATGGATCCCTAGTTTGGCCCATAAAACCTATGGAGTATATATAAAGGAGTCTTGTATTCGTCTCAAAGGGCTAGTACACGAAATTGAAAACGCAGCAGCCGGTGAACTAGGTTTTGAGGAGACGAAACAACAGACACCTTCTCTACGTTCGATAGATTGTTGTCCACTCGGTATTCGAACAAGGTTGGGAGACAAACTAGAAAATTTGTAGTGGAATCAACGCCTCGATCTTCAAGGGTAACGAATCTAAACTTTGCTTTAGACGCACATTTAGGTTTTATATTTGTTACGTGTACGTTTGGTATCCGACAACGATCCTGGTGACGGACCATCCTCACTGGCGTGTTCCATAAATTGGTATCAGAGCCTAGATTCGTGGATTGTTGGCTCTGCCTGAAACGTTTTTGTTTCTTGATGTCGTTTCTATTTTATTTGTGTTTGGATCTTTTCTCTGTCTCAACCCTTGTGTGATGTTGTAATCGTTTTTCCCACCAGATAATAAATGTGGGGTAGTATAGGCATTTTTTTCATAGATCACTATAGTAGGGTTTTGCTTGTTCTTGTTGTAATTTTGATCGCAAGGATGGGCGATGTCGGATGGAGGATCTGGAAACGGTAATTAGAGTTTTTTTTTCGTGGCCACTGGACAGTGAAAACTGTTTTGGCCATAACTTTTGACTCGGGTGTCCGTTTTCTGCTTATAACCCCTTTTCGGAAACGTCTTGAAGTTATCTACATTCATCACTGCTTTGCTATGACAACCTGTGGTGAAAGCTAATTAAATTTCCTTGATGAAGTTTTCTACCAGTTTAAGTCGGTGAACTTGAACTCGAGCCGTTTACCTTGCGTGAGAAGCTGATGCGAGGCATCCATCTAGGACCTCTTATTTATCATTATAATAGCTTAGAATAGACTGTTTTTGATAGTTTTTTCAAGGGGTTGCGATAGATGTGCATTTATTTTTGCTTTTATTTATCGCATCTTGCTTTGTTGTGGCATGCTTGTGTTTCTTTTTCATGATTTGCTTGCCTGTGAATAACCTTCATGTTATAAATGACTGAGTGATATAGATGTGAATTTTAATTAATTCATAGGCCTTCACAATTGGTCTTTAAGTAAGGTGTCTGTTGCTCGTGGGACCTTGGAGTCTCCCCCTAACGGATGCAACATTCACGAGCTTACTAGTTAAGACTTTTAATCAAAATATTTTGATCTTTAGATGAAGTGTGTGGTCCTCCCTAACGGATGTATCATTCATGAGTTCATCGGTAAATAATAATTCAAGATAAATGTAGTGAATTGTTTGCTAGCGGCGTGTTCTCATGGTAAGCTCGTCAATTGTGAATAGTGGTTCTTACAGTTAAATTGTGGTCATCACTACTTAGATGTGAATTTTAATACATCTTCCCAACGGGGTTCCTGTTCTAATTCACATGGACAATTAAAGTCCAACTGTTAATTTCGTTCGTCATAAGGATAAGTTGATGTGATATTGAAATTAAAGACTGGATGTCTGGTTGATGAACACATGCGCAAAAGGCCACCCTAATGTGGCTTGCATGTGTGTTTGTTGGGCTATTGGAGGTTGTGTTGAATGTTGGCTTTTGAAGGTTTTCAATATTTTATGCTTCAACTTATGTGATTTAATGCTTGCATGCATTTTATTCATTTCAGATAATTATGATGTCGTTCAACCAGCTTATGGTCATTTTAAATCAAAATAAGCTTACTGGTCCAAATTATTTGAATTGGAAAAGAAATTTGGACATTGTCCTAGTTGCAGATGAGTACAAGTTTGTGCTCAATACACTTGCTCCTGCACTTTGGGACCCGATTCCACTGAAGAGCAAAATGAGGCTCATAAGAAGTGGCACAAGGCCAATGAGATGGCTCGTTATTATATTTTGGCCTCGATGTCAAGTATTTTACAACAACATCATCAAAATATGCCTACTGCCGCAGAAATGATGTTGAGCCTAAAAGAGCTTTTTGGTGAGAAAGATAGGGCTGCCAGTTTTGAGGCTATGAGGAATATTATATCAACCCCTATGCCAGAGGGAGCATCCGTGAGGGACCACGGTCTCAAGATGATGGAATATCTTAATGAGATAGATGTCCTCGGAGGAGAAATTGATTGTAATACCAAGATCGATATGATCCTGCACTCGCTCCCAAAGTCCTTTGAAAACTTCTGTTTAAACGTGATCATGAGTAAGAAGGACTATACCATAGCCGAGCTTCTTGCGGAATTGGTCGCGGCGGAGGGTCAAATGGGTAAGGACCACAGGCTCATGTTTCTGTTCAAGCTGGATCTTCTTCGTCTAAGGGCGGGAAGAAGAAAAAGTCTTTATAGAAAAAGGGTGGTGGAAACAGTGGGAGCAAGAAACTAACGCCTTCTGATGGCGTGAAAAAACCGAAAGGAAAATGCTTCAAATGCAACAAGACAGGACACTGGAAGTCTGATTGTCCTCTCCTGAAAAAGGACAACTCTAGTACGTCTCTTGCTCTGGTTGTTGAAACATGTTTTGCGGCTTGTTCTGCCTTTTCTTGGGAAGTAGATACAGGAGCCACTGATCATGTTTGTTATACCTTGCATGGGTTTCTGCAAACAAGACAACTGAGTGAGGGCGAGATTATTATCAGTTTGGGCAATGCTGCGACAGTAGCAGTAGTCGCAGTGGGAGGTGTGCACTTATGTTTTTCTAATTCTGTTTTAGTATTAAAGAACGTTTTGTACGTGCCGAGTTTTCGGAAGAATTTAATTTCAGTTTCGAAGTTGTTTTTGGATGGATGCTGATCAGTTGTTTTTAGTGACAAAGTTGTTATTATGAGAAATGACTTTTTAATCTGTTCTGGCGCGTTGGAAAATAATCTTTATACTATTACTTGTGCATATCGTACTATGACTGAAGCTCATTCATCGTCATCATCAAATAAGAGAAAAGAACCTTCTAAGATGAATCAAACATACCTTTGGCACCTAAGATTGGATCATGTCAACATGAAAAGGATTCAAAGACTGGTAAGTAGTAGGTTTTTGGAGTCTCTCCAAGTGGAACCATTCTCAGTCTGCGAATCTTGTTTGGAAGGCAAGATGACCTCGAGGCCTTTTAAGGCCAAGGGGAATAGGGCCAATGATGTGTTGGAATTGATTCACTCTGATTTGTGTGGACCCATGTCTGTTCAAGCAAGAGGTGGTTTTGAGTATTTTGTCACTTTCATTGACGATTACTCAAGATATGAATACATCTATCTGATGCGCCACAAGTCTGAATACTTTGGCAAGTTCAAAGAATTTAGGGCAGAAGTGGAGAACCGTCATGGTATGAGTATCAAGTCACTACGATCTGATCGTGGTGGCGAATACCTTAGCAATGAATTCAGGCAACACTTATTAGAGAACGGGATTACATCCCAGCTCACCGCACCTGGTACTCCCCAACAGAATGGCGTGGCTGAGAGAAGGAATAGGACTATATTGGATATGGTAAGATCGATGACGAGTTATGCTTCATTACCTACCTCCTTTTGGGGATATGCCTTGGAAACGACGGCGTACCTTCTAAATTACGTACCTTCTAAAGCGGTTCCAAAAACTCCAATTGAATTGTGGTCCGGGCGAAAGCCTAGTCTAAACCACATTCGGATTTGGGGTTATCCATCACATGTGCTGAATAAGGAAGTTGATAAGTTGGTACCTAGAACTGAAGTAAGACTGTTTGTAGGATACCCTAAGGGAACGAGAGGTGGCTATTTTTATAGTCCTAACGATCAGAGGGTGATGGTGAGTACCAATGCCCGGATTTTAGAGAAGACTATATGAATGAGCATAAGCCCAATAGTGAGATCATTTTTAATGAGTTGAGGGGAGACAATAGCACACCGAGTGTGCAAGAGGAATCCCACAAGAGACTGCACAATGTGGTTACTCTGATGAACCCTTGTATGCATTATCTCGTCGTAGTGGGAGGGTTGTTCGTCAACCTGATCGTTTCATATTTGTGGGAGAGTCTGCGGACTTGATTCCAAATGATGAACATGATGATAATGATCCCTGGACTTACAAAGAGGCAATTCAAGATAAAGATGCAGAGTCTTGGCACAAATCTATGGATTCAGAGATTGAATATATGGATGTTATGGAAGTGTATGACCTAAGTGAACTTCCCCATGACAAGAAAGCCATTGGGTGTAAGTGGGTCTACAGACGTAAGAGAGGATCTGATGGGAAGATTATTACTTTTAAGGCATGGTTGGTGGCAAAAGGTTTTACCCAGAAAGAAGGAATCGACTATGACGAGACCTTTTCACCAGTAGTCATGCTAAAGTTGATCCGAATTCTCTTATCCATAATTAATCACATGAACTATGAGATTTGACAAATGGATGTCAAGACAACTTTCATTAATGGAAACTTGGATAAGGACATCTATATGCAACAACCCGAGGGTTATGTGAAGAAAGGCCAAGAGCATCTAGTCTGGAAGCTGAAAAAGTCTCTTTATGGGCTAAAGCAAGCTTCCAGGTCTTGGAACATTCGTTTTGATGAGGTGATCAAATCTTTTGAATTTGAACAATGTCAAAATGAAAGTTGTGTGTACAAGAAGAGTAATGGAGATGTAGTGGTATTCTTAGTACTGTACGTAGATGATATTCTTCTTATTGGTAACAAAGTGAAAGTATTATCAGACGTAAAGGTGTGGCTTTCAGAACAGTTTCAAATGAATGATATGGGAGAAGCATCGTACATTCTTGGTATTAAGGTCATTCGTGATTAGAAAAAGAGAATGTTGTGTTTATCTCAAGCGTCTTACATTGATGCTGTGATTGCTCGTTTTAACATGCAAAACTCCAAGAAAGGATTACTACCTTTCAGACATGAAGTTCCCCTATCTAAGGATATGTGTCCTAAGACACAATAGGAGATAGAGGAGATGGCTAAGGTTCCTTATGCCTCAGCTGTAGGATGTCTTATGTATGTAATGTTGTGTACGAGGCCTGATATTTGCTATGCAGTCGGCATGGTAGCGAGATATCAGTCTAACCCTGGTCAATGACATTGGATTGTTATCAAGTACATTCTTAAGTATTTGAAAAGGACTCGAATTATGTGCTGGTATACAAGTCAGACAGTATGATTCCTTTAGGTTATACCGATTCAGATTTCCAAGCTAATCAAGATGAATGGAAGTCTACCTCGGGTTATGTGTTTATATTGGGAGGTGGAGCTATATCTTGGAGAAGTGAAAAGCAAAAATACATTACGGACTCCACTATGGAAGCCGAGTACGTAGCTGCCTCAGAGGCTGCTAAGGATGTTGTCTGGCTACGTAGTTTCTTACTGGACTTAGGGGTTTCTCAGAGTATGCCGAGGTGTATCATTATTTATTATGATAATGAGGGTGCAGTGGCAAACTCAAAAGAATCTAGAGCCCACAAAGTGAGTAAACACATAGAGCGAAAGTACCACATTATACGAGATATCATAAATCGAGGAGACGTAGTTGTGGCTAAGATTGCATCATTGAACAACCTGGCTGATCCTTTCACAAAGACTCTGGCGATAAAAGTCTTTGAGAAACATGTAGAGGGTCTTGGTTTATGATGTATTACAGCTAGACTTTAAGTATAAGTGGGAGAATTGTTATGGCTTTATGTGTATACTAAAAGTTTAGCTTTAGTATAAATGGGAGATTGTTGGTGTATACCGTAAAACAAACTTTTAGTGGGCTTTTGTGGATGTATATTTGATTTCCTTATTATCTGAAATAAATGGGCTTTTCACATTATTGCATTCTTAGAAATTACTTGTATGTTTGCTTATCTTATATTGTAGACAATGTGATGGGTTTGTAGTCACACAGAAGATCACATTGTCAAGTTCCTTGTAAGATATAAACAATATTCACAACTGAGATGGTTCTGGACATGACTATTGGTTTAAGTTGTAGTATAAACTTGTTGGTGACTTGTCTTGATCATTAGTTTATACTAGTGCGCTGTGTCGTATTGAATGGGTCACATATAAGACATGTTCTTCTATTCTGACTGTTATGAAGAACTAGATGTCTTGGTGACTTTTATAATTCTTAACCTTAAGTGTGATATTTAGATATGTGGGGTGCTTGTTCACTACTTTGATTTACCATGGGTGAGAATCTTAGTAGATTCTTCATACTCCGTATTTTGGGTAGTGACATCGATAACATGATGCCTATTTATTGGCATTAGGGCACCGTGTCCTGGACATCCAGGATGATGACGTCCTCTTGAGGAAACTCATAAAGGATTGTCGTATTAAACCCTGCAGGTGGATTTAATCCGTACGACAACAAGGTTGAGTGGTACTACTCAAGGAATAATAGACATTAATTAATTAAAGCAGTCAGAAGCTTTAATAATTAATGGACATGCGATATCTTTAACACGGGGAATCATAAAGTCTGATAGAAGCCCTGATTCAGTTTGGGATAGGACGGGAGTGCAATATTAATTCTCTAGTGGAATGAATTAATGTTCTCGGGCCAAATAATGTTCTGGGTTGAACATAAGAGTATTTGGGTCCGTAAGAAGCCCAAACCCTATACCTTCTAATGGATCGCTAGTTTGGCCCATGAAACCTATGAAGTATATATAATGGAGCCTTGTATTAGTCTCAAAGGGCTAGTACACGAAATTGAAAACGCAGCAGCCGGTGAACTAGGCTTTGAGGAGACGAAACAACAGAACCTTCTCCACGTTCGATAGATTGCTGTCCACTCGGTATTCGAACGAGGTTGGGAGACAGACTAGAAGATCTGTAGTGGAATCAACGCCTCGATCTTCTAGGGTAACAAATTAAACTTTACTTTAGACGCACGTTTAGGTTTTATATTTATTACGTGTACGTTTGGTATCCGTCAACGATCCTGGTGACGGATCGCCCTCACCGGCGTGTTCCATCAAGTGGATAGTTCAGCAAAGGGCGTGTGTAAGGCACGTGCATCGGCCATGAAGGAATCGCCCACCTGCTTCGATTCTGGCTTGGAACCGGAAGAACCCACCCCATCGTCGCGACGAACTGGTCAATTTTTTTGGAGTGTTCAAGCAGCGCGGCGGACTGTTCAGTAAGGGCCAACTGGAATTTGCCCAAACTTTTCTCTACAGAGTCCAGTTGATCTTTCTCGGATATTGATCGGGTGTTGTTCATGGAGAAAAAAGTCTAGTAGGTCAGACCAAATTGATAGAGTGTACAAGAGTTGGGCAAGTAAAAACAATCAAACACAAAACCAATCCAGGAGATGAGGATCCACAGAGTGAAACTGTGCCACAAGCCGTTGGCTGCAGAAAATAATAATCTCGATAAAAACATAATTAGGGTTAATCCGAATATAAATAGTTCTCCCGAAATCGGCCCATGAAAAAGGCCGGACTAATTAACCCAAAGTAATTAACGGTAAATTCAATAACTAAAGATAGACTAATTAAAATACTAAAATCATTAAACTCCACTCCTCTTCTTCTTGTGCTGGTACACTTGGATCGGGGGCAATCTATCACAAACCATTCAAGATCTTAAACATTTATATATAAAATGCATTTATTATATTTTATAAATTTCGATATTAATAAATTGAGATGTTTGGACTATACTATAATGAAATTTTTTTGATATTTTTTCATTTTTATTATAGGGAGGTACTAAATGGGCAGATTCTACCTAGGGCAGAATCATTAAAAAAAATTTGTCCTCAATCAAGTCCACTAAGGATCTGCCCTCAATCAAGCTCACCAAGTCTAAAGTAGTTTTTTCTGCTCAGGGCAGAATCTGTTCACTAAGAATTACCCTTTATTATATTAATATTAATTGGGTCCTTCTACAGGCTCTGTCCCTGGTTTTCACCCACGAATACCAACGGTTATTACAATGCTCTAATACGTTGTTATTACAGATTAAATCATAAATGTGCCCGGTGATCTAATTATCACTTTTCTTTAGCGTAAAACTATGCACATTTGCGCCAGAAACATCATAAAAAGTTACATTTGCTTCGATTCTTGAAAGTTGAACTGATATAAAACCTTGTCCGTCATGGTAGAACTTCAAGTTGTTCTTATGTCCATCTCTATTAAAAGTATTACCCCATGCCTTTGACCCTCCTCCACTTGTCAAGAATTCTATTGGCCTGCAAAAAAAAAAAAAAAGGGTTCTAATTTTTCATATGTACAACAATAAACGGATAGATAAACACAAAAAAATGTATTTTGGTCAGATTATTTACACTCCGGTATTGTTGATGTGTTCTAGGCAGTGATCGTGTCCATTTATGTAGATGGGAACCTTGTTTGCCTGGAAAAAAAAATTATTAAGTGAAAAAAATTAATACTACCTTTTAGTTAGATAATTAATAGTATTTAAAAATTTACTTGAGTGCACATTGCGACTGGTGTATAAAAGTATTTATCGAAAATGTATGTCTATACCTCTAGAATTGGCAAGAGTGTGTTCTGGAGTTCCATGGTATCTCCTCGTTTTCCAATGGTTCTTATCGGGTGATGTCCAACGACAATTTTTCAGGTTGCCGTTGATGTCCTGAGGCCAATTTTCAAATTCTGTAGAGTACAAATGCAGATTCAGATTGATGTATGAAAAACGTTTTCTTTATTACAAATCAAAATTCTTGTTTGTTTATCTTGATTTTGGTATAATAGTTAATATATTATAAAATTCTATCTATAACATACTACATCCAATCCTAAAAATCTTTTGTTTTATAATTTGAGGGTGAAATTAAGAAGGCAATAGAATGATAAATATAGCCTTATTGGAATAACTATTTACTAAATTCACATTTCTTGGTTTTAGCCCTATGAAAGAATATTAATGGGATTGAGGTAGGGGTAAAAGAGGAAAAAATGGGGAAAAAACAGCTAAAATAATTTCCTCTCTTAAAATAAGAGTTATTTGAGGATCGGATGGAGTACATATTACCTTTTTTTTTTCAAATATAATTTTCAATACACTATCATCATCTACCACCTACTTGGAAAATATGATAGTAAATTTATAGATTTCAAAATCATATCCCGTGGAATCATTTATATTGTATATCTAAAATTTGGTTTTCAAAACCCAAAATAAATATCACATTGAGTCACAAACTTATAACGTCCAAGGGTTTTGAAACTAACCTGCAAGAGGGTCGAAAGGTATTGGTTTCGGGGCAACACGCCTGTCCAATTGAAGTTGGTTTTTGGTGTTTTAATAAAATACTTATTAATGAACGGATTTGTGTCGATGAAGAAAATGTCCAGTATCCCTGTAAACGGTACTCAATTTATATGTTAAAATTTACGAAAAATCAAGAAAACTAAACTCGAATTCATTGTAAGAAACAACAAATAATGTTCATGAAAAATAATTAATAATATTCAATGAAAACAATTACTACCTCAGTTTCATTTTAGTTGTCTTTTAAAGATATTTCTCACAGTTTAAGAAAATCAGTAAATAACAATAAATATATAAAAATAAATATAGAGTAGGTTTTTTGTAAACACTAATTCATATGGACTCTCTTTTTTTAGTTGTTGTTATGCATACACACTATCATTTTTAAAAAAAAATGTTTGATTTTTTAAACGGTGATAGTGCGTATTCATAACAATGATATTTAATAAAAAAATGTACAAATTTATTTATTAATGCATATTATCAAAAAAATATAAGTAGAATGGCAAAATTGGAATGCCGTATTTAATTTTCATTGATTTTAGTGCAAAACAATAATTATACTTTTGAGATAAAAGTTTTATTTTTAAAAAAGATTAAATAATAATAAAATGGGACAAAGAGAATAATATTTACTAACTAATACTATTTAATAAAATAAATTATAGTACTAATTTTAAATGAACTTAAATTATACAATACAATTAACGTATAAATGTATCTGCGAAAAATAAAAGTTACCAGCTTGAACAATGTAAGACCGGTAGCAGTTCCATCTTGGGTCCCTCTTTTTCAGAACCGGACTCAGTTGCGCCATTGCATCCCCATGATAATCATGGTTTCCCAAAACTACATTTTTTAAACAAAATAAATTATTTGAGAAATAATATAATAAAATTAGTTTCATACTTTTACATAGGTTCGAATTTTTTGGATGAGTTGAATCTTTTATGGTATCAGAGCCCACGCCATGGGCTCGACTCTGACTGAAAGCAACTCCATTCATATAAACAAATTAATTTATATCTCTCTACAAATTCAAACTTTTAGATAAGATGAATTCTTTCATAAATATGTTTATTAACTTACATCTATTTTGAATTTTCTTTCATATTAATATGAATTATATGAGTATTCATAACAATTAGATTGATGGATAGGGGTGAGCATTCGATTATTTTGTTATCGGACAGAATCGAAATAGCAAAACCGGAATATTTACCATAATGAACCAAAACTAAACCATTTGACTACATAATCGAACTTAACCAAATTGAATTTTTCGATTTCGATAAAATAATCGAAATAACCGAAATTATTTGACACTATAAAAAACCATTTTTAAAGGCACATGTCCAAATTTTACGTAGAAATTCAGATATTAAATAACACAACACAAGGTCAAATGATACTAGACTACTACATAAGTTAACAATCAACATATGATATATATATAGTGTTTTATTTCGGTTAGAAAAATGAATAAATTAATTAGAGTTAGGATTATATATATATATATAATGTATTATTTCGGTTCTATTTTAGATTTCTCGGGAATTTTACCATAAAAATTGAAATCGAAAACTAAAAAATCTAAAATTCAAAATCGAAATCGAACCGAATGCCAAATTAACCGAACCAAAATTTTATTTTAATTCGATTTAACTTGATTTTTCAATTTTTACTGAATAGTGTTCATCCTACTGATGGATCTAGAGAACTTACTTGTATACCAAGGTTTCTGGAGGCTTCTTGCAGTATATATTTTGGTAAATGATTGTGTAAAAGCAAGATCATTTACTCCTGTTAATCCATCTTTGTAAAAATTATCACCAGTTGAGACTACCATGTCGATGCCTAACTTTGCTCCAATCTCTCCCATCTGCATCCCACATTTGAAAGTAATAAAATTATTGTAACAACTAGGAACAATGTCAATTCAGACGAAAGTTAATAAAACTATTGATTTAAAGCCTAAAAGAATTTTAATGTCGATTTAAAATTTCAAAAATAAAAAATCATCAATTTAGGATCCGGAAGATAGTAATTATCAATTCTTGGACACATAAATATTAAGACATATTGAAATCTTATACTTTATATCCTTATCATCTGTACATTATAGTTTTTTCATTGCTACTTTCTTTTCTTTCCACTTGCGTGAAAATAATATTTTTTTCTTTTTGGAATTACAATTATATATATATATATATGAATAATTAGGAATTATAAGATGTTAAACACGATCTTAAAATATATGATTTTTAAACTTATAGTTTCTATTTTTCAGGCTCCTACGGACTAATAATTTCTAATTTTTCTGATCCTAAATTGATAGGAAAAAAAATTTAGGCCCTAAATTGAAACATTATTTCATCTCATCATATTAAACATTATAAACACATGTATATATTTTTATACAAAATGGGCAAAAAGTTTTACCCTTTGAGCAACAAGAGATTGATTGAACATTCCCTTTCTTCCCCAATCTCCCAAAGCCAAAAAGTTAACAGTGCTAGCATTATGGCTGATTGGATGATGAATTTGTTTGAAATAAGCTGTTACTACATTGCTCAGAAAAAGAAAAGATACCAACAAAGGCAGAATTTGAATACAACATTTGTCAGTATTAGCCATTTTGAGTTAATTTATGGTTCTAAATGCAAGAATATGTTAGATGCGATTGCTCACTTTTCCTTTACATGATTATATAGACATGGAAAAATGGATAGAATTAGTATTGGATCATACATTATTAATTTAGGTAATTTAATTTTATTCAATACTTCCACAGTAATTTATAGTTTTTTAGATTTAGGAATTGTGCATTCATCATTTTTACTTTCAAATGCATGAATTTCCAATCCTATTTTATTTTGATATGAGGAGATGGGATTCTATTTTTCCCTCTGTTGGATTCAAGATCAGGACTCATTTATTATAACTATTAGAGAATTAATATTTGTCTCTTGGCATCATATTCTTAAATCAAACTTCTGGTTCTTAGGATTTTCTATGAATGAGCAGCTCGGATGTCTTTTTAAGACTAGCTTAATTCCAAATAAAAAAATTTAAAAAGATGGTGTTTAAATATTTATAAATATTTATTTTTTACATTTTCTTGCAGTAATAAGTTGGGTTATTCTCAATAGTTGATCGTTGGATGAAAAATTGAATATGATAAATTTAGAGAGTCAATTTAAAAAAATAGAAACGACCTGCACCAATATAAAATAGGGATAAAATTGACAACAAGAAAAAGGGGAATTGCTATGAAATTTTTCTACAAAAATAAAAGTTTTCAAATGGCTATGAAATTTTAGAATACTAAAAATAATTTGGTCATTAAAAATTGAGAATTGAAAATGACTTGTCTACATAAAAATTTTAGAATAATCTATAAAATAATTATCTACAAAAAAAATTTCTATTTCACAAAAAAAATTCAGTGTTATTAACCTAAATAATTATAATCTCTAGTTCATGTTTAGATCATAAAAAATATGTGTTGCTTGTTATCATATCTTAATATAACTTCTCATTTAAATCACTTGCAAAAACACTTGGTATTACTACCTTATTACATAAATTTTCACATAAATTTAGAACGGATGAAATCTCTCATAAGTCATAACCCAAGGTCATATAGCTCCTACGGTTTTTTGTCCCCTAGATTTAGAAAATGCAGAGGTTTCCCAAAAACATCATAAAATGTGATTCTTCCATTCTTCTTTGTGAGCTTCACAGAAATGAATCTTTGCCCATCGTAATAAAACTGCACTTTGCTCTCATTATGCATTCCTCGATTAATTATATTTTTCCAAGCCTTCGATCCACCTCCACTTGTTAAAAAATGCATCGACCTACATCAAAACTCGGCAAGTTTAATAGACGAATGGTAATAGTCAAAGATAGAGTTAAGGACGTTCTTTTGGTCTCATAACTTGTCTATTGTCCAATTTTGGGCTAGAAGGTTTTTTTTTAATCAATTTTGCCTAAAAATTGAAGGAAAATTCTTTTTATGTCACACAAATGTCCAATTTTGGCCCATAACATGTTTACTGTCAAATTAAATCATGGAGCATTCTGGTGACGTACATTTAATTTAATGGCGATTTTGAGGCCAAAATTTGACAATTTTTTTAATATCGAGACTGAATCGAAAAAATTAATATTTTTTAAATTGAAATTAGGCAACATACAAGTAGTAAGTTATAAGGCGAAAAATCTTTTTAAATCTTAAGAAAACATGTAGTTTGTCTAGAATTATACCCCTCTTTGTTGCTAAAGTGCTGCAAGCAGTGATCATGCCCATTGATGTACATGCTGACATTGTGAGCCTGAAAAAAGTTTCAAGAAGTAGTTAAATCACTTTTTTTTAAGTGCTAAGTCTTGTATGCTTTCAGGTGCACCGTACACTCACAGTGCATCTTGGAACCATGTAACTTGTTATACTGAGAGATGCAACTTGTTTATACTGAATCGTGCAACTATTAATGTGA
Source organism: Stenogyne calaminthoides (assembly GCA_037126765.1). NCBI lineage: Eukaryota > Viridiplantae > Streptophyta > Magnoliopsida > Lamiales > Lamiaceae > Stenogyne > Stenogyne calaminthoides. The sequence goes on along the minus strand of JBBCBC010000012.1, from coordinate 8,195,925 downwards.
AAAAAATATTTGCACGGTTCAGTATAAATAAGTTACATCTTTTTGTATAACAAATTGCATGGTTCTAAAATGTACTATGAGTGCACGGTGCACCTGGATACACATGAGACCATCTATAAGTTGATTCTTTGTTGCAAAACCTCTAGAATTGGGAGAATCTGATCCACAATTTCCTGAGTGTCGCCATGATATCCAATGCTCCTTATTGTATGATGTCCAACCACTATTTTCCATCGTGCCGTTGATTTTTGGAGTGCCAAATCTAGGTTCTAATAGATGTTCAAAATATAAATTATCAACATCAGTTTTTCTCTTAGAAATATGGGTTAATTGCATTAAAAAATCAAGCCTTTTTTCAACTTTTATCAATTACAATACGTATTTTATTTTTAAAAAATTGCAATTTAATGCACAAAATTTTAAAATTTTCACTTATATTATTTCACTATTCTCCAGCTACTTTACGCTGATGTGGTTAGCGAAAAAATATGGAGAAAAATTACAAATATAATATTGACTTTTTATTATTTCAATTTAATGAAAACCATTTAATTACTATTTGTTGCAATTTCATACGTTGTCACATTAACCAGACTTGCCAGAAAATAGTCATCCGATAGAATTGCAAAAATTCGAAAAGTTGTGCCATGCATTATGAATTTGGGAGATTTACTGATACATATATTTTAGAATGGCAACTTACTGATTATTAGGTACAAAATGGTTGTATATAGGTATATTTGCACATTCACGTGCAATTTAATTTGTCTATATATGCCTATTAGTAATTTTCCTATGAATTTTGAAATCATATGTTGTAATTGAAAAAACATGAGTGATTTATATATTTTGCAATTAACATTGTAAAAAATATTGATGAACAAATATCCACACTTACTTTCTGAACATAAGAGATATACTTGTCTCTTGGCAAAACATTTCTCCAATCAAACTTCTGGTTCTTAGGATTCTCTAAGTATTTTTGAACGAAGGGATTGGTGTCAATGAAGACGATGTCCATAAATCCTAAGCAATAAAAGTCATGAAACAACAAGTATTACTGTTGGGAGATGAATTTAATAAAGATATGATTTTGATTAGATCCCAAAACCGCTGAGTATGACATGTTCAGGATAATCTTGATAGTTGAGTCAGGATTCAGTTTATAGAGTATTCAGGATGTTATCTGCAAAATGTATAGTCAGCAGATATAGATCGTGTTAGATCAAGATTCTCAAGAACTCAAGAAGTTTTCAAGAAACCGGTTTCAAAGATGAAATCAAGTTTATGAAGTTTCAAGATGAAATCGAGAAATCAAAACTCAAAGGAGAAATCGAGATATCAAGACTCAAGATGAAATCGAGGAATCAAGAACTCAAAGATGAAAACTCAAGAAGTTTCAAGAAACCAAGTTTCAAGATGAAATCAAGACTCAAAGGAGAAATCGAGATATCAAGACTCAAAGAAATCGAGATATCAAGACTCAAGATGAAATCGAGGAATCAAGACTCAAAGATGAAGACTCAATATATCACCAAGATATCCAGAAGACTCAAGACCTCAAGACTCGTGAAGATCAAGACTCAAGATCAAGATCAAGATCGGAGATCAAGAATATGAAGGCACGATAATTATTGAAGGCTCGAAAGAATGTCTTTGAATGCTCGAAGATAAACACGAATGTTCCGAGGCCTTTGAAAATATCTATCCGAAGGATGCAATACTGAGAAGATCACGATTCCTTAGAAAAATAGATATTGCCCAAGACATTCAAATGCAGACAAAAGGAACTAAGACAAAGTGTTGTTAAGGGTATATCACTCAGAGATTGTAACCAAAAAGAGCCGTTGAGTTGTCTACCTTTAACTGGAGACAAAAGTCAAAAAGAGGAAGACAGCATTGTACCATACTAACACTGACAGCGATAGGTCACTGAAAATATGTCAGAAGTACTAAGTTCCAGACTGCAAAAAGTGAAGATCGGCTACATGAAAGGCTATTGTCTAACACGTGTTAGGGAGTCTCAAACCCTAAATATAGCCGTTCTTCACACACCATAAGAGGAAACTCACGAAGCTATCTCTTCCAACGGATAGTTTTTCAAGAGTAACCTTGGTGTATGCCTATAAATACTTGTGACCCTCTACATTGTAAGGTTACGGGAAATTGTAAGCAACTCAAGAGCTCAAACTTATTATTGCAAGTTGAAGCACTCGAAAACCCAAGAATTTTCCAAGTGCTTTAAATCGAAGAGAGCTCATTCCACTAAGCCTAGCTTGATAAGATATATCCAAAGCTTAGTCGAGATATCCTAGCCTTTGCATTGGTCTTTATTGTAAAGGATATCTCATTCTAGTTGGAAACCAACCAAGAAACCCCAAACCCTTTGTAAGGTAGTTTGAATGTGATTGTTGGTGAGATTGGAGTTGTAAAGAGTTAGTAAACTACATTGAGGTAGTCAGAAAGCTCTAGAGAAGAAGTGAGTAATCTATCTTGGATGAGAGAAAGCTTGTGTGAGTTTTGAGTTAGTAAACTACGAGAGGTAGTCGTAAAGCTCAAAATTAGAAAGGTTAGTAAACTGAGAGGTAGTCGAGAAAAACTTAGGAAGTGATTAGTGAATTTCTCTCGAAGAGATCGGGGAGAGTGGGACGTAGGAGCTTGAGTCTACGAACCACTATAATTTGTTGTGTTCTTTGCTTTTCGTTTTTGCTTGATTTATCCGTTGCATTCTTGTGTTTTGAAAGCATATTTTCAGCGATATTTGGTTGGAATCAATCCACTGAAAGTTGCATATAATTGAATCACGGCCTAATCACTATTCCATTAAAGGAAGGTTTTCAGCAAAAGCTTAAAACGAGTATAAACTAAGGGCCAACCATTCCGCACATCTGAGTAGCTAGAACGAGATAGTTACCAAACCGAACTTACTCTTCCGAGGGTTCAATAAGTTGTTATTATCGATCCAAGCAACTCAGGATCTCTGAAAAAACTTCGAGGACTCGGTTGGGATTATTTGAGGTATCCGAAAGCATTTCGGGATCATCTCGATGAGACTTTGACTTAGAGCGATTTGTGCTTCTCAGGACTAAATCATCAGGACAACCTGACCCAAGCTTACCTCAGTAAAAGAAAAAGTTTTAAAATCACTGAACACGTGTATTCCCCCCATACACGTGTAAGACTAGTTTGCACCGGGACCAACAAGTGGTATCAGAGCAGTGGTTCAACTTGACCACCTGCTTTGTTGACCAAAGTTTTATTTGCTAAAATACTTGTGGTCTATCTGAACTGATCTTATTTGCTAAACTCTTAAAAGACTCAGATAAAATGTCTTCTAAGAAACTTCCCATGTTCTCAGTAGAGAACTATGATTTATGGAGACTGAGAATGCAGGCTCATCTGTATTCTAAACATGAACGTATGTGGAGAGTAGTCTTTGAAGGGCCATTCCAATTTACTGTGGTGAATCCCAGAGGAAGCGTAAACCGAGAGAAATGATCGAGCGAAATTTCCTAAGTCGATGACCAACCGACTCTGAGGAGAGGAAGTTAGTCAATCTAGACTATATTGCTAAAGACACACTATACAAAGACAATTGATGATGGTGTGATGGGAATGATCTCTCAACGCAATCGCAAAAAGAAATTTGGGATACACTAGCTGTAATGTGCCAAGGCACAGATCATATCAAAAAAAACAAACTTTCAGTTGCAATTGGAAAGTTTGATAGTTTTGAAATGGATGAAGGTGAATCTATAGACAAATTGGAAGTCAGATTCACTAGCATTATGAATGATCTAAATGCATTTGGAAAGAAATATCCACAGAGAGAAGTTGCATTGAAAATTCTTAGAGGTCTTTCTAAGAAATGGGATATACATGCCGTGGTGATTGAAAACACCAAAAACATTAATTCAATGCCATATCAACAAGTCTTCTCTCGAAATTTGAAGGCTTATGAGTTTGTAATTGATAAAAAAAATCTAAAAAAGGTCGACAACAAAGATGATTCATCATCGGTAAAAAAATGGCCTTCAAAGGCAAAGATAAAACCTGTAAAACTAGAGAGTCTGAGAACTCCCTTGCTAAGAATCAGGATGAGCTTGAGGATAAGCTAACACTGATGGCAAGGAGGTTTGAAAGACTTAATAGTCGATATGGAAAATACAAAAACTATTACAGGAATCACAGGTACCAGAAGAAACCTGAGGACAAACCAACTGAGAAGAGAAAGGACACGAAAAATGAAGGGTCTTCTCATCCAGAAAGAAGGACTCCAAGTCCAAAGAAGAAAGTGATCAGGATGATGATGCCAACAGATGCTACAATTGCCAAAAGAAAGGTCACTTCCAGTATGATTGTCCAGATCTGAGTGCTAAGGATAGAAGAGAAAGACAGGCTAAAAGAGACAAGAAGTTCTCTAGCAAAAAGGTCATGGTTGCAGAAGAAGAACATTCTGAGGAGGGATCTAGCTCTTCAGATGAAATCTTTTTAGACAGTGAAAGTGATGACATCTATCTGATGGCTATTGAGGAGGTATACTCTTTTTTCTTGTTGTTGCTCCTACACTAGAACAAGAGTTGTCAAGTTCAGCGTAAACAATCAATTTGACTGATGGATTCTTTTGAGAGTCGATGAAGGACTATCTTTATTTTACAAGAAGCGCTAAATGAAACTCAAGAGCGAATAAAGAAGGCGAAGGTTGAAAATCTTAAGTGGAAAGACTCTAGAAAAAACTGAAATCACTTCTCAATTAATGGAGTTCTCTAAAAAAACTCGAATGAGAAATTGATAAGAAAGCCCAAACAGTGAAGGCTAGAAAATCAATGAAAGCACTCAGTTGGAAAAATTGAATCGCATCTAAAGTAATAGATGAACTTCAAAGCCTCGGGCTAAGAATGCAAACATTCCGAAAGAATCAAGACCGAACCATCGAGGAATCTTTTAAAAAGAGAAACACTTCAACGAAGAGACATTCTCAACAAGGAAGAGACCAAGTCCTCGAATGATCTTGAAAGACCCAAATTTAGAAAAAGACAGTTGAAAAATTCGAACCCCACTTGCCTAAGGGTAAAGGTTAACTAAACCAAGTCAACAAAGATTCAAGAGACCAAGTCCTCAAAAGATATCTTGAAAGCAGTGACAAGCCAAGGGCAAGGTTACCTAAACCTAAGAACAAAAAAAGGCAACTAAACAAAAGGCCTGTACCAAAGAAAAACTCTAAGGCTCATGTTCATGCTAAGGCAAGCACTCATACACAAGAAATTGCTAAGGCACCCAGAGTAGTAAATGTGTATGTAGATGTTTATGGAAGACAGATCAGCCACTCTAAAGTGATTAGAGTTGTCAGGTGATTTGGATTCGAAAGGTACAAATTTAACCTTGTAGGACCCTACACAAATTGGGTACCTAAGAATTGATCTGTTTTCAGGAGGAAAACAAGGGCACTGAGCTGATTGAAGATCACATAGCACTGATGAGTAGAGATGAAAAAGCCCCTGCTGTATGGTATCTTGACAGTGGATGCTCAAGACATATGACAGGATTCAAGAAGATACTCAGTGACTATGTTGAACAAAGAGGCCCTCAGATCACTTTTGGAGATAACTCCAAGGGACAGACTGAAGGATATGGAACTTTGGAAATCGACTCAGTTCATATTCATGGTGTCTCATATGTATCTGGATTGAAGCATAACTTGCTTTCAATAAGCCAATTCTGTGATAAGGGTTTTAATGTTGAGTTCTCTAAGAACTTATGTTATGTGAAGGATAATATCTCACAGAAAATATTACTGACTGGTACTAGAAAAGGAAATGTGTATCTTGCTGATTGGAGTTCAACATCTAAAGATACATGTTTGGTTGCAAAAAGTTCCACAGATACCAGTTGGTTATGGCATAAAAGAATGAATCACCTGAATTTCAAAACCCTGAATAAACTTGCAAGATTAGCTCTTGTGAGAGGGTTTCCTAATGAAGTGTTCAGTAAGGAACATGTTTGTGATGCGTGCCAAAAAGGAAAACAAGTTAAAGCATCATTTAAAAGCAAAGTAGATGTTTCTACTGAGAGAATACTTCAGTTGTTGCATATGGATCTTTTTGGTCCAATAACACCATGAACACTAATGGCGGAAATATACACTCGTAGTAGTTGATGACTACTCAAGATATACTTGGGTCATATTCTTACTCAGTAAGAAAGAGACTCAGATAAAGCTGCTTGAATTACTGAAAAGGCTCAGTATTGAGAAAAATCTGAGTGTGGTCAAAATCAGATCTGACAAAGGAACTGAATTTATAAACCATATTATATCGATTATTGTGCAAAGAAATGGAATTACTCATGAAACATCGGTTGCAAGGACCCTCAACAAAATGGTGTTCTTTGAAAGAAGGAACAAGACTCGAAAAAAAGTTCGCAAGGACAATGATATTTGTGTCGATATTAAAAAAAGATTTTTTTGGGTCATCATTAACACCGCATGCTATTCACGAAACAGATCCATGCTGACCAAGAGTCAAGACAAAACACCCTATGAGCTTTGGAATGAAAGGAAGCCTCTTGTTTCTTTCTTTCGTGTGTTTGGTTGCAAGTGTTTCATCCACAATAATGGTAAAGATCGGTTGAAAACATTTGATAGTAAAAGGCGATGAAGGAATATTCTTAGGATATTCTCAAGTCATAAAAGCTTTCGAGTTTACAACTGTAGGACTCTTTATTGTGGAGGAAACACCTCATGTTGTTTTTTGATGAATCTACTTGTGTTCGGGAAAAACAGAACATGATGCGTAAGAACTGACCAAGAGAATCACCAGATTAAGCCCGAAAAAAAGAATGACAAAACATCCATTGAACACGAAAAGAAGAAGTCGGTCACCATCTATGATTGGAGTGACTCGGACTCAGATAAAAAGTTCGGATGGAATCGGGATGGTGAGACTCGGGATGGTGAGATGGATGGAAAGTCTTCAATGAAGGAGAACCAACACATTGAAGTCGATTAAACGATCGAGCAGACACCGATTCGGACTCGGTATGTGATGCCAATGAAGATGTGGTCACAGCTGAGGCAAATTCTGAATCTATCAACCAAAGGGGAACAAATGTCTCTAACAATGTTCTGAATAGAATTCCACCTGAGGAAGATGATTCCCTTTCTCCTTTTCTGTTGTTCCCTGAGTTTATTGAACTAACTGAACCTAACATTTCAAATGTTGAGGATACTATTGAAGGGGGAACATCTAGAAGAAGATGGTTAGATAGTCATCCTACAAGTCAGATTGTGGGTGATCTAACTAAAGGTGTCAAAACAAGAAGGTTCCATGGTGAAAGTGCACTATTCTGCTGCTTCCTATCAGAAAAAGAGTATCTTCGAGATTGATGAAGCTCTACAAGATTCTTTTTTGGATTCTTTGCTATGCAAGATGAAAGTGAATCAATTCTCAAGGAATGAAGTATGGGGAGCTAGTAGATAGACCGAAAGGCACAATGTTATTGGAACCAAGTGGGTATTCAAGAATAAAAGAGATGAAAACAACAACATTGTAAGAAACAAGGCAAGGCTAGTTGCACAAGGTTATTCCCAAGAAGAAGGCTTGGATTATGATGAAACCTTTGCACCTATTGCAAGACTAGAAGCCATCAGATTGTTTCTTGCATATGTTGCCCACATGAAGTTCACGGATCTATCAAATGGATGTGAAAAGTGCATTTCGAGCGGTGTGCTTAAAGAAGAGGTTTATGTAGAACAACCTCCCCGGTTTCGCACAAAATGACCAAGTTTCTGTGCTCGAAAAAGCCTTGTATGGTCTTAAGCAAGCACCCGAGCATGGTATGATACTTTTTCGGTTTCTTCTCGACCATGGTTTTGTCAAAGGAACTGTTGATAGAACTTTGTTCAGGATAGAAGATGGTGAAGATATCTTACTGGTTCAGATATATGTTGATGACATCATTTTTTGATCTCCAAACCATCAGTTGTGTGAAAAGTTTTCAACACTGATGAAAGGCAAGTTTGAGATGTCAATGATGGGAGAGATGAATTTCTTTCTAGGTCTTCAAGTGAAACAATCAAAGGAAGTAATCTTCATCAACCAGGCAAAGTACACCAGAGATCTGATTGCAAAATATGGTGTACAGAATTGCAATGCAGTTAGAATTCCTATGAATACTAACTACAAGATGGATCCTGATTCTGAAGGCAAATCAGTAAGTCATACTGATTATAGAGGAATCATTGGATCATTGCTCTATCTCACAGCAAGTATGCCGGATATATAACATTTGCTGTTGGGATATGTGCAAGATACCAAGCTAATCCTAAAATTTAGTCACATGGAGGTCGCAAAAAAAGATCTTCAAGTATCTTAAGGGGCACGATGAATAGAGGATTATGGTATCCAGCTGATGATAACCTTGAATTAACTGGTTACTCAGATGCTGATTATGGAGGTTGTAGAATTGACAGGAAGTCCACTACAGGAACTTGTCAATTTCTTGGAAGTAAGCTGATATCTTGGTTTTTGAAGAAACAGACCTCAGTAGCAACCAGTACTACTGAAGCTGAATACATGGCTGTAGGAAGCTGCTGTGCTCAGATTCTTTGGCTCAGACAACAATTAAGGGATTATAAAGTTGTAGCCAATGAAGTACCAATATTTTGTGACAATAATAGTGCCATTGCTATTTCACAAAATCCGGTATTGCACACCAGATGCAAGTATGTGGATATCAGACATCACTTCATCAGAGATCATGTTGAGAAAAAGGACATCAGGATGGAGAAAATTCATACTGATAAGCAGAGAGCTGATATCTTGACTAAACCTTTGGCTGAATAAAGATTTCAAGAACTATCAGTTGAATTAGGGATGTTGGATCCAGGTGTATAGAGTAAAATTTGAAAACTTGAAGGTTTTCAGATGCATGAAGTTTTCTCAGGATTCTACTGAGAAACTCAGGATAAAATTGGAGATACTGAACTGAGTCTCAGGAAACTCAGATTTACTGAAGGTCAGTACTCAGTAGCATACTGAACCCATTCAGTACTCAGTATCATACTGACATTTTATCAAGGTCAATACTCAGTAAGACTGATAGAGGGAAATTTGTCTGAAGAAGTAATGACTCATGCGACTCATTTATTGCTTAAGTAAAACTCAGTAATCATTTGCAATAAATACAAAACACCTGAAGAATGTTTTTGGGCGGGATCTTTGAAATTCCTAAGAAGGTCAACAGTCATTAAATGCTCTGTTACTTTTAATAACCAATAAGGTTAAAATGGCGGCTTACTTTTCGGAGGATCGACCTTTCGCATACCCGATTTATCGTGAATTAATCTTAACCGTTATTTTTCACCAAACCGGTACGATTCCCCACGATCTCACGATTTATATTCCTTTGAAAGCCATTCAAGCCAAATTTTATTAAACCCTCTTCAAAATCCCTTTACCTAGAAAAGCTTCATCGCTCCAAACCCTAAATCTTCAAATCTCAAAATGGCTCCTACCATATTCGAAAGATTGGACGAAACAAATAAGCCATGGTATGAGTACGTGGTTTCTCTGGAGAGTACTTCCAATTCCAAGCATGAAGAAGAGGCGCTCCACTTGATTCGGTTGGCAAAATTGATAAACCTCTTCGCGAACCGACCGGAGGCGGAGTATACTCCCGAGGTAATAGAGTTTGTCGCTAATTTGGAAATAGATGAGGATGATTGTATTGAGTCCAAGATTTCTGTTTCGCATCTTGAACAATCAATGAAGTTTGTGGATTTTGTTCGAGAGCTTTATATTGTCCCTAAGCATTTAAACGACGTTTTTGAGTTGTGCGATAGAGGAGATGATCCCTCATCGTATATGTTGGGATGGGAGCAAGAGTATCTTGATGGGATTATTGAGAATCCTGTTAAGTTTGAAGCAACTCTGCATAAGCGGCATCTAAAGCCAAAATACAGAGTGTTGATGGATATTGTGGGAAAGTGCATCATGAGTCGATCTGGAAGCTTTGAGCAGATCAGCACTCCCAAACTCCGACTGATGGCGGCGATTGAGGACTCACCCACCAAGGAGTTCAACTGGTTGAAGTATCTGATCAAGGTGGTGAGTGAGCAAGCCAAGGTCATAAAAAGTGAGGATGGGGTAATATCGATCAAAGGCAGGATCCTCCATGCCACCAAAATAGCTTTTATTTTGGAAATGTGCCGAGAAGAGGAGGATATCTTTTCCAACTCTACTCCATTCCCTAAGTCCAAAGTAATGTTCAAGCTCATTGCTGCAAAGAGGACTATCAAGGGGAAGAAAGAGAAAAAGGTGGAATCACCGATTATTTCTTCTTTGAAGAAAAGCCAACAAACCGGGGGAAGGTTTTGTTGGATGCCAAGATGGAGCGAGGGTGAGAAATTGAAGAAGAAAAAGACCATTGCTCCAAAGCGCCAAAACAATGGTGGTTCTCACCGATGAAGATGAGGAAAGTGAGATCGAGGAGATTGACCGAGAGCCAAAACCGCTCGAAATCGCTTTTACTTGTATTGGCTCAAAGCTATCTCAAAGGCACAGGATCAAACCGAGGAGCAAGTCTTCTCGAGGTTCTTGAGGACGTCGCTTAGTTTTCGATAAGTTCTCTCAAGAAATCTTCCAAGGACCTCGACCTCAAAGCAAGTCTGATTCTCTTTGAGAAGCACTTGCTCGGACCTTAAAATATTGATTCCTCCGAGGAAGTGCCCACTCAAGTCTCGAGAGCAAACTGAAATTCCCATCGAGGAGGCGCCACTCGGACCTCGAGAACCAAGTCGATTCAGATCGAGGAGTTGTCCGCCCAAACCTCGAGTTTCTTTGAGCCTCGAGAGCCGATGAATTTTGATGAGCTCTGAATGAGTCGAGTTAAGCGATCTTTCGCCAGACTTTCCAAGCCCGAACTCGAGAGCCCGATGCTCAAGAAAGGTGAAGTTGAAGAGACCGAATGGCGAAGCAAAGGGGAACAGTTCATCCTTGACCGCTACCACGAGCTTAGCTCATTCCCCGACCTCAAGACGCTTTTCTTCTTGATTGAGTTCAATCGGTCTACATCCTCAACCGGACTCTTCCCGGAGATGCTCAACATTGCTTCATTCAGAGGCTAAGGTGGTGGAACGAGGAGAAAGCTTTTTCTCACTAAATTCTCGGGGTTCGGAAAAACCAAGCTCGGGATGAAAATCTCAGACTTTGATGAGCTTGTGAAGAGGAAGGTTGCTGAGAGGAAAGTTGCTGAAGTTGGTGCCCCGAGCTCCAAAGACAAATCTCAGGATGGGGACCAACAAGGGGATGATGAGAGTCAATCTCAGAAGGAGAAAGACTCAACTGATGCTAATCAGGCTGCTGTCGAACATCCTCAGAATGAAGTTAGCCTTCAGGTAACTTTTGGCACTATTAATAATTATGCCAGGATTACTGAAGTTCCTACCTTTAAATCTGTAATGTCTGATATGCAGACTGAGGCTCAGGTGGACACCAAGCTCAGGGTGAATCCCAGACTCAGACTGAGTCTCAAGTCCCATTCAGACTAAAGCTCAAGTTCAGACTGAGACTCAGGATGAACAACCAACTCAGGAGGCACAACAGATCAGATATGCTCCTGAGATTGACCTCACCTCTGTGATGGAGAAGCTGGAGAAGGTTGAGCCAATCCTGAACAAAATTGCTCAGATGGAGGAGATTTTGGCCAACCAAACTCAGAAGATTGATAGCTTGAGTTCTTCTTCAGAAATGGTGCTACTTCAGGATACTCTGACAGACAAGCTGACCTCCATGGAAGGAAAGTTAGAAGAGAAGATAGAGGGGGTCAAAATTTGAGCTTAGTGCAGAGATGAAGCAGAAGCATCAGGAGCAGACTCAAATTCTAGAAGCAAAGTTGGTAGAGAAGAATGAGATGCTGGTGAAGAATGCTGTTGAGGAAATGAGCTCAATGCTCATGGCCAAGATGACAGATATGTTCAAGATGAAGCTCTCTCTAGCCAATTTGCTCATTGTTCAAGAATTCTTCAGGGCGAAGAACCACCTCGAAATTCGAGGAGGAGCAAGATCGGATGGCAAGGGAGGTGCGGAGTGTCGTCAAGAAGAACAATACCATATGAACACATCACTCTCAAAGGCCGCCAGAGTATGGTTCCAAGAAGGGAAAGAACGAGCCGATGGAGAATTTATTGGAACATACTTTGAAAGGCAAGGTTGTTAAGGATCTTTGAAAAGAAGATCATTGCGAAGCCATGAAGGAGATAGAGGCCACGAGAAGCTAAAGTTCAAGAAGGTGGAGATTGCAATCTACACTATGGTTTCAGAGGAAACAATGCAAGAAGTTGCAACAGAGAAACCGAGTGGTAGAGGAAAAATTGTACAAGATATTGAAGAAGCCGAATTGCCCATCAAGAGAAAGGTCTTCAATACTGAAGCGCTCCGAAAACACTCCAAATTGAACAAGCAAAGAAAATCTTGCTACATTTTACGGTGTACCAAAGTGATCGAGAAAGAAGGTAGTAGAAGAGCAGAAAAGAAGGAGTGAGTTCAAAAAGTTCGCAAGCAAGAGGAGAGGAACACAAAAGCCGCGTAAATGGCCGCATGTTGACAAATGGATGTCAGTCCAGCTCAACGATGCATGGGAAGAAATTAAGAGAACTTTTTGGTTCTATTATGATGTGCTCAGAGAATGGAGAGGGGAGAGCTCAGATCCCAATGAGGCTTTCATCGACTATCTCCTGACCTTCTATCCTAAATATCTTCAAGGCTGGATAAATCTTGTGGATGAAGGAAAGGTGCAGATAACCGCCCCTGGTCCATATGTGTACCCTCCTCCCAGGCTGGAGAATGGCTGTGTAAATGAGAAAGCCATTGCTCAAGAAATATCTCAGTACGCCATTCAGTTGGGTCTGACAGGGAACAATCCTTATATCATTAAAGAAAGAGATGCGCTGAAAAGAAGATATTATGGAATGTTCAACCTTGAAGTCCCTGCTGATGAGGTGAAAGAAGATCAGAACTGAAGAGCCGAGCTGAAGAACATAAGAAGACTAAAGAATGAAGACTCAGAAGATTCATGTAATCTTTTATATTTTTTTGTCTTTTTGATTTTGTTAGATAAGATTCATGTAATCCTTTTTTTTTTTTGTCTTTTTGATTTTGTTAGATAAGATTCATTGTAAACGTGTAACAGTCTACCTATCATCAATGAAACCTTATTATTTATGCTTAAAAGATAATATCTCATTATCTTATTTACATGTCTTTAATTTTGATATGCCTGAATGATTGTCTCTGAATTAATTGTTGGGAAATTAAGTATTTGGTGATGAATCCTTTGAGAGATTCTTTACTGAAGAAATTGTTGGGAGATTAATTGTTGGGAGACTCATTATGTATGGAAATTGTTGGGAGATAAAACCAATCTTGTAATAGGATAAACTGAAACCTGAGTATAGGTTAAGTATATTTGTAACAAGATGGTTTTTGGCATCATCAAAAAGGGGGAAATTGTTGGGAGATGAATTTAATAAAGATATGATTTTGATTAGATCCCAAAACCCCCGAGTATGAAATGTTCAGGATAATCTTGATAGTTGAGTCTTCATTTATAGATATAGATGTTATTTAGATCTCAAGATTCTCAAGAATAAAAGAAGATTTTTCAAGAAGGGGTTGTTGTGAATTTTCAAAGATGAAATCAAGTTTCAAGTTTCAAAGATGAAATCGAGAAATCAAGATTCAAAGGAGAAAATCGAGATATCAAGACTCAAGATGAAATCGAGGAAATCAAGAACTCAAAGATGAAAACTCAAGAATCTTTTAAAAGAAACCGAAGTTTCAAGATGAAATCAAGTTTCAAGTTTCAAAGATGAAAGTGGAGGAAATCAAGACTCAAAGTTGTTTCTTTGAGAAATCGAGATATCAAGACTCAAGCAGAAATCGAGATATCAAAACTCAAGATGAAATCGAGGAATCAAGACTCAAAGATGAAGACTCAAGATATTCAGAAGACTCGAAGTAAGACCCTCAAGACTCGTGAAGACCATGAAGACTCGTCAAGACTCAAGATGTAAGATCAAGATCAAGATCAAGAATATCAAGGCACAAAGAATTATCGGGATGCAACATCGGAGAAGATCGCGATTCCTTAGAAAAATAGATATTGCCCAAGACATTCAAATGCAGACAAAAGGAACTAAGACAAAGTGTTGTTAAGGGTATATCACTCAGAGATTGTAACCAAAAAGAGTCGTTGAGTTGTCTACCTTTAACTGGAGGCAAAAGTCAAAAAGAGGAAGACAACACTGTACTATATATCGACATCGATCAAATGACAGTCACTCGAAAAAGATGTCAAGTACTAAGATCATCGCAAAAAGTGTAGACCGCTACATGAAAGGTTATTGCCTAAAACGTGTTAGGGAGTCTCAAACCCTAAATATAGCCGTTCTTCACACACCATAAGAGGAAACTCACGAAGCTATCTCTTCCAACGGATAGTTTTTCAAGAGTAACCTTGGTGTATGCCTATAAATTCTTGTGACCCTCTACATTGTAAGGTTACGGGAAATTTGTAAGCAACTCAAGAGCTCAAACTTATTATTGCAAGTTGAAGCACTCGAAAACCCAAGAATTTCCCAAGTGATTTAAATCGAAGAGAGCTCATTCCACTAAGCCTAGCTTGATAAGATATATCCAAAGCTTAGTCGAGATATGCTAGCCTTTGCATTGGTCTTTATTGTAAAGGATATCTCATTCTAGTTGGAAACCAACCAAGAAACCTCAAACCCTTTGTAAGGTAGTTTGAGTGTGATTGTTGGTGAGATTGAAGTTGTAAAGAGTTAGTAAACTACATTGAGGTAGTCATAAAGCTCTAGAGAAGAAGTGAGTAATCTATCTTGGATTGAAAGCTTGTGTGAGTTTTGAGTTAGTAAACCATGAGGTAGTCAGAAAGCTCAAAATTAGAAAGGTTAGTAAACTACAGAGGTAGTCAAAGCCTTAGGAAGTGATTAGTGAATTTCTCTGAAGAGATCAGGGAGAGTGGACGTAGGAGCTTGAGTCTCTGAACCACTATAATTTGATGTGTTCTTTGCTTTCTGTGTTGCTTGATTTATCTGGTTGCATTCTCGTGTTTTGAAAGCATATTTTCACCGATATTTCAGTTGGAATCAATCCACTGAAAGTTGCATATAATTGAATAACAGCCTAATCACTATTCCATTAAAGGAAGGTTTTCAACAAAAGCTTAAAACGAGTATAAACTAAGGGCCAACCATTCCGCACATCTGAGTAGCTAGAACAGATAGTTACCAAACTGAACTTACTCTTCTGAGGGTTCTCAAGTTACTTATTATCGATCCAAGCAACTAGATCTTCAAAACTCGGGACTCAGTTGGGATTATCTCGAGGTATCGAAAAAAATTTCCCTTTGTCTCGTGAGACTTTTCAGAGCGATTTGTGCTTTCAGACCAATCATCGGGACAACGATTTTATTAAGTGACCTCGATAAAAAGAAAAAGTTTTAAAATCACTGAACACGTGTATTCCCCTCATACACGTGTAAGACTCGTTTGTACCGGGACCAACAATTACTACTTTAGAGGCAAATATGTATTGAATTATTAGGGAGAAAGTGAGGCACATGAGTAGTCCATACCTGCTCCAAGAATGTAGTTTCTCTTGCAAATCCACCGTTTATCACGTCTCCTAAGAGCTGGACTTAATTGAGCCTCCACATTTCCCAAATAATCGTGATTTCCCAACACTTTGTTTCATGTATGGAAAGTGGTTGTAAGAAGAAGAAAGCATATATATAGGTGTAAGACTGAGTATAGGGTGAACCTCCTCTAGGTGCAAATGCAGAGTTAAACCGTTTTTTGTCACATAGTCTATTGTTCAATTTTAGTCCAAAAAATTAAATTTTTTTCGATTTAATTCTAATGTTAAAAAAGTTTGTCCAATTTAGGTCCAAAATTGCCCAACTTGAAAATTTTGTCGTTTTATATTATTTTATATTATAGGAGTGTTCAATTTTAGCTCATAATTTGTCTATTGTCCAATTTAGCCCCAAGTAAAGAAGTAGTTAGTACTTGGGTGATCCAATTGCGCAGTCACTTTACAAATGGAGCACAGCTGATACTATTAAATGAACATGTACAACTAACTAGTGATATTGATCAATTAATACATTTTATTAAAACAACTAATGGTGCATAGAAGTTTTGTCAAATTAAATCCTCATGTGATATTCGCGTGACTTAAACAACATATTTTCAAAAATTTCAGCAATTTTGCAGCCAAAATTGGACAATTTTTCAAAATCGAGACTAAATAAAAAATGTTAAATTTGTTAGACAAAGATTTAATAGTGGACAAAGTTAGGGAAAAAAAGAAAATTTTAACTCTATTAAATATTAATGCATGGTGAGTTAGGAGCAAGATATTACCAGTGTACCAAGGCCTTAAAAGGCTTGTAGCTGTGTAGATGTTGGTAAATGATTTTTTGAAGGATGGATCATCAACACTTTTCAATCCTTCTTTGTAGAAGTTATCGCCTGTTGAGATCACAAAATCGATGCCCAACTTCTTTCCAATTCTTCCCATCTACAAAAATAATGTGGCAAGAGATTTCAAAATTCAAAAACATAATATTCGTGCATCAATTTTCCTAGGATTTTGGATCATCTGCAGTAATTACAGAGTGCAGTTAACTGCAAAACCGTTAGATCTAACACATACACACATCCGTGCAGATGTATGTGATCTAACGACTTTGCAGTTAACTGCACCGTGCAATTACTGCAGATGATTCACCTCCAGAAAAAAGTACTTAATTCGATCCTAAGTAACTGATGTACGTATTAGAATTTGTAGGTCAAATTAAAAAATGAAAGTGAAATGACAAATGCATTTTATTAATGAATTAATTAAGGTAATTAAAAGATGATGTGAAATTTATGGAATTGGGTCCGAGATTACAATTATAAATTGAATTAAAGCCAGCACAAATACAACAAAAGGGCGCCCTTTTTTTTCTATTTTTTTTTCCAATGATGTAACATGTGATCATATTATAAAGAATAAATTAAACATGAAAATCAAGAATAAGAGTACCGCAGAAAAAAAAAAAAATATATATATATATTTGATAAGCACCTGATAAGCAACTGTAGATTGATTGTATAATCCACCTCTTCCCCAGTCTCCGACCGCCAAAAAGGCGATTGAATCGCGTTTTCTTCCGTTAGAGTGTTTGATTTTGGGGAATTCAGCCGCGTTGCACACCGCTAGCAGAGTAAAACACATTAACAGTAGACACATTAAACCGTAATTTCTGCAAAAATACTTCATTTTTTAATTTATGATCATACAAGGCAATAAGCGTTCTTTTTATAAGCGATGTATTAAATGAAACCATGCATAAAGCGTGGTTAAAAGAACAAAATTGAGGAAAAGCAATCCTAACTGCAGATACAATTTTTTTTGTCGCCAAATTATATTTGGGAATAGGGATATGGATCGTTAGAGCTAAAAAGCATCATTCTTTTTCGTCGTTTGAAAATTGAAGATCATGATAAAAAAAGAAATTATTCCTATATTGTTCATTTAACAATAGATATTAATTAATTTCATCAATAAATGTGGCCATATCTCGAGTCAAAAACTAGGAAAGTGAATTGGTTAATGGGGTATTTGCATTTACAATGCAGAAAAGAAGTGATTAGAATTCATTAATTAATTGTTTATGATTGAGTTCCTAAATTATATGCCTCAATTATATGTAGGCAATGTGTGTTCGTACAGCTTAGAAATGTTTGTCCTAGAAAACCATTAAAATCAAAATAATATATTTTAAAATCTAATAAAATTTTTTGACAGGATTTAAAATCTAATAAATTAAATGTTGATCATATAGTCTTCAATTAGACTAGTTTTATATGTTAAATATTACTCACTCCATCTCAAAGTTATTTCACAACATTTTAAAATTACGTCTCATGTCATTACTTTTACTTAAAAAATCATCTATTTTAGTAATAACATATATAGAACTACAATACCCTCAATCAAAAATCACTTTATCACTTTAAATGCTACTCACTCCGTCCCAATCAAAAACACATATAAAAAAAAAAGGGTAAATAATTTTGGGACAGAGGTAGTATTAAAGAGTAGAGTGATACTTGTGTGCACCAATTGCACAAGGTGTAATTGGATTCAATTTTAATTTGGATTAACTACACACTATATAGGTGATTTCACCCTCCATTCCCGAACCATGAACCATGAACCCTGAACCCGAACCCTGAACCATGAACCCAAACCCTGAACCATGAACCATTCGGGTCATCTGGGTCCGGGTCGAATTCGGGTAAGGTCAGCCCGTGTCGGGTCGGAACCGAGTCGGGTAAGGTTCGGGTCCTTTTCGAAAGTTGAAATATAGTAAAAAAAAATCCCTGAAATCCAATTGCACCAATTCTAAAATGGTGCAAATGGTGCACACAAGTATTTGTCTAAAGAATGTCATTTCCAAATTTAAGAGAGAAATTTTTTTTTTGTCCCATAACTTTTATGTAATCCGTTTTTCATCCAAAAAAAAATCAACTATTCAATTGTGGTCCAATAACTATATCAAATGTCCAATTTTGGTCCCGTTTTTTCCTAAAAACAAAAAATTTTGTCGTTTTTGGTCATGTTCAAGTCACGTGTTGGTTATAATTGAGGGTTTCCAAACTTGTAACTGATGTGGACATTGGATGTTAAACAAAAAATTATTTTTAAAAAAAAATTGAAAGCGCAAGAAAAAAAAAGAGATTTTATTTAACAGCCAGCATCCGCGTCAGCTACGAGTAGGGCCGACCTTTTATGAGGCTAACAAACTGATCAATTCAGGCCCAGGAATATCTCAAATTTTTAGGGCCCATTTTTTCTAGTATCTTTATATATATATATATATATTATATACATATATAAAATAAATTAAATCATACAAAGATAGTAATCTAGTTTAATAGTTAATTTTTACTTAGAGTATGTTACTCATCCGAGTTCGAATTTCTTCAAGTCATTTCTGCTGGAATTTAAGACTGTTGAGATTTTTTCAATTTTTTCAGATTTCTCGATCTTTGGGGTTATAGAATTTTTGTTGAAGCACGCTGTAAAGCTAGAAAAGATGGTCCTCCTGTCCACAAAGTTCATGCAATATCAATAGAAGAAGTTTGAAATTTTAGAGAAACTGCTGAGAATGCCAAGATCTTCGCCAACTGCAAGGGTGATTCTCAAGAATAAATGATCATCGCCAAAATATCATATTTCTCCCAGTGGGTTATCTGGAAAATGTTAGGAATTAAACAAGCAATTATGGAGAAAATAATGGAAACAACGAATTAAGGAACAAACAATTTGGTTACCCAGGTCGTCAGGAATGACTACGTCTGGGGGCACTACCAAGCTAGGAGAGATCTACTATATCGTATAAGATAGTGCAAGTAGTGCAAACTACAATGGGGGAGTCAGGGGGTATTTATACAAAACACCGAAACCGTAAAAAGATGATGGCGGGCCAAAGCCCCTAATCCAGCGTCTCCTCCGGAATCGCCGCTCGACGAGCATTTGGTTCAGCGGTTCGCTCGATCAACTATCTAGCTCGGCGGCCTCATGGCGTTGGATAGGGGCGCCGATCGAAAGCACTAGTGCTCGACCTCCAATCGGGTCGAAGCGCCACTGCGCCCGCATCCCGCTTTCACTCAAAGTTTATAACCCAACAATCTCCCACCGAGATGAAACTCGAGATCGACATCGAGCGAATGCAAGACGACCTCAACTAGGTCGAACGTCTTGTCCTCCCTAGACTCATTCCGCAACTCAGACTCCACAACCCAACAATCTCCCCCACCGAGATCGACTCCAATCAGAATCGTCTTCCCAATCTCTCATCAAGAAGAAACCACGACTTCGAGCAATGTCCTCAACGTTCGACTTCGAATCCACACTTGATCCAAGCAACGTCCCACAACATCCTTCTCGAACCTGCATCACTGCGGCCCACAAGACCGCAACCTGGACCCTCACGTCCATTCGATCCAAGCAATGCCCCTCAACGCTTTTTGATTCACACCAGAACAAAACAATGTCCCACAACATTCCCTTGAATCATTCGACCACCGATTCCCGCACGATCTCAAGCAAGTGTCAAACGCCCATCTTGATCTTGCATGAACCTGATACAACGATCTCAGGCACGTTTCTAACGCCCATCTTGATCTTGCATCCAACCTGAAACAACGATCTCAGCCACGTGTCAATGTCCATCTTGATCTTGCATCCAACCTGATACAACGATCTCAGCCACGTGTCAATGCCCATCTTGATCTTGCATCCAACCTGATACAACGATCTCATCCACGTGTCAACGCTCATCTTGATCTTGCATCCAACCACCTACTCCAAGCAACGCCCCATACTCCACGAACTGCCTACGGAACCCGCTCGACCTGGGGCTTTGGTCGAGCGGTTCTGCTCGACCAACCAGCTTGCTCGAGCGCCTTGTGCGTTCTCGGACGTTCAGTGGTTGTGCCCGGCCGCATACCGAACGACAAATCCAAAATTAGTTCCATCAAACTTCTCAACAGGCGATTTCCCTCCAGCCATCATAATTGTTCTCCACAGATCCCTTTAACCCAATGCTCTTGATACCAGTTGTTAGGAATTAAAGCAAGCAATTATAGGAGAAAATAATGGAAACAACAAATTAAGGAACAAACAATTTGGTTACCCAGTTCGTCAGGAATGAATACGTCTGGGGGCACTATCTGGTTTTTTATGGAACCAGATTAATGACGTGTCACGCCAACTATTCCCTAAACCATGAACCATAAACCCTAAATCATGAACCATTCGGATCGGGTGAACCATGAACCACTCGGGTCGATTTTGGTTCCGGGCCGGGTAAAAAGAAAAATTGAATTGAAAAAAAAATAAAACTGAACTGAAAAAAAAATTACATTTTTTTTTACGGCGGACCAACTCGACGAATCGAAACTGGTCCAAGTGATTCATGGTTCACTTTCGACCGAATGGTTCATAATTTAGGGTTTATGGTTCATGGTTTAGGGAATAGTTGGCATGACACGTCATTAATCTGGTTCCATAAAAAAATATATATATATATATATATATATATATATATATATATATAGAGTAATGATATATAACCCACTATCTGATTTTTTATGGAACCAGATTAATGACGTGTCATGCCAACTCATCATCCACATAATTAATTCTACTTAAATAAATTGTAGAATGATTTATAATATACTATTCCCTAAACCATGAACCCTAAACACTAAATCATGAACCATTAGGGTCGGGTGAACCATGAACCACTCTGGCCGGGTTCAGTTCTGGCCGAGTTGGGTCCGGGCCGGGTAAAAAAAAATTGATTTTTTTTTTCTGTTTAGTTTTATTTTTTCAGTTCAATTAAATTTTTCTTTTTACCCGGCCCGGACCCAAACCCGGCCCGAGTGGTTCATGGTTCACCCGATCTGAATGGTTCATAATTTAGGGTTTAAGATTCATGGTTTAGGGTATAGTATATTATAAAACATTCTATAATTTATTTGAGTAGAATTATTTATGTGGATGATGAGTTGGCATGACACGTCATTAATCTGGTTCCATAAAAAACCAAATAGTTGGTTCTATATCATTACTATATATATATATATATATATATATATATATATATATATATATATATTTGTAATCTGAGGGGCTTTTGATAAATTAAATGGTTTTTGTGGGATATATGATAGATTACCTCAATTCATGCCAAAGTCATTCATTATAAACGTATAAATTGGAGCAACGTTCATTGAATCATTAGTTCAAAACAAAATATTTCACACATACTACTTTTTCAATCACTTTCAACCAAAAAATCTGAGAGTTTGAGTGACATATTAAAACACAACTAGAAGTGACAACTAATCTCCAAAAAAATTACTTTGAGCAACTGACTGATAACTACACTACACAAATCAAACTTGCGTTAGAGATACAAATTTAATTTTTGTTGCAAAGTCCACTACAAATTAAAAGTTTTCCCAACACTTCCTTTATTTTCCAAAAAAACACCCACATGATACTGAAACACATCCTTATTATCATGTGTCACATCATCTTACTTTTTCCATTTTCAATTATTATTATTATTATAAATAAATAAAAATTAACATGTACACTTATTATATAATTTTTTGCCCAATTTATTATACAATGCATATATTGTGTGTTACACCATCTCTCTTGTGTCGCATCATCGTGAGTCACAATTATTATTATAATAATAATAATTAAATATTTTTTTATTGTTTATTTTTCAACCCAAAAAAAAAATAAAGTGACGATGCCAAATTTATGTTTCGGACCCAGGATAAATACACGTGCCCATAATATATTGTTCAAAATAAAAATGCATATGTGCCTAGAAAATGCATTATCAAAATATATATTACATATACACCAAAAAATTTGTATACACACATAATTGATTACATATAAAACATAAATTTTGTACATATTCAAAATTGAAATTCTATATCAACCAATCAAAATTTGCATAGAAACATAACACATTCCATATACACATCAAAAAATTTACATATACAAAATCAAATTTCAAAATTTACATATACAAAATCATAGGCCACTATTCTGCAAACAATCTTCAAACCCAAAATCATTTATGTAGTAAATCCAATACACTGTATTATTCATAGAAAAGATGTATTGTTAAAAAAATGCATTATTCAAGATAAAAATGCATAAGTGCCTAAACAAATGCATTGTTACAGAGTACATTGTATATATGCTAAATACATTGCACCCATAGAATTCAAAATAGAAATTTAGAATATTATGAGGGACTAAAAGGCGTAACCACTAAAGTGAGACCCTACGAAAGTTTCTGGGCCAGACGGGTACACTTCGTTGTTCTACCAGAAGCTTTGGCCAATTATTGGAAATGATGTCACGACCACTGTCCAGGACATTCTCAATCATGATGCGAACTTTGATGCTTGGAACAATACCGTCATTACACTTATTCCCAAAGTGGAGGATTCGAAGACAGTGGCGGAATATAGGCCAATAAGTCTTTGTAACGTGGCTTACAAAATTGTATCCCGAATAATAACGAACAGGCTAAGCCGAGCACTACAAGTGGTGATTGATCTGCATCAGACTACTTTTGTGCCGGGTCGATTAATCATGGACAATGATCTCATTGGATTCGAATGCATGCACGGGTTGCGACATAATAAGAAGACTAAACATGGATATGCGGAAATAAAGCTAGATATGAGTAAGGCCTATGATCGGGTTGAGTGGCCTTTCTTGATACAAATGCTCCATTCCATGGCGTTCCCGGAGAATCTCATACAGTTGATCCTTCGATGTATATCCACGGTTTCATACTCGTTCCAGATTAATGGGACAGTTGTGGGGCATCTCCGGCCAAACTGGGGAATTCGTCAGGGAGACCCCCTCTCCCCCTACTTGTTTGTTCTCTCGTGCTCGGGGACTCTCAAAGACTAATCAATGAGTTAAGATCTCAATGTCTAATTACGGGAATACGGATTGCGCCATGGGCTCCCATCATCTCAAGACTTATTCTTTCTTCGATGACAACCTCATTTTCTTTTCGAGCCCTGAGAGCTAGGCTGCCGGGGTTCTCAAGTGCCTCAAGACATATGAGTGCGCCGGGACAACTCATTAACTATGACAAATCAGCGATCACATTTCTCCCGAGACTCCTATGCATGTGGTAAGCATGATTAAAGATATTCTCACTATTTCGGTAGTCGGAGGACATTGTATTTGGATTTTGCCTACATTTACTCCTCAAAACAAATGCCTTTAGTTTGAATTTCTGAGGGATGCTATGTTTAGCAGACTGCATGGATGGCAACGTAAATTATTCTCAAAAGGGGGGGAGAGAAACGCTAATAAAGTCAGTCCTTCAAGCACTTCCCACTTACGCAATGTCATGCTTCCGCATACTACGTAAAATTGTGAACCAGATGGAGAGCTGCATGGCGAACTTTTGGTGGGGCGCGGGTCACAACTCCAAAGGGGTGCACTGGTTCAAATGGGTGGACATTGCGCAACCAAAGAGTCGAGGAGGTCTCGAGTTCCGTTGCCTGGAAGAGTTCAACCAAGCCATGCTCGCCAATGTTGGAGAATTAATTGCCCGAATCTATTCGGGGTGAATATTTAAATACAAATTTAATTCTAACAATTATTACTAGCATGAATTAATCCTATATTAATTCAAATAATAATCTAGCAACAAATCATGCATATAAACAAGTCACATAAATCCTACGCATGCGGAATTGCTAGGAGTTTACGTGAACTAACCTCTTAGAGTGACAACCGTTGAGAAGATGGAAACCCGTTCACACGAACAAACCCAAAGAGACTTCTCAAGTATTCCTCATCCTTGTTCAATAATCCGGTGGAAGGATGCTCACGAACAATTAGCAAAAGGAAAAATAAAATTATGTTGCACCACCTTTGTGAATTTCTAACTTTTCCAACACATGGAATTACATTGGGGATGAAAAATTCATCCCCTATTTATAAGAAGGGGTTTGGACTAAAATTTGGACTAATTTAGGGTTAGGAAAGATCTTTTCTTGATCTCCAAGAAATCTTGAATATATCCCATATATTCTTCTTTCCATGTGTATTTTTTTCACAAAAATCTCACACTCTAATTTTCCTAAATTTTCAAAAATTAAGTAGGTAATTTTCAAGATTGAATCTTTCTTGAATTTATGAGATATTCTTAAATTCCAAAGAATACATATATTTTTCCATAAAATCTTTCCAAGAAAATCAAGAAAATATTTTCTTCCTTCTTAATCCCCAAATTTAAAAAAAAAAGTCAATTAGAAGCCAAGTGAGAGATTTCTTAAATTTATGGGATAATCTTGTATTCCAAGAATACTTATCTCCTTTCCATAAAATCTTTTCAAGAAAATCCTTCTCCCTCTTTTCTTTAATAATGTCGAAATTTAAGGAAAAATATGTAACAAAATATTTATTTTATTTTAATCACCTTTTTCAGTTATTGGACTTTATCTTTGGGCTACTTGAGGGGCCTTTAGGAGAATTAAGATTGGACCTTCCAATGGACCTTGAATTATAAATATTGAGCCACAATATTATTCAAGCCCATAAATATTAATTAATTCCACTACATAATTAATATTGCACTATCCATCTTAACCCATATTACTGTTAATATGGCTCACGATTATTATTTTCCGTGTTTAAGATTATCCAGTCCATTAATTAATTCAAGCCATTGAAAAGCTTTATTTTAATTAATATCTTTTTCCTTGGATTAGGAACGGCTCAACATTATTATCCATACCTGAGACTAATTTCACTTGTAAGATTTAGTATGATAAAACTTCTGAGCCTCCCAAGGGGACAAATCAAGTAAGACGTATTTGCACACGATTCTCTGTATTAAATCTTAGCAATCGTCATGTAACTAATAATATTGCCCAAGATATAAAATATTGATTCACATTGATTCTCTACCCATCATAAGTCAAAGTAATAGTTATTAATTCCACACGATCCTATTTAAGGGACGGGGATTAAGAAATAACGAACCACTGAGGTCTAATTCTTCTATATTCTGTACTGAAGAATTTATCCTTTTGTAGGTCCTATTCAGCGCATCATAATGCAATAGTGTAATCTCTTGGTCAAAACAAGTCAATCTGAGTCTTACACTTCAACCTTTCACGATGGATTGTTCATTTCCATCTAGGTTGTGAATTTGTACTTAGTTACAAGGAACTGTTAATTTGATCTTCTGTGATCAGGTATCACAAATTTACTACAATGGTACACGTACTTATTTATTGAACATATATGCAGTAAATATATGCAACATTCAATCATATTTAAAGCATCAGTGATAAATAATTTATTTCAACAAATAAGACAGAAATTCAGTTTGGTTATACAAAGTAAAAACATACTTTCCAGTATAACCCCAACAATCTCCCACTTATACTCAAAGTCTGCTTTAAGTATACTACATCATATCTCATGTTGTTCGTGACATCTAATGTCACCAACATGAACCTAATAATATTTCTCCCACTTATACTCAAAGCAGATTGGCGACACACTTGATAACCATTCCTTCCACACGTCTCTCGAATGTGTTTTGAGAGGTAGACACTTTGTAAAAGGATTAACTAGGTTATTCTCCGATGCGATCTTCACCATCTCTACATCTCCTCTCTTAATGATTTCTCGTATAAGAATTCTTTCCTTCAGTGTGCTTGTTTGACTTGTGGACTCTTGGTTCCCTTGAATTTGCAACTGCCCCTAGGAAATATTGCTAGAAAAATTCGGAACTCCATCCAAGTCTACTAAGAAGATCTAGAGCCAAACTGGTTCCTTCACTACTTCACAAGCAGCTACTTACCCGACTTCCATGGTTGAGTCAGTGATGTATTTCTACTTCACACTCGTCCATTTCATGGCTACACTTCCCAAATGAAAACACACTAACTGAGGTAGGTAGTTTCTGGAATTTATGTCTGATTGGAAATCCGAGTTCGTGTAACTGACGGGAATTGGACTGTCTGATTGATAAACCAAAATTCTATCCCGAGTTCTTTTCAGATACTTCAGAATGTTTTTAACTGCAGTCCAATGTTCTTTCCCTGGGTTACTCTGATATCTCGCTACCATGCCTACGGCAAAGCAGATATCTGGTCTCGTGCACAATATTGCATACATAAGACTTTCGACAATCGAAGCATAGGGAACGCCTTTCATGTCATCTATCTCCTCTTGTGTCTTAGGGCACATTTCTTGGATAGATGGATTCCATGCCTGAAGGGTACAAAACCATTCTTGGAATCTTGCATGCTGAATCGCTTCAAGACAATATCTATGTATGAAGCTTGCGATAAGCCTATCATCCTTTTCTTCCGATCTCGAGTGATCTTGATCCCAAGGATGTGACCGGCTTCCCCTAAGTCCTTCATATCAAACTGTTTTGATAGTCATGCCCTCACGTCTAACAACATCTTTACATCATCTCCGATGAGCAGAATGTCATCCACGTATAGTACTAAGAATACCAAGGCAGTTCCGACACGCTTTCTATACACACAACTCTCGAATTCGTTTTGATCAAACCCGTAAGACTTTATAACTTGATCAATACATTGGTCCAAGCATTGAGGAAAGATGTCTTAACATCCATTTGCCAGATCTCAAAATCGAGATGTGCAGCTATCGACAAGAGAATACGAATGGACTTAAGCATGGCTACAGGAAAAAAGGTTTTCTCATAATCGATCCCTTCTTTCTGAGTGTACCCTTTTGCCATAAGTCTAGCCTTGAAGGTCTCTATCTTCCCATCCGATCCTCTTTTCCTCTTGTATACCCACTTGCATCCAATGAGTTTAACCCATTAAGTGGTTCGACTAGCTCCCACACCTTATTGTGATCCATAGAACCCATCTCAGCTTCCATTGTTGTTTGCCAAGAATCTGCATCCTTGTCTTGGATTGCCTCATTTTGTATGTCCATGGGTCTGATTCATCTTCACCGGGGACTAAGTCCGATGACTCTCCTATCCCCATGAATCTCTCTGGTTGTCTAACAACCCTCCCACTACGATGAGGTTCCGGTTGTGTAAGTGTGTCGCTTGGTATGTCAACTTGTACAGTTGGCATTGAGGTAAGCCCTCTTAGCTTGTCTAACGTAATCTCACTTCTGGGCTTTCTATCATTCATATAGTCTTCTTCCAAAAATCTAAAGTGCGTACTGATTATCACTTTTTGATCTTCGGGACCATAAAACATGCACCTTTTCTTTCCTTCGGGGTACCCTATAAATAACCTTAATTCTGATCGTGGGTCCAATTTTCTGGCTTCCTTGTCCAACACGTATACCGGACACCCCCAGATCTTCATGTGTCTTAAACTGGACTTGAACCCGGTCCACAACTCTTTAGGGGTTTTGAGAATCGATTTGGATGACACCAAGTTTAGAATGTAAGCCGTTGTTTTCAAGGCGTGGCCCCAAAACGATTTAGGTAGATCCGTATAACTCATCATTGATCTGACCATTTCTAAAAGAGTTCTGTTTCTTCGTTCTGCAACCGCATTTTTTGAGGGGTTCCGAGTGCAGTTAACTGGGATGCAATCTCTTCGTCTGACAAGTAGTTCAAAAAATCATCGCTGAGGTATTCGCCTCCACGATCGGATCGCAGAAACTTGATACTCTTTTCCTTATGATTCTCTATTTGAGTTTTTAAATTCATTGAATTTATCAAAGGTCTCGGGTTTATGCTTCATTAGGAAAATGTATCCATATTTTGAGTAATCATCGATACAAGTAACGAAATAGTCATAACCTCCTTTTGCTTTGATTGACATTGGACCACATATGTCAGTGTGAATGATCACTAACAACTCTTTGGCTCTATTCCCCTTGGCTCCAAATGCCCTCTTGGTCATTTTACCCTCCAAAAAATGATTCGCAAGTTGGAGATGGTTCAACCCGAAGACTAACCAATTAACCATCTTGATCCAACCTTTGGATCCTTTTTGGATTAATATAACCTAGTCTTTAGAAGACAAAAAGGTGTTTCGTTCAGATTTGAAGAACGCTTTCTTTTATCTAAAATAGTCGATGTGTTATAGGATGCATTTTGCGTGTGGTGTGCACTTTTAATAGTGTAGAGATTGTTCATCAATGTCCCATAACAGATACACTCATCATTTCAAGAAATGATGACATTCTTATTAAAAGAAATTAAGTAAACAGATACACTCATCATTTCAAGAAATGATGACATTCTTATTAAAAGAAATTAAGTATCCATTAACAGAATTTTAGAAACTGGAAGTTAATTCTTTCTAAAACTGGGAACATAAAGAACGTCTCTCAAAACTAAAATTCTATCACTGAAAAGTATGCTTTTTACTTTTATAATCGAAACTGAATTTCCAGACTTATTTACTGAAATAAATTGTTTATCACTGATGCTTTAAATATGATTGAATGTTATATATATTTATTGCATAACTGTTCAATAATTCGTACGTGTTACACTGTAGTTAATTTAGTGATACCCGATCACAGAAGATTAAATTAACAGTCCCTTGTAACTATAAGTACGCCATTCACGACCTAGATGGAAATGAACAACCATCGCGAAAGGTTGAGGTGTAAGGCTCAGATTGGTTTGTCTTGACCAAGAGATTACACTAGTGCATGGTGATCTTATTTGAATAGGACCTCTGAGGAGGATAAATTCTTGAGAATCGAACATGGAAGAATTAGACCTCGGTGGTTCGTTGTTTCTTAACCTTGGTCCTGAAATAGGATCACGTGGGATCGGTAACTATTGCTTTGACTTATCATGGGTAGCAAATCGAGAGAGATTCAATCGTACTTTATCTTGGGCAATATTATTGGTCACATGTGATTGCTAAGATTTAATCGAAGAATCGTAAGCAACGCTTGCTTGATTTGCCCCCCTTGGGAGGTTCATAAGTTTTATCATACCAAATCTTGCAAGTGGAATTTGTTTAGGTATGGATAATAATGTTGAACCGATTCTCGACCAAGGACAAAAGATATTAATTAATGGAAAGCTATTTCGGTGGCTTGAATTAATTAATGGGCTAGATAATCTTAAACACGGGAAATAATGACCGGGAGCCATATTGACTGTAATATGGGTTAAGATGGATAGTGCAATATTAATTATGTAGTGGGATTAATTAATATTTATGGGCTTGAATTATATTGTGGCTCAATATTAGATATTCAAGATCCATTAGAAGGTCCAATCTTAATTCTCCTAAAGGCCCCCTGAGTAGCCCAACATATAGTCCAATAACTGAAAAGGTGATTAAAATAAAATAAATATTGTTGCTTATATTTCCTCATTATTTTCGAAAATTATGAATAAAAGAGGGAGAAAGATTTTCTTTGAATTTTGTTATGGAATGAAGATATGTATTCTTGGAATACAAGATTATCTCATTAAATTCAAGAAATCTCCCACTTGGTTATTCATGGTGAGATTTTCGAAATTTTTGAATATTATGGGCAAGAAAGATTTTCTTGATTTTCTTGAAAAGATATTATGGAAGATATGTATTTCTTGAAATACAAGAATATCTCATAAATTCAAGAAGATCCAAATCTTGGATTCTTGCTTAAGTAATTTTCGAAAATTATGTCCATATATGAGGAGGTGGGATTTTTGTGGAATATTTTAATTATGGGAAAGAGAATATATGGGATATATTCAAGATTTCTTGGTGACCAAGAAAAGTCTTATCCCACATTGAAAATTCACTAAAAATTTCGTTCACCCCTCTCCTATAAATAGGGGATGATTAGTTCATTCCCAAGTACAATTCCATGTGCTGGAAATATTAGAAAATCCACATAAGTGGTGCAACAAAGTTTATTTTTTCCTTTTGTTAATTGTTCGCGAGTATCCTTCCACCGGATTGTCGAGCAAGGGCTAAGGGAATACTTGGGAAGTCCTTTTGGTTAGTCCGTCCGACCAAAGCCACTGCCATCCCAGGAGAATGCGTTCACGTAAAACCCGTAGATTCCGCATGCGTAGGTTTTACGTGGCTTTTTATATGCATGATATGTTGTTGCAATTATTATTTGAATTAATATAGGATTAATTCATGCTAGTAATAATTAATGAATTAAATTTGTATTTAAATATTCACCCCGAATAGATCTGTGCGAATCATTCCCCAACAACTGGTATCAGAGCCAGGTTTCGGGCTCTGAATTTTTTAAATTGTAATTTAATTCGTGGACATTAAATTTGAAATTGGATAGTAGAACTGTTAGATCTGTTTTGCAGGTATCCAATTGTCATGGATTTTAATGTTTTATTTTGCATGCATATAAAGCGTGTGGTTTTTAATTCGATTCGTTCGGATTTGTTTTGCCTCGTGAGAAAATCCACGAGTAGACTAGGATTTGTTTGATTTGATCAATGTAATAGACTAGTCTAGATCTAGGTTTATTTATTTTTTGTAAATAAATTGTAACCGGATCGGGAACGAAGAGATGAAGAATTAAAGGGCGAAATCGAAAACGCGTGGTGGCGGCTTGGTATGTATTTGGCACGCACGGGCGTAAATTGAGGCCGGCGGGGCGAGCGTCTTGATAGGATCTGGAATGGCGCGCGGGCGGCGGTCGTGCAGGCGGGCGGCAGGCCGCAAAGATGGCGAGGCGAGACGCTGGCGAGGTCGATGTCATGCTGGCGGCGGAGAGGCGGGCGAGCGGGCTGAAGCCGCGATCTTGATGCCATGACCGCTGTCGCGCCGCCGAGGATCGCCGACTCGCCGAGAAGCCGCCGAGAAGCGTCGAGGCGCTGGCGGGCGGGGCTCGCCAGACGGTGCCTAGGTCGCTTAGGTATCTAAACAAACCCGGCCGGATCTTGGCGTGCATCCCATTGCGAAGTTGCTGGCGTGGCGGTTCGAGAAGAGTTTTTTTTCGAGACGAGCGAGTGGGAGAAATCGAGGCGTGTTTCTTCAAGATCAAGCCAAAAAAAAAAATCAAACCATGACAATTGGATAATTTGTGCCCAATATGTTTATTTTTTACGTTATGCTTGATTTATTTGTCTTTATCTTATGCTTTATTTAATTTGTTTAAATGTGTTTGCATGAGGGTTGCCAAATTGAAAAATCTCAACTTCAAAATTACTAAGTATGTTTTAAATAATTAATTGACAATTTTATTAGGATAATAAAATTGAATTAATTTTGACCTCCATGATTTATTTATTTGTGAATTCTTTTGGAGAAATTCCCCACGGGGACGGTCAAAAGATAGGTTTCACATGAATGAATTCCAAACGGATGATTGTGGGTTATTACTAGTGGCGACGATGACCCTCCCCACGAGGCTCGATCAAAGCGAAATAGTAATCTGTATTTAATCATGGTTATTACTTAGGTATAAAATTGATATGCATATACTTCCTCAAGTCCTGTCAATTTTATATTGGTCAAGTGGGAGCCAACTATTAATCTGGATATTAAAGGTTTGTAAATTGTTCTTGTTTGTAACACGCTTGAATGTGTTTAAACAATGACCCACCCCACGTGGCTTATTTAAACTGTTTTGAGATGTTGGCTGATCCATGTTCATATTTTTTTTGAGATTTTAAAATATGATGAAATGTGATCGAATCTTGTGATATACTTGTGCTATTGCATATAGTTGTTTATTTTAGTTCAGCATGTCGTTACCTTTTAATCCACTGTTATTATACTTAAAGTCAATACAATATGTATGGAAACTATATTGATTGGAAAATTATAATTGTCTAATCGCACACAAAAAAGCACAAGTGGATTTTGACACACAAAAATCGATAAGCCAACCGACGAGTCAAAACATGCGGGACTCGTCGGATCACCTTCTTGAGAGATATCGTCATTTGAAAATGGTGGAGAAAAAACCCGTAAGGGATTACGTCCTCAAAATAGATGGCCCATCCGAACAAACTTGAGATTCGAGTGCAGATTATGATCCGGAGACTCGGATGAATTTGGTACTTCATTCTCTGCTTGAAAAGGTTTTTGAGCATTTTGGCCTCGCTAGCTAATTTGTTGCAAACTTTTGGACTCGGCGAGAAATGATGATAAGGCATCAAACTCAAGCTTTTTTTGGCAAGTGGTCCGTCTTCATCTACTAGGCCAAGGGTAGGCAAGATAAAGAAGAGGACCAAAGGCCATAAGCAATAAAACTCAATCTGTTGCCAAAGGGCAATGGTAAGATGAGGAATGCTTGTTGAGTCAAGGAAAATCCAAAGAGGAAGTGCTTAAGCTGCGGTGAGAGAGGACAATGGAGGTCTTGCCTGTTCCAACCCCAAAAGGGACGGAAAGAAAGGTAATTCTCATACACTAGTTGTTGAAACTTGTTTAGCGGCGTATACTTCTCATTAGGTGGGTGGTTGATACGAGATCCACTAATCATGTTGGCTTCACGGGTTCTAAATGATCCGGCAACGTAGTGGGAGTGAGATCCTCATCACACTGGGCAATGTTACGAAAGTAGAAGACATTGCAATGCTACGTAAGTGGCAGATATTGCAATGCTACGGTAGTAACGATTATTGCAATACTACGCAAGTAGCAGACATTGCAATGCTACATGAGTAGCGATTAAAAGCGATGGGAGAAGTGCACCTATCTTTTGAAGATAAAGTTTTTTTTGAGATTATCTTTATGTTCCCAGTTTTAGAAAGAATTCACTTTCAGTTTCTAAAATTCGATTAAAGGACACTAAGTTTATTCTAAGAATGACATCATTTTTTAAATGATGAGTGTACCTGTTACGGGACATTGATAGAAAATCTCTATACAATTAATTGTGCACACCACTCACGAAATGCATCCTATAACACATCAATTGCTTTTGCACAAAAGAAAGCGTGAGCGAAATACTTCTTTGGCATCTAAGATTAGATCATATAAATCCAAAAGAGGATCCAAAGGTTGATGAAAGATGGTTCTTTGGAGGCGTCTCCAAGTTGAATCAAATCCAACCTGCGAATCATGTTTGGAGGGTGATTTGACCAAGATGGCATTTGGAGCCAAGGGGAATGGGGCTAAAGAAGTGTTAGAGATCGTTCACATAGATGTACGTAGTTCAATGTTAACCAAAGCAAGAGGAGGTTATGAGTAATTTTATTAATGATTACTCAAGGTACATTTTCTTATGAAGCATGAATCAAACCTTTGAGAAATTCTAAGAATTTAAGGCTCAAGCGAGAGAATCATATGGAAAAATGTATCAAGTCTCTACGATCCGATCGTGGAGGCGAATACCTCGGCGATGAGTTTTTGAACTACTTATCGATGAAGGATTGATATCGACTCATCAAGACGGAACCCCTCAACAAAAGCGGGGTTTGCAGAGCGAAACAACAAAATTCTTTTGGAAATTGTTAGATCAATGATGAGTTATACGGATCTTCCCGAAGTCGTTCGGGGTCATGCCTTTGAAAAACAACGACTTACATTACGAACTTGGTGCTATCCAAATCGGTTCCCAGAACCCCAAAGAATTGTGGGACGGGCGCAAGTCTAGTATGAGACACATGAGAACTTTGGGGTGGCGGCCCACGTGTTGGACAAGGAAACCGGTAAATTGGATCCTCGATCGAGAATTAAGGTTGTTTTGTAGGATACCCAGGGGAACAAAAGGTGAATGTTCTATAGCTCGAAAATCAAAAGGTGGACATCCGCACCCACTTTAGATTTTGGAAGAAAACTATAGAACCAAAAAAAAACCGAAGTGAGACTACCTTAAATGAGCTTAGAGGGCAAACCTCGGTCTGATTGTCTTAGATGATATACCAAACGATCGTTTTCACAACCGAGCCTCGTTATAGTGGGAGGGTTGTTAGGCAAATTTTAGAGAGATTCATGGGAATAGGAGAGTCCTCGGACTTGATTCGGGAATCGGACCCATGGACATATGACGAGGCACTCCAAGATATGGATGCGATTCTTGCAAACAAAGAATGAAAAGCGATATCTGTTCTATGTTTCATAATAGAGTGTGGGAGCTAGTCGAACCACTTAATGGGGTCAAACCCATTGGATGAAAGTGGGTATATAAGAGGAAAAAGGGACGGACGGGAAGGTTGAAACCTTTAAAGCAAGACTAATGGCGAAAGGTTATACTCGAGAAAGAAAGGGATCGATTATGAGGAAACTTTTTCACCCGTAGCCATGCTTAAGTCCATCCGTATTCCCTTATCGATTCTTTGCAAGATCTCAACTTTGAAGTCTGGCAAATAGATGTCAAGACAGCTTTCCTTAATGGAAGTCTTGATAAAGAGATCTATATGCAACAACCCCATGTTTTCATTGAAACAGGCCAAGAACACCCAGTTTGTAAAAGCTCAAGAGGTCCATTTACGGACTCAAACAGGCATCCAGAACTTGGAACCAAAGTTTTGATCATGTTATAAAGTCTTATGGGTTTTGATCAAAATGAGTTTGAAAGTTGTGTGTATAAAAAGTGTCGGAACTGCATTGGTATTCTTAGTACTGTACGTAGATCACATTGTGATCATCGGGAACGATGTGAAGGTGTGATCAGATGTAAGGGCATGGTTTTCAAAACAGTTTGATATGAAAGACTTAGGGAAAACCGGACACATCCTTGGGATCAAGATCACAAGAAAAGGATGGTCGGGTTATCGCAAGTTTCATACATAGACACTGGTTTTGAAACGATTCAGCATGTAAGATTCCAAGAAAGGATTCGTACCTTTCAGACTTGGAATCCATCTATCCAAGAATATGTTCCCTAAGACGAAAAGGAGATAGATGACATGAAAGGCATTCCTTGTGCTTCGGCTGTAGGAAACCTTATGTATGCATTCTTTGTGTATACGAGACCGGATATATGCTTTTGCCGTAGGC
Source organism: Stenogyne calaminthoides (assembly GCA_037126765.1). NCBI lineage: Eukaryota > Viridiplantae > Streptophyta > Magnoliopsida > Lamiales > Lamiaceae > Stenogyne > Stenogyne calaminthoides. The sequence goes on along the minus strand of JBBCBC010000012.1, from coordinate 8,160,377 downwards.
ATGGTAGCAAGATATCGAGTAACTTCGGGGAAAGCAAATTGAATGACGATTAAAAAACATTACGAAGTTTACGAAAAGAACTCGGGATAGAAGGTTGATTTATCAGTCAGATACTCCAATCCCCATCGGCTACATGGACTTGGATTTCCAATCGATTTAGATTCGGATATTATCTCGCCTCGGTTAGTGTGTTTCCATTTGGGAAGTGTAGCCATCAAATGGACGAGTGTGAAGCATAAATGCATCATCGACTCAACCATGGGACTCGGGTAAGTAGTCGCTTGTGAAGCGGTGAAAAAAGAACCGATTGGGCTCTAGATCTTCTTAGTGGACTTGGATGGTGTTCGAATTTTTCTAGCAATATCTGCTAGGGGCAGTTGCAAATTCAAGAGAACCAAGAGTCCACGAGTCAAACAAACACATTAAAGGAAAGACATCTTATACGAGAAATCGTTAAGAGAGGAGATATAGATGTGGCAAAGATAGCGTCGTCGAGGACACCCTAGAGATCCATTCAAAGCGTGCCCCGCCTCTGAATACATTCGAGAGACATGTGAGTGGAATGGGTGTCAAGACCGTTGCCCTAATCTGCTTTGAGTATAAGTGGGAGAAATTATTAGGTTCGTGTAGGTGACATTAGATGTCACGGACTACTCGAGACGTGTTGTAGTATACTTAAAAGCAGACTTTGAGTATAAGTGGGAGATTGTTGGGGATTATACTGAAAAGTATGCTTTTTACTTTGTATAATCGAAACTGAATTTCAGACTTATTTACTGAAATAAATTGTTTATCACTGATGCTTTAAATATGATTGAATGTTATATATATTTATTGCATAAGCTGTTTCAATAATTAAATGACGTGTTACACTGTAGTTAATTTAGTGATACCCGATCACAGAAGATTAAATTAACAGTCCCTTGTAACTATAAGTACGCCATTCACGACCTAGATGGAAATGAACAACCATCGCGAAAGGTTGAGGTGTAAGGCTCAGATTGGTTTGTCTTGACCAAGAGATTACACTAGTGCATGGTGATCTTATTTGAATAGGACCTCTGAGGAGGATAAATTCTTCAGAACTGAACATGGAAGAATTAGACCTCAGTGGTTCGTTGTTTCTTAACCTTGGTCCCTGAAATAGGATCACGTGGGATCGGTAACTATTGCTTTGACTTATCATGGGTAGCAAATCAGAGAGAGATTCAATACGTACTTTATCTTGGGCAATATTATTGGTCACATGTGATTGCTAAGATTTAATACGAAGAATCGTGTGCAAGTACGCTTGCTTGATTTGCCCCCTTGGGAGGTTCATAAGTTTTATCATACCAAATCTTGCAAGTGGAATTTGTTTTCGGTATGGATAATAATGTTGAACCGTTCCTCGACCAAGGACAAAAGATATTAATTAATGGAAAGCTATTTCAGTGGCTTGAATTAATTAATGGGCTAGATAATCTTAAACACGGGAAATAATGACCGGGAGCCATATTGACTGTAATATGGGTTAAGATGGATAGTGCAATATTAATTATGTAGTGGGATTAATTAATATTTATGGGCTTGAATTATATTGTGGCTCAATATTAGATATTCAAGATCCATTAGAAGGTCCAATCTTAATTCTCCTAAAGGCCCCCCTGAGTAGCCCAACATATAGTCCAATAAGCGAAAAGGTGATTAAAATAAAATAAATATTGTTGCTTATATTTCCTCATTATTTTGAAAATTATGAATAAAAAGAGGAGAAAGATTTTCTTTGAATTTTGTTATGGAATGAAGATATGTATTCTTGGAATACAAGATTATCTCATTAAATTCAAGAAATCTCCCACTTGGTTATTCATGGTGAGATTTTCGAAATTTTTGAATATTATGGGCAAGAAAGATTTTCTTGATTTTCTTGAAAAGATATTATGGAAGATATGTATTTCTTGAAATACAAGAATATCTCATAAATTCAAGAAGATCCAAATCTTGGATTCTTGCTTAAGTAATTTTCGAAAATTATGTCCATATATGAGGAGGTGGGATTTTTGTGGAATATTTTAATTATGGGAAAGAGAATATATGAGATATATTCAAGATTTCTTGGTGACCAAGAAAAGTCTTATCCCACATTGAAAATTCACTAAAAATTTCGTTCACCCCTCTCCTATAAATAGGGGATGATTAGTTCATTCCCAAGTACAATTCCATGTGCTGGAAATATTAGAAAATCCACATAAGTGGTGCAACAAAGTTTATTTTTTCCTTTTGTTAATTGTTCGCGAGTATCCTTCCACCGGATTGTCGAGCAAGGGCTAAGGGAATACTTGGGAAGTCCTTTTGGTTAGTCCGTCCGACCGAAAGCTCCGCCATCCCAGGAGAATGCGTTCACGTAAACCCGTAGATTCGCGTCGTAGGTTTTACGTGGCTTTTTATATGCATGATATGTTGTTGCAATTATTATTTGAATTAATATAGGATTAATTCATGCTAGTAATAATTAATGAATTAAATTTGTATTTAAATATTCACCCCGAATAGATCTGTGCGAATCATTCCCCAACACTCGGGTTTATGCTTCATTAGGAAAATGTATCCATATTTTGAGTAATCATCGATACAAGTAACGAAATAGTCATAACCTCCTTTTGCTTTGATTGACATTGGACCACATATGTCAGTGTGAATGATCACTAACAACTCTTTGGCTCTATTCCCCTTGGCTCCAAATGCCCTCTTGGTCATTTTACCCTCCAAAAAATGATTCGCAAGTTGGAGATGGTTCAACCCGAAGACTAACCAATTAACCATCTTGATCCAACCTTTGGATCCTTTTTGGATTAATATGACCTAGTCTTTAGAAGACAAAAAGGTGTTTCGTTCAGATTTGAAGAACGCTTTCTTTTATCTAAAATAGTCGATGTGTTATAGGATGCATTTTGCGTGTGGTGTGCACTTTTAATAGTGTAGAGATTGTTCATCAATGTCCCATAACAGATACACTCATCATTTCAAGAAATGATGACATTCTTATTAAAAGAAATTAAGTAAACAGATACACTCATCATTTCAAGAAATGATGACATTCTTATTAAAAGAAATTAAGTATCCATTAACAGAATTTTAGAAACTGGAAGTTAATTCTTTCTAAAACTGGGAACATAAAGAACGTCTCTCAAAACTAAAATTCTATCACTAAAAGATAGGTGCACTTCTCTCACTGCTTTAACCACTACTCATGTAGAACTGCAATATCTGCTACTCACCTACCATATTGCAGTAATGCTACTTTTGTGGAGTTGCAATACCCGCAACCTACATAGCATATATTGCAATAGCCGTTACATACATAACATTGTCCATGGTGATGATGGTCTCACTCCCACTAAATTGCTAGAATCCTTGAAACATGGCTACAAGCATAATTAGTGGTCCTGTATTTGCTACCCACGAATGGGAGCATATGCCACTAAACAAGTTTCAACAACTAGTGTTTGAGAATTACCTTTCTTCCCGACCCTTTTAGGCTTGGGACAGGCTGACCTCCAATGTCTTCTTAGACCGCAATTAAGCTTTTTTTGTTCGTCGATCTTCTTCTTGACACCTCTTAATGCCATTTTCTATGAGAATAAATTATGTATGGCTATCTCGCTTCACGATGGTGAGTGAAGAATTTGTTAAGATCTATCATAATAGCTGCCATGGTTTCTAAGTTCTGGTGTAGGTGTTGCAACACACCTGACATTGAAGTCAAGATGATACACTTAGGCATTTTCTTGGATCCTAACCATTGATTATGATGTCACTTATTTTCCTCTCAATCGTAGTCTTAGCGAGTCTATGTTTGTCAAGGACGGACTTATGCGTGTTGCATGGTCAAGACAATATATAATTTCCAATCGACATATTTTCCTATATAACTCTATTGACTTAAAGTATATTAAAAGGTTGCAACATGTTGAAACTTAAAATAAACATACATCTTGTGTTAATATCCGGATTAACACAAGAAAAATCACATAATTCGATCACATGAATCATATTAAAATCTCAAAAAAAAATATGAACATGCATCAGCCAACATCTCAAAATAGCTTAAATTAGCCACGTGAGGTGTATGGGGGGAGGAATACACGTGTATGGGGGGGGAATACACGTGTTCAGTGTTTTTTTTAAACTTTTTCTTACTGAGGTCAGCTTGGGTCAGATAATCCTGAAGATTAGGTTCTGAGAAGCACAGATCGCTCTGAGTCAAAGTCTACTGAGACAGTGATCCTGAGCTGCTTTCAGATACCTCAGATAATCCCAACTGAGTCCTGAGTGTCAGAGATCCTGAGTTGCTTGGATCAGATAACTAACTTACTGAATCCTCAGAAGAGAGTTCAGTTTGGTAACTATCTGTTCTAGCTACTCAGATGTGCGGAATGGTTGGCCCTTTAGTTTATACTCGTTTTAAGCTTTGCTGAAAACCTTCCCTTTATGAAATAGTGATTAGGCTGTGATTCACTTATGCAACTTCAGTGGATTGATTCCAACTGAATATCAGTGAAAAGTATGCTTTCAAAATCAAGTCAATGCAACAGTTAAGCACAGATAAGGAAAGCAATAAACAACACAGCAATTATAGTGGTTCAGGGACTCAAGCTCCTACATCCACTCTCTCTGATCCTCAGAGAATTTCAGTAATCACTTCTGAGCTTTCTGACTACCTCGCGTAGTTTACTTACGCAACTCGGCCCTGAGTTTTCTGACTACTCCACGTAGTTTACTTACTCAACCCGACCTTGAGCTTTCTGACTACCTCCGTAGTTTACTTACTCAAACACAACCAAGCTTTCAGACTACCCCTGTAGCTTACTAACTTCTCCTCTAGAGTTTTCTGACTACTCCGCGTAGTTTACTAACTCTTTACAACTCTTCTCACAAACAAACACACTCCAACTACCTTCTCAAGGGTTTGGGGTTTCTCGGTTGGTTTCCAACTAGGATGAGATATCCTTTACAATGAAGCACAATGAAAAGGGTTAGGATATCTCGACTAAGCTTTGGATAAATCTTATCAAGCTAGGCTTAGTTTAGTGAGCTCTCTTCAATATAGAAGCACTTGGGAAATTTTAAGTTTTTCGAGTGCTTTAACTTTTGCAAGAATAAGTTTGAGCTCTTGAGTTGGGTATAAATTTCCCGTAACCTTAAAATGTAGAGGGTCACCAGTATTTATAGGCATACACCAAGGTCACTCTTGAAAACTATCCGTTGGAGAGATAGCTTCGTGAGTTTCCTCTTATGGTGTGTGAGAAACGGCTATATTTAGGGTTTGAAACTCCCTAACATGTTTTAGGCAATAGTCTTTCATGTAGCGGTCTTCACTTTTTGCGATGCGGAACTTTTGTACATCGACATCTTTTTTGAAACTTTTCATCCTTTGTCGATTGTCGGTATGGTCTGATGTTGTCTTCTTCTTTTTACTTTTGTCTCGAGTTAAAAAGGTAGATGTAGGTCCTTAAGCGGGTTTTGTGAGGGTAGAAGTCTAGAGGGAGGGTGAATAGACTTACGAAAACTTTTGTGCAAATCGGGTGTGAGGCGATTAACTTTGATCAGAGTGTGAGTGAATCGGTTTGGGTCGATAACCAACTTCTTGATCGCTTTGAAGGCGAATCGATTCGGTAACTATCGGTTTAAGCGATGTGTGCGGAAGCTTAAGTTTTACCCGTGTGTGAAAAACCGGTTTTGATAAATCGATTCCAAAGTTAATCTTTTAATCGGGTTGGATCAAGTGTCAAGTTTGATCGGATCGAAGCTTGGTGCTAATCGATCTCAACTTGGAATATGTATGCACTTTAAAGGTTGTGTGCGATTGTGTGTCGGTTAATCAAAGCGGTAAAGGCACACAAGATTTATAGTGGTTCGGACAAAACCGGTCCCACGTCCACTCTTCCCTATCACAAGGGGCACCTACTTAACCAATGGACTTTGTTTTATGTGTAAGTCCAACACAAGTACACCAACTAGATGTTTAAGGAGTTCACACTCAACCGATCGAGAGATCGAGAACTAGAAACCCTAGTCTCGAAATCTTGCTAAACAACTTAACCTAACTTGGGGGTTTGGGTAAGATTGTTTTTGGTTCCAACTATGAAATCTTTTCTTGCGTATAAGCGACCCTAACAAACTAGATGAAAAGATTTCTATGCTAAGAACTTATGGGATTAACACTTAATAAAAATTAATTTTCTTTGTTCGTGTTCTTGTGCGGAAATCGATATTAGCTTGAGCTTCTTGATTGTTGGCGTTTCCGTTGTTTCACTCTAAAGTGTGATCCCATATTTATAGACCTTGAAATCAAAAAGAGCCGTTGGAGAGCAATTTGAATTTCGGGCTATATTAGGTGAGGTTTGCAGGATTGATGTGGCGTGTTTGAGCGGCATGGCGAAAAGTGTGAACTTGTATTTTATATCCGTTAGAGAAGCGACATCAAATCCCTTAATTGTCGGCTCCGATCATCGTGTCTTGTTCTTATTGGTTATGAGCGCACTTTTCAGGTGTTTGTTCTTCCAACTAAGGTTGACATTCTTCTTGTTCATATCATAGACGTATGATTAGGTGAAACATCAGTTTTCACTGGTGGTGACTTGATCGATCAATGTAATCGACAAACGATGGAGTCTTACGGTGCGGTTGACTTAGCTTCAACTAGTAGACTCGGTGATGTAGGTCTTACGTCCGATCTTACGGAAGTCATCGATCTTCAAGTATTTTGAGTTTGAGCTTTATGACTTCAGCTGAGATATCTGACTAGATCAGATCGATCTGATCTTCTGTTCTTCTCTAGCATTCTGGACTGTCGGATATCAGCTTTTCTTTGGATTTCCAGATCTGACTTATACATATTGAGATTCCCCCTCAATATATGACCTATCTATTTCATCAGTTGTTCTATACAATCATTATCAACTGGTCTCCTATAGCAGGTAATATAAACATCGATCATTAACAGTCCGATTTGGTCTATTACATGTGTTTTTGGAACTTTCATCAAAACTATAAATTTCCCAACAGTAGACACCTTTCAACGGCTCTTTTGGTTACAAACTCTGAGTTTGATATAACCTTAACAACACTTCTGACTTAGTTCCTTTTGTATGCATTTGAATGTCTTGACAAATATCTATTTTCTAAGGAATCGCGATCTTCTCAGTATTGCATCCTTCAGATAGATATATTCAGTGCCTCGGAACATTCAGGTTCATCTTGAGCATTGATACCTTCTTGAGTCTTGATAATTGCGTGCCTTGGTATTCTTGATCTTCAATCTTCAGTCTTCAGTCTTGCGTCTTCAGAGTCCTCTGAGTCTTCAGGGTCTTCTGAGTCCTCAGGGTCTTCTGAGTCTACTGACTGATACACTGAATCTTCGTGCTGAGTCTTCAGTTCCTCAGTATCCTACTAGGTCTTCAGTATCTCAGTTTCACACTGAGTCTTCAAATACTCAGTTTCCTATTGAGTCTTTAGAAACTTCAGTTTCATACTGAAACTTCAGTTTCTTCAAAAACATACTGAGTTCTTCAGAGTCTTCAGAACCTATCCTGAACTATATCTGCTGACTATACATTTTGCAGATAACATCACGAATACTCCTGGCTGAATCGACTCTACTATCAAGATCATTCTGAACATGTCATACTCAGGGGTTTTGGGATCTAATCAAAATCATATATCTTTTATTAAATTCATCTCCCAACAATTTCCCCCTTTTTGATGATGCCAAAACCTATCTTGTTACAAACATATAACCTATACTCAGGTTTCAGTTTATCCTATTACAAGATTGGTTGTCTCCCAACAATTTCTTAAAACAGAGAAACTCCTAACAATTTAAATAATTCAGCAATTTCTTCAGTAATGAATCTCTTTAAGTAGTTCATTACTAAATACTTAAACAATTTCCCCCCATATCCAGACAATTTACCTTTATCAACATACAATCAGTTCAGAGACATTCATTCAGGCATATCAAAATAAAAGACATGTAAATAAGATAATGAGATATTATCTTTTGAGCATAATGATAAATCTTCATTGATGATGAGTATACCATTCTGATTACAATGAGTTTATCAACAAAATCAAAAAAAGCAAAAATTTAAAGATTACGAATCTTTCGAGTCTTGATCTTACGATTTGGCTCTTGGTCTTACGCTCTTCGGTTTGCTTCATTCTCAACTTCATCGGTTGGGCACCTCCAGTCGAACATTACGAAAAAATCTCTTCTTGACTCATTTCTCTCTTTAATGATATCCCGGATTTGTTCCTGTTAAACCCAGTGACCCAAAGATCTTGAGCAATTTCTTGAGTAATGGCCTTCTCATTCACCAAACCATTACCAAGTCTTGGAGGAAGATAAGAATATGGACCAGGGGCTACTATCTGTACCTCTCCTTCATCCGCAAGGTTAATCCAGCTATGTAGATACTTTGGATAGAAGGTTAGGAGATATTCAATGAATGCTTCATTCGACACGAGCTTTCCCTCTCCATTCCCACGAGAACATCATAATTGAACGGAAGGTTCTCTTGACCTCTTCCCACATATCGTTGAGTTTGATAGGCATCCATTTATCAACGTGGGGCCACTTTAGTGCTTTTGATGTCCCTTTCCTCTTGCTCGCAAACTTTCTGAATTCACTCCTTCACTTCTACTCTTCGTCTATCTTCTTTACGATCCACAGGCGCTCGCGAGACCTAGCGGCGACTTTCTTAGCTTGTTCTATTTGGAGTGTCTTGAGCATCTCGTGTTGAAGACTTTCTTCCGAGGTTGAGACTCGGATTCTTTCGTTTCTTCATCATCGAATCGAACTTTCTCTGGATTGGCTTAGAAGCCTTCCAGACGCTTCTTCTGAGGTTGAACAACGCCCAAGACTTTCCTCTTCATAGGCAAATCGTCGGCGGCTTGGCTTGTTCCAACCTTTGCTCTAACTTTTCGGTTTCTCTCTTGCAACATCAAGCATGGTTTGCTCGAAACTTCGAGTGTAGATAAACTTCTCCACTGGCGAACTTCAACTTCTCGGTAACCCGACTTCTCTTAAGGCTTTGGCTAGGTTATACATTTGACATCTTTCGAGCCTTCTTCTCCAAAGTCACGTGCCATGAACTTACGAGGTCTTCACCTTCTTTTTCCCCTTCTTCTTGGCACCGTAATTTGGAAGAAGTCTGGAGAATCTTTGTGTCCATGATGATATTGCTCTTTGCTCACACAACGAACTTCTCCTGCTATCTGATCTTGTTCGTCTTCCAGACTCCTTAGATGGTTCTTGGCCACAGAAAATTCTTCAGATAAGTGGGCAAACTGGCCAGAGAGTGCTTCTTTGAACATCTCTGTCATCTTGGTCATGAGCATTGAGCTCATTTCCTCAACAGCAGATTTTATCATCACTTCATTCCTCTCTGCCAATTTCACCTCTAGAAATGCAGTTGACTCCTGGTGCTTCTGTTTCATTTCAGCACTGAGCTCAGCCTTGACTCCCTCCAGCTTTTCATTCAGCTTATCTTCCATGGAGGTCATTTGTGAGGTCAGGGTGTTTTGGATTAGCACCAGCTCTGAAGAGTGACTAAGACTTTCCATCTTTTGAGCTTGATTGGCCAATGTTTCTTCCATCTGAGCAATCTAGATCATCATTGGCTCAACCTTCTCAAGTTTCTCCATCAAGGGAGTGAGATCAATCTCAGGAACCTTCTACACCTTCTGTACTGTTTGATCATCCTGAGCTTCAGCTTCATCCTGAGCTCCAGTCTCCAATTGAGCCTCAGTCTATTTATCAGATAATTCATAATTAAAGATAGAACTTTCAGTAACTTTGGCATAATTGTTAATAGTGCCAAAAGGTACCTGAAGAGTGCTAGCTTTAGTCTGAGGTTGACCAATTTTAGGTTGATCAGCAACAGAAGTCTCCTTTTCCATCTGAGACTGATCCTCAACATCTCCCTATTGGTCCCCGTCTCCATCTTGAGATTTGTCTCCGCTGCTTGGGGCACCAACTTCAGTAACTCTCCTCTCAGCCAACTTCCTCTGAACCAGCTCATCAAAATTGGAGTTTTTCATCCTGAGCTTTGTCCTTCTGAACCCTGAGAAGTCGGTCAGAAAGGCTGTTTCCTCATTCCACCAGTCTTCCCCTCTGAAAGCAGCAATATCAAGCATCTTGGGAAGAGTCTGATTGAGGATAAACACAATTGTCCTTAATCTGAAGAAAACATCTTGCAGATCAGGGTATGAGTTGAGCTCAGGGTAGCGGTCAAGAATGAACCGTTCCCCCTTGCTCCTCCACTCGCCTTCTTCAGCCTCTCCCTTCTTCCATCTCGGGCGCTCTGGTTCAGTTTAAGCTTCTGCTGAGGGATCAAGAAGTAGATCACTCAGGAGCTCATCAAGAATATTCTGCTCCTGAGTCTCAGCAGCCTCTGAAGGTTGTGCAGTCAGGTCCTCAGTTTGCATCTGAGTGGGTTCTGAGGCCTGAGCTGGCGTATCCTCAGATTGACTCTGAGTTGGCTCTTCTGCTGTCTGAGCCGGCACTTTTTCAGTAGGAATCTCTGAGGCCTGAGTTCCTTTGAAAATTTCCTGAGAAATTTTGTCTGAACTTAGAGATGTCTCAAGCACCTCAGAGAAGACCTGCTCCTCAGTCTGTTCTTGTGCCTTTGAGATAACCTGAGCCAAAACTTGCAATGGCGAACTCTGAGCGGTTTGGCCCTCAGGTTGAATCTCCTCAGAATCACTGCCATCTTCATCGGTGAGAACCATCAATCTTCTGCACTTTGGGGCAAGGTTCTTCTGCTTCATTATTTTTGCACCCTGCTCCATCTTTGCCTCCAACAAAACCTTCCCCCTGGTTTGTTGAGTCTCTTTTTCAGCCGCAACTGGTGATTCTACCTTCTTTTCTCTCTTCCCCCTGATGGCCTGCTTCTTTGCAGCAATGGGCTTAAAGAGAATTTTGGACTTAGGGAATGGGGTCGAATTGGCGAAGATATCCTCCTCCTCTCTGCACATCTCCAAAATATAAGCAATTTTGGTGGCATGGTGGATCTTGCCTTTTATTGAGATCGCCCCGTCAACCTTCTTCAAAACTTTGGTCTGCTCACTCACCGTCTGAATCAAAAATTTCAGCCAGTTGAAGGTAGTGGTGGGTGAGGCCTCTATTGCCGCCATCAATCTGAGCTTCGGGGTACTGATCTGCTCAAAACTCCCCGCAAGACTCATGATGCACTTGCTCACAATATCCATCAAAACACGATATTGTGGCTTCAAGTGCCTTTTATGCAGTGTCGCCTCAAATTTCACAGGATTCTCAGCAATCCTATCTAAGTACTCCTTCTCTCTACCCGACATATACATCGCAGGATCCTCTCCTCTATCACAGAGCTCAAAAACATCATTCAAATTTTTCGGAATAATATACAAATCCCTCTCAAAATCGATGTATTTGGATGACTGCTCTAAATGTGATACAGTAATCTTAGAATGTAAACCATCCTCTTCATCTATCTCCAGATTATAGATGAATTCGATTACCTCTTTCGAAAACTCTTGATCCGGTCGTCTTGCGACTAGATGGGTGAGTTTAGCTAGTCGAATCATATGCAGAGCCTCCTCTTCTGGCTTTGAGTTGGTTGTGCTTTCGAGTGAGACAACGAACTCGTACCATGGCTTGTTGGTTTCGGCTAATCTCTCGAACAAGGTTGGGGCCATTTTAGAGATTGATTGAAGAAATGAAGATTTTAGGGTTTGGGAATTTCTGGGCAAAGGGGATTTATTTGCAGAGGATTTGGGAACGAAGGGTTTGATAAAATTTTGGCTTGAATGGCTTATTGGGGTATAAATAGCTTTGAGATCGTGGGGAATCGTGTTGGTTAGGTAAAAAACAACGGTTGAGATTAATCTCCGATTAATCGGGTATACGAACCGACGATCTCCAAAAAGTAAGCCGCCAAAACATCCTCATTGGTCATTAATGTAACAGAGCATTAAATGACTGTTGACCTTCTTCGGAATTTAAAATGATCTTCCCAAAAACATTCCTCAGGTGTTTTGTATTTATTGCGAATGATTACTGAGTTTTACTTAAGCAATAAATGCTGCATGAGTCATTACTTCTTCGGACTAATTTCCCTCTATCAGTCTTACTGAGTACTGACCTTGATAAAATGTCAATATAATACTGAGTACTGAATGGGTTCAGTGTGCTAATGAGTACTGACCTTCAGTAAATTTGAGTTTCCTAAGACTCAGTTCAGTATTTCCATTTTATCCTGAGCTTCTCAGTAGAATTCTGAGAAAACTTCATGCATCTGAAAATCTTCAATTTTTCAGATTTTACTCTATACACCTGGTTCTAACATCCCTAACTCAACTGAAAGTTCCTGAAATCTTGATTCAGCCAAATGTTTAGTCAAGATATCAGCTCTCTGCTTATCAGTATGAATTTTCTTCATCCTTATGTCCTTCTTCTCGACATGATCTCTGATGAAGTGATGTCTGATATCCACATGCTTGCATCTGGTGTGCAATACCAGATTTTGTGAAATAGCAATGGCACTATTATTGTCACAAAATATTGGTACTTCATTGGCTACAACTTTATAATCCCTTAATTGTTATGCGAGGCAAAGAATCGAGCCACAATGACTTCCTACTGACCATGTATTGACCGGTAAGTACTTGTTGCTCTGGGAGGTCCATTTTTCTTCGAAAACCAAGATATTAGCTTACTTCCTAGAAATTGACAAGTTCCTGAAGTGGACTTCTTGTCAATTCTGCAACCTCCATAATCAGCATCTGAGTAACCAGTTAATTCAAGGTTATCATCAGCTGGATACCATAATCCTCTATTCACTGTGCCTTTAAGATACTTCAGTATCTTTTTGGCAGCCTCCATGTGACTAGCCTTAGGATTAGCTTGGTATCTTGCACATATCCCAACAGCAAATGTTATATCCGGCCTACTTGCTGTAAGATAGAGCAATGATCCAATGATTCCTCTATAATCAGTATGGCTTACTGATTTGCCTTCAGAATCAGGATCCATCTTGTAGTTAGTATTCATGGGAATCCTAAGCGCATTGCAGTCTGCATACACCATATTTAGCAATCGGATCTACGGTGTACTTTGCACGGTTGATGAATATTCCTTCCTTTGATTGTTTCACTTGAAGACCTAGAAAGAAATTCATCTCTCCCATCATTGACATCTCAAACTTGCCTTTCATCGATGTTGAAAACTTTTCACCACGGTGATGGTTTGGAGATCCAAAATGATGTCATCAACATATATCCGAACTAGTAAGATATCTTCCCCATCCTCTATCACGAACGAGTTCTATCATGATTCCTTTGACAAAACCATGGTCAATAAGAAAGCGAGAGAGAGTATCATACCATGCTCGGGTGCTTGTTTGAGACCATACAAAGCTTTTTTCGAACTGTAAACTTGGTCATTCTGTTTTGAAACCGGGAGGTTGTTCTACATAAACCTCTTCTTTAAGCACACCGATTCAGAAATGCACTTTTCACATCCATTTGATGGTGTGAACTTCATGTGGGCAGCATATGCAAGAAATAATCGATGGCTTCTAGTCTTACAACAGGTGCAAAGGTTTCATCATAATCCAAGCCTTCTTCTTGGGAATAACCTTGTGCAACTAGCCTTGCCTTGTTTCTTACAATGTTGTTGTTTTTCGTCTCTTTTATTCTTGAAAACCCACTTGGTTCCAATGACATTGTGCCTTTTACGGTCTATCTACTAGCTCCCATACTTCATTCCTTGAGAATTGATTAACTCATCTTGCATAGCAATAATCAATAAGAATCTTGTAGAGCTTCACCAATCTCGAGAGGCTCTTTTTCTCGATAGGAAGCGGTAGAATAGTGCACTCTCACCATGGAACCTTCTTGTTTTAACACCTTGGTTAGATCACCCACAATCGACTTGTAGGATGACTATCTAACCATTTCCTTCTTGATGTTCCCCTTCAATAGTATCCTCAACATTTGAAATGTTAGGTTCGATTAAATCGATAAACTCGAGGGAACAACGAGAAAGGAGAAAGGGAATCATCTTCCTCGGGGAAATTCTATTGAGAACATTGTCGGAGACATTTGTTCCCCTTTGGTTGATAGATTGAGAATTTGCTTTCTTTGTGACCACATCTTCATTGGCATCACATACGAGTGCAGGGCGGTGTCTGTTCGGATTGGTCACCTTTGGAGTGTTGGTTTTCACGAGTCTCACCATCCCGATTTCCATCCGAACTTCTTTATCGAAGTCCGAGTCACTCCAATCATAGATAATTCTTGACTTCTTCTTTTCGGAGGTTCGAGTGGATGATTTATCTTTACATTTGGGCTTAATCTGGTGATCCTCTTAGTCGGTTCATCTGCGCATCATGTTCTGTTTCTTCCGAACACAAAGCAGATTCATCAAAAACAACATGAGGTGTTTCCTCCACAATAAGAGTCCTCTGATTTGTAAACTCGAAAGCTTTTACCGACTTCAAAATATCCTAAGAATATTCCTTCATCGACTTTACTATCAAATGTTTTCAATCGATCTTTACCATTATTGCGTATGAAACACTTGCAACCAAACGCACGAAAGAAAGAAACAAGAGGCTTCCTTTCATTCCAAAGCTCATAGGGTGTTTTTCCTTGACTCTTGGTCAGCATGGATCTGTTCTGAGAGTAGCATGTAGTGTTGATGACTTCAAACCCCAAAATCTTTTAAGAATATCGACCCATTTATCATTGTCCTTGCGAACTTCTTTCGAGTCCTGTTCATTCTTTCAAAGAACACCATTTTGTTGAGGGGTCCTTGCGGTGATGTTTCATGTGAAATTCCATTTCTTTGCACAATAATCGGATATGATATGATTTATAAACTTCGGTTCCTTTGTCGGATCGATTTTGACCACACTCGATTTTTCTCAATCTTGAGCCTTTTCGATGAATCTCGGCAAACTTTATCCGTGTCTCTTTCTTCTTTGAGTAAGAATATGACCCTAAGTATATCTTGAGTAGTCATCAACTACTACCAATGTGTATTTCCGCCATTAGTGCTTCTTTGGTGTTATAGGACCAAAAGATCCATATCACGATGGCGAAGTATTCTTTCAGTAGAAACCTCAACTTTGCTTTTAAATGATGCTCTTATTTGTTTTCCTTTCTGGCACGCATCACAAATATGTTCCTTACTGGACACTTCATTAGGCAACCCTCTCACAAGAGCTAATCTTGCAAGCTTGTTCAGGGTTTTGAAATTTAGGTGATTCATTCTTTTATGCCATAACCAACTGGTATCTGTGGAACTTTTAGCAACTAAACATGTATCTTTAGGAGTTGAACTCCAATCAGCAAGATACACATTCCCTTTTCTTGTACCAGTCAGTAAAACTTTCTGTGATGTATCATCTTTCACAAAACATAAGTTCTTAGAGAACTCAACATTAAAACCCTTATCACAGAATTGGCTAATTGAAAGCAAGTTATGCTTCAATCCAGATACATGTGAAACACCATGGATATGAACTGAGTCGATTTCCAAAGTTCCATATCCTTGACCATCCTTGGAGTTATCTCCAAAAGTGATCTGTGGCCTCTTTGTTCAACATAGTCACTGAGTATCTTCTTGTATCATGTCATATGTCTTGAACATCCACTGTCAAGATACCATATATCAGGAGCTTTTTCATCTCTACTCATCAGTGCCATGTGATCTTTAGTCAGTTCAGTGCCCTTGTTTTCCTCCTGAAAAACAGATCAATTCTTAGGTACCCAATTTGTGTAGGGTCCTACAAGGTTAGATGTACCTTTCGGAATCCAAATCTGCCTGACAACTCTAATCACTTTAGAGTGGCTAATTTGTCTTCCATAAACATCAACATACACATCTACTACTCTAGGTGCCTTAGCAGTTTTCTGTGTATGTGTGCTAGCTTTAGCATGAACATGGGCTTTTGAATTCTTCTTTGGTTCAGGCCTTACATTGGATGCTTAGCTTTTTTGTGTCGGCCGGTCTAAATCTTTGATGACTCGGGTTGGATAACCTTTACCCTTAGGCAAGTGGGGTTCATGTTATGCATCTTTGAAATCTGGGTCTTTTCGATTATCTTGAGGACTTGGTCTCTTTAGTTGAGAATGTCTCTCTTTGAGTGTTTCTCATCGAGGATTTCTCGATGGTTGATGTGGAGCCTTTTAGGTTTGCATTCTTAGCCCGAGGCTTTGAAGTACTTTGCTGAAACTTTCAATATTTGCTTTCGGGTTTTCTAGCCTTCACCGAGGTTTGGGCTTTCTAAACGATCATTCAATTTTCTTTTGAGACCATAGGTCATTTTCCCTTGTCTACAACCTTGGGCATTACTTGAGTTTGAAGTGTAGGTGCCATTTGGTTTTACAAAAGATTGTCTTCTTGCTACTTGATGCAAACATTGGATGACCTTGTGAGGTTCCCCCTGGAATGTATCTCAATCCAGATTTTATAGTCGAGATCTCTGGTAACTCCCGAATTTCATCTATTACATTAGATGCTTTATTCAATAGAGTTAACTTCTTACGTGCACTATCCTCACGATTCTGTAGAGTTTCATGCTTCTCGGAGAGGTCATTGAACTTAGTTACGATCGATTGAATCTCTTGATTGGATTTCTCTAGCTTTTCGATTAGGGTCATTATCAACTTCTCTTTCTCACGAGAGTTGTACTTTTAACATCGATTCATCGGTAGCTCCCATTAATTGAGAAGTGATTTCAATATTGCTAGAGTCTTTCCATTTTAGATTTTTTAGCTTTCGGTTCCTTATTCTGCTCTTGAGTTCTATTTAGCAGTCCTTGCAAAACAACATAGTCCTTCATCAGATTCTCAAAAGAATCCATCAGGTCAAAATATTTGTTTTCGGTGGAACTTGAAAACTCTTGTGCTAGTGTAGGAGCAACAACGAGAGAAAGAAGAGTTTACCTCCTCAATGGCCATCGGACAAATGTCATCACTTTCCTTTATCGAGAATATCTCATCCGAAGAGCTAGATCCCTCCTCAGGGTGTTCTTCTTCTGCAACCTTGGCCTTTTTGCTAGAGAACTTCTTGTCTCTTTTAGCTTGCCTTTCTCTTCTCTCCTTAGCACTCAAATCTGGACAATCATACTGGAAGTGACCTTTCTTTTGACAATTATAACATATGTTGGCATCATCATCCTGATCACTTTCTTCTTTGGACTTGGAGTCCTTCTTTCTGGATGAATGTCCTTCAGCTTTCAGGTCCTTCTTCTTCTCAGTTGATCTGTCCTCAGGTTTCTTCTGGTACCTGTGGTTCCTGAAATAGCTTTTGTATTTTCCAAATCTACTATTAAGTTTGTCAAACCTCCTTGCCATCAGTGCTAGCTTTTCCTCAAGCTCATCCTGATTTTTGGCATGGGGGTTCTAAGACTCTCTAGTTTTACAAGTTTTATCTTTGGCTTTTAAAGCCACATTCTTACTAGATGATGAATCATCTTTGCTGTCAGCCTTTTTGGATTTTTTATCAATTACAAATTCATAGGCCTTCAGCTCAGAGAAGACTTGTTGGTATGTCATTGAATTAATGTTCTTGGTGTTTTCAATCACCACTGCATGAATATTTCATTTCTTAGAAAAACCTCTAAGAATTTTCAATGCAACTTCTCTTTGTGGATATTTCTTTCCAAGTGAATTTAGATCATTCATGATGCTAGTGAATCTGACTTCTAATTTGTCTATTGATTCACCATCATCCATTTCAAAACTATCAAACTTTCCAATTGCCACTGAAAGTTTGTTTTCTTTTATATGATCTGTGCCTTGGCACATTACAGCTAGTGTACCCCAAATCTCTTTAGCAGTATTACAATGAGAGATCATTCCCATCACACCATCATCAATTGTACTGTATAGTGTGTCTTTTGCAATGTAGTCTAGATTGACTAACTTTCTCTCCTCAGGAGCCAGTTGGTCATCAGACTTAGGAAATTATGCGTTAGGATCAATTCTCTCATCTTCTGTTCCTCTGGGATTCACCATAGTAAATTGGAATGGTCCTTGAGAGACCATTCTCCACATACGCTCATGTTTGGAATACAGATGAGCCTGCATTCTCAGTCTCCATAGGTCATAGTTCTCCACTGAGAACATGGGAAGTTTTTTAGAAGACATTTTATCTGATCTTTTGAAAAGAGAAAAAAATTCAGCAAATAAGATCAGTTCAGATAGACCACAAGTATTTTTGAAAATAAAACTTTGGTCAACACAACAGGTGGTCAAGTTGAACCACTGCTTTGATACCACTTGTTGGTCTGGTGAAAACGAGTCTTACACGTATATGGGGGGGAATACACGTGTTCAGTGTTTTTTTAAAACTTTTTCTTACTGAGGTCAGCTTGGGTCAGATAATCCTGAAGATTAGGTTCTGAGAAGCACAGATCGCTCTTAGTCAAAGTCTCATCGAGGCGGTGATCTGGCTGCTTTCGGATACCTCGAGATAATCCCAACCGAGTCCACGAGTGTCAGAGATCCTGAGTTGCTTGGATCAGATAACTAACTTACTGAATCCTCAGAAGAGAGTTCAGTTTGGTAACTATCTGTTCTAGCTACTCAGATGTGCGGAATGGTTGGCCCTTTAGTTTATACTCGTTTTAAGCTTTGCTGAAAACCTTCCCTTTATGAAATAGTGATTAGGCTGTGATTCACTTATGCAACTTCAGTGGAATGATTCCAACTGAATATCAGTGAAAAGTATGCTTTCAAAATCAAGTCAATGCAACGATTAAGCACGAGATAAGGAAAGCAATAAACAACACGGCAATTATAGTGGTTCGTTCGGAGACTCAAGCTCTACATCCACTCTCTCGATCCTCGGAGAAATTCACTAATCACTTCCGAGCTTTTCGACTACCTCGCGTAGTTTACTTTACTCAACTTCGCCCCGAGTTTTCGACTACTCCACGTAGTTTACTTACTCAACCCGACCTTGAGCTTTTCGACTACCTCCGTAGTTTACTTACTCAAACACAACCAAGCTTTTGGACTACCCCAGAGCTTACTAACTTCTCCTCTAGAGTTTTTTCGACTACTCCGCATAGTTTACTAACTCTTTACAACTCTTCTCACCAACAAACACACTCCAACTACCTTCTCAAGGGTTTGGGGTTTCTCGGTTGGTTTCAACTAGGATGAGATATCCTTTACAATGAAGCACAATGCAAAGGGTTAGGATATCTCGACTAAGCTTTGGATAAATCTTATCAAGTTAGGCTTAGTTTAGTGAGCTCTCTTCAATATAGAAGCACTTGGGAAATTCTATGTTTTTCGAAAGTGCTTTAACTTTTGCAAGAATAAGTTTGAGCTCTTGAGTTGCGTATAAATTTCCGTAACCTTACAATGTAGAGGGTCACCAAGATATTTATAGGCATACACTAAGGTCACTCTTGAAAACTATCCGTTGGAGAGATAGCTTCGTGAGTTTCCTCTTATGGTGTGTGAGAAACGGCTATATTTAGGGTTTGAAACTCCCTAACATGTTTTAGGCAATAGTCTTTCATGTAGCCGGTCTTCACTTTTTTGCGATCTGGAACTTTTGTACATCGACATCTTTTTTTGACATCCTCCTTTGTCGATTGTCGGTATGATGGTATGATGTTGTCTTCCTCTTTTTGACTTTTGTCTCGGTTAAAGGTAGACACCTTTCAAGCGGCTCTTTTTGGTTACAAACTCGAGTTTGATATAACCTTAACAACACCGACTTAGTTCCTTTTATGCGCATTTGAATGTCTTGACAAATATCTATTTTCTAAGGAATCGCGATCTTACCGATATTGCATCCTTCAGATAGATATATTCAGTGCCTCGGAACATTCAGGTTCATACTGAGTCTTCAGTAATTACTGTGCCTTTAGTATTCTTGATCTTCAATCTTTAGTCTTCAGTCTTGCGTCTTCAGAGTCTTTAGAGTCTTCAGGGTCTTCGAGTCTCGACCGATACTACTTTGAATCTTCGTCTTTGAGTCTTGGTTCCTCAAGTATCCTATTGAGTCTTGATATCTCGATTTCTGCTCGAGTCTTCAAATACTCAGTTTCCTATTGAGTCTTTAGAAACTTGGTTTCATCTTGAAACTTCGTTTCTTCAAAAAATATCTTGAGTTCTTGAGTCTTGAACCTATCACGAACTATATCTGTGACTATACATTTTTGCGAGATAACATCCCGAATACTCCACTGAAATCGACTCTACTATCAAGATCATTCTGAACATGTCATACTCAGGGGTTTTGGGATCTAATCAAAATCATATATCTTTTATTAAATTCATCTCCCAACACAAACAAAAAAAAAAGCAGTTACAAACCTTTAATTTCCAAATTAATGGTTGGCTTCCACTTGACCAATATAAAATTAACAAGGACTTCAGGGAAGTATATGCATATCAATTTTATACCTAAGTAATAACCATGATTAAATACATAATTATTATTTCGTTTTGAACGAGCCTCGTGGGGAGGGTCATCGTCGCCACTAATAATAATTCACAATCATCCTATGGAATTTATTCATGTGAAATCTATCTTTCGGCCATCCCGTGGGAGGAATTTCTCCAAAAGAATTCACAAATAAATAAATCATGGAGGTCAAAATTAATTCAATTTTATTATCCGGAATAAAATTGTCAATTAATTGTATAAATCGTACATAGTAATATTCGAAAGTGAGATTTTTTCAAACAGTTTCTCATGCATCGAATATTCAAATAAATTTAATAAGCATGAAAGTAAAGCAATCATCAAAACAAAAAATTAAACATATTGGGCACATATACCCAATTGTCACAGTTAATTTTTGTCATGTCTTGATCTTGAGAAATCGTCTTCGTAGCCTTCATCGTTCGTCTCGAAAAGCTCCCACTCGACCGCAACAAAATCTTTAAAACATCCTCCATCAACGTTCGAGATGACGTCCAGCAACGGGTAGCTCATGGCCCAGAACGCGTATACGCGTGTGCCAAGGTACACGTCCGCGTTCGAACCGGCCATCCCGCGCCCATCGCCTGGCTGCAGGAGCTTCGCGATACGCTTTGCACGAGTGCTGCTCGTGCCGGCTATCCCATCCTCCGCCAGCCGCTCGCTCCTGCCCGCATCCGTGCCCGCGTGCGTCCCGCTTAGTGTGCTTTCGCGTGCGCCTGTGCGTGTCCGCTTCTACCTTGCTACGCCCGTCTCCGCGTGCGCCTGTGCGCGCCCAGCCCTCGCCTTGTCCGCGACCGCCTGGTGCTACACATAGTCGCTAGGCCTTCGGCCTAGCCCGCGTGCACGCTTTGGCTCGCGTACGTCCGGGCACTTGGTCATCCATCTTTAATTCTTTGTCTCCATCTTCGTTCTCGATCCGGTTAGAATTTATTTACAAAAAATAAATAAACTTGGTCCCTTTCCTGAGGCCAGAGACGGCCCCAAGCAGTTTCGCTTCATCCCCTATGCGATCTCCTTCAAGGATGAGCCTTTCAATTCTTTCAACGTAGGATCGATCCGACTCTGTTTTGCCTTGTTGAGTGTTCATGAGGTGCTACCTGGTCGCAGGTCAGGGTGCCAGTGCCGTGAAATGGCTCAAGAACAACCTAGCGAGCTGTTCAAAAGTGTCCACCGAGAAAGGTGGCAGCGAGGTGAACCACTTGTGAGCCTGGTTGCTCAAGGTCAGTGAGAATAGCCTGCACTTGGTAGCTTGGATGCGCCCATGGAAGCCATGTAGGAATTGTACTTTGCCACATGGACTTTTGGGTCTGAGCTTCCACTGTAGCGATCTAAGGCCGCTATGCTAATTTTTCTCTGGGTAGGCGCCAGAGTGACCATGGTCCCTAGTGGAGAATCTGGGATGACGAGGTTATTGTCTGTCCCCGCCGGCCCATTTTGATTCTCCACTCGTTCGAGAAGTTGTTGGACCATCTGGGCCAGAGCTGCAACCTGAACATTGCGATGGTCCCCAGTAGGGATGGCCACCTGTCAATCGCCGTGGTGGACAACCGAGCCTCTTGGTAATTCATCATGATGTATGTTCAAAGATAATGTGAGGTCGCGCTCCACCTGGTCTGGGTGTCGAGGCTGAGATTGAGCCTCATCCTCGACGACCATTAGAACCTTTTGAGCCCCCTGGTTCCCGAGACGATCGAACATGGTGTTCGACCCCACCGGTTTCTCCAGGATCGGCAATTTCGGGTGATAGCGTGTTTTGCCGGGTCGTAAGCCAGTTGGCCTATTGACCGTCCCTTTTCGATCAGGGTGCCCTTACCCTTGGAGGTTTTGGCATCGTGGGCAGTCTTTTTTACCGGAGGCTGCCCCTCCTCGCCGTCGAAGGCGAGGCATTTCTTGTTTAGAATGGCCATTACGACATTTACATCCTCTGGCGTCTGAACTAGGTTCCACCAGTCAGGAATGACCGCCAGGGCCGTGGGGCTGGTGCATTGTGAGCTCAGGGAAGCTTCGATACCATCGCGGGCATCCGTTTCGTGTCCAGTAGCGTTACCTTGATTGATCGTCATTGCCAAATGAGTGAGATCGAGTGGGTCTTCTTAAGAATTTACGAACAATTCAACAGAAATGTTTCCCATAGACGGCGCCAGTTGTTGTAATTGGTTTATATTAAAGCCAATATAACAATAAGTCTTAGTTAATTCACTAGAAATTGGTGATCAAAACAGGAAATGGACACAAGGATTTGTTACCCAGTTCGTCTTGTAAGGAAGACTAGGTCTGGGGGCGACCAAGCCAGGTATTTGTATAATATATGTGCCTAAAGTTCTAAGATTTTTTAACCTCTTACAAATGTGGCCGTATAGGCCAATTTATACTATGATTCTCGTCTCTTGGGCCGAGGTTTACATAAGGAAATGTGCCTTAAAAGGGGCTTCAATCTCGGGAGCTGCCGATTCTGCCTTGTCGGGTCAGAGGTCGCCCTCGTTAATGTGCGCCAATCGTGGGGCGGACTTCGGGGCTTGTCGGGTGCTTCCCTTGACTACCGAGATACGTGATCTCGGTTTGATGTAAGTCACCTCCGACCTGAGAAGGATTGGAATGTAAGTCGCCTCGTGACTTGTGGAGATCTTGGACGTAGTCACTCCGCGACAGTGGCGGAGGGCTTGGAAATAACACTACTACACATTTAGGCTTGCCGCGGCTACACTTGGGCAGACTCTTTTTTCAAACAACTCTCCAAGTTATAGCTTGAGAGCGGTTTTATAAAAAAAAAAAAACGGTTTGAAAACATTGTGTCAAGAATAAAACTTGGAAAGCGGTTTTAAACCGAATTGCAAGTTCACCTTGCAAGCCCGTTAATAACATTTGTCTAAATAAACACTTGAACAACGATTAATAATAACTGTTTTTTTTTTTTTTTTTATATCGAGATATATATCGGCTAAGCGTCGATACCCGAACCCGGCTTTGCCTTCATTTCTTCTCCCCAATTATTCCTCTCCCCCTAATCGCTGCAAACCGATCGAAGACCTAGCTCCTCCGTCTCACCCAAATCGCGCGCCGTCGTCGATTTTCTCCTCCAACCAAATCACCTCCGTCGCCGTTGACCTAGCTTCTCCCTCTCCCCCAAATCGTCACGTGTTGGCCTCCTCCCTCCTCCCTCCTACCTCCGCTGCCCTCATTTACCGCCCGCCATCGCCATCCTCCCTCCCTCACCATTGCCCGCCTTCCTCCTCCATATATATATAGGTATTTTTTCTTTTATATATATATATGTATATATATATATATATATTTATATATATATATATATATATATATATATATATTGCATGTGTTTATTTATATATGTGTTTGAGATTAATTGTTAGGACATATATATAAATAATGTGTTTATATATATATGTTTGAGATTAATTGTTAGGATATATATATATATATATATATATATATATATATATATATAAATGTGTTTATATATATATGTTTGGGATTAATTGTTAGGATATATATAACTAATTTGTTATGATTAATTGTTGTTAGTGTGGGAATAATGTTGGTTTAATTATATTGTTATAGTTTTTAATTGTTTTATGAATGAATTTTTTGTTAGAAATGAACATTTTGTTAGAGATGAATAATGGACTTAAGGTGTTTGATAAAAATTGTGTGAGGACTTAAGATAAATTAGGATTGGATATATTTTGGTTATTAATTTAATGAATGGATAGTGATTAATGATTAATGATGATTAATGGTGATACATTAGGATACATATTGTCTTGAGCAAAACAAAAATTGTGAATGAGTGAAAAATTGGAAGGATTTCAAAATTAGAAAATTAAAATAAATGTAGATTAAGTATGGTTAGGTATGTTTTTAGGTTTAATACTTTAAGATAAGAAATATTGTCCTTCCTATAGACATCTCTAGTTCCTATAAATTGAATATTGTTTGTTTTTTGTTTTTAAATGTTGTTTCTTACGCTTTTATATATATCAGGAGAGATGATGGAGATGATTGGATAATATATCATATGATCATATAAGGACAACATCGATGACTTTTCATCCGATGCTCCCATCACTAGCAACTCCGGGGAGAAGAAAAACCATGTCAAAGGAAAAAAATTTTATTACAATTGAACAGTTTGAAATCGATAAATATATTGATTGATCGTTGAACATAATTAAATACTATGTTATTGCAGTTATCGTTCAATGAGTTTGGACAGGCAATAGGAAAAGAGAGTGAGTCGTTGTCCTTCTACATTGGAGTTTCGGGGCGTGATCCCTATCGAAGGGCGGCGTTTCAAATGACTCCTTTGAAGGATGGGAATATAGACGAACTTCCGGATTAATTATATATTTATTGAAAGTTGTAGTATGACCCTTAAATTTCTAAATTGTTATGTTATAGTATATAATACATTATCCAAATATTAATTTATCAAGAATTTTTGGAATTGGTTGATAAGTAAACTATTATTTATAAACAAATAATTAAATAATAATCTTTTGTTCAATTTTAATGAGTTTTGTGTGTTTATCATATTTCTATAGTTTTTCGGTGTTTATCATATTTCTATTAGAATCGAAGTAATAAAATCGCGATCAAGACAAATCATCGATACATTATCGAACAAAGGTTATGCACGAATAAGAGAAAATATGGTGAGATCAAAAATCAAACTTTTAATTTTTTATATATTCACTTTTAATATATCTAATAAAGGGACTATTGTTCATCACTAGAGTAGAAAAAAAAAAGAAAGAAAAAAATTTGGAGATGAGCCTATTATTGTTAACCGTTTCAACTTATTTGGACTACGAAAGGGTCGAGATGGGAATATTCACGATTCCGATTGCAACGCATCATCGAAGAAAGCGGTAATCTATCCATTAATTTATCTTTCAATTACAAACTATTATTTATAAACAAATAATTAAATAATAATCTTTTGAATTTTGTGATTATACATCTATCTCGGACCATGGTTGACATCCACATTATCTGCGATGATGATCTGTTTGTGGAACGTTTGGAGGTCTTCAAGCAATGAATATGGTGGGTATACTAGCCAGGTTGTCAAGTTGTCTAAAGATGTGGAACGTTTGAGGTCCGAGAGAAGAACAAGCCATGAAATGTCGTCGAAAGTGGAGTAAATTTGTGAACATAGTGTCGCTAATGCTATGTTTTCAGCTAACCCTAGGGACAACTTTATTGAGGCACTTCAAAACGTCTCGGTATCAGATATGCATGTCTCACATTTGTTTTAATTAAAGACTAGTGTATTAAAATTTTCTAACTAAATATCTTATTCGAATAGCCAACGACCTTTTGCTACCTTTATTTGGAGGATCCCGATCGGTTGGTGGCCACAAAAAATGTTGCCTGACTCCCATGGAATGATTCATGGTCATCCCATCTCCCTGGTTTTCGTGAGGTCACACTCGATGTACCCGTAATCGGACAAGAGGATTCACGAATGCCAAAACCAATCGATGAAGTCGTCACAGTCGGAACAGCGGTCGGGCACTTCATCGAATGGCCGAGCAACTTGGTCTCTAGCACCATGAGGGTAAATATATGTTATTAAAGTTCATTATCTTATTTGTGGTTCTAAATAATATTGCAAATTAATTGTAGAATCTGCCGACACTACAAATGCATCGGAAGAAATCACCACAAAAGGCTAAAGAGAAATCGAGGGGTGTCGTAGATAGTCGGAGGGGAGAACGAGAGACTCATCGAGCTAATTTTCGGTTATCCCATGATTTGGAGACTTAGATCACGATGATTATATCTGATCTAGGTGCCGGATGGTATCGTCTAATGCTTTTCGAGATAAATCACGGTTCCCATGCTTGCTCACTTTCATCGAGAATACTTTCCAAGAATTCATCGATTGAGGAACAACATGTCTTGTGAAGTCTTGAATGACGAGTGGTTGAGTGCAACCACCATAGCCCTTTACCTCGGTATGTGTTTACTAATTCTCAATATTCACTTTTACGTATAGTTTAATTTTCTTTTTAAATATTAATTAGCGTATATATGTTGGTTAAAGATATTTGGGTGAGGTATATCTCTCCAGAGATGTCCGAGCAAGTGAAATGTATTCCTTCGTCTCCCCCTAGGTGTCTTGCATATTGGGTGATAGGGTACAAACCATGGATGAGTTAGTTAATCATATGCTGAATCAAACTGGGAGCGATCATCTCATTTTTTGGCCAACAAATGTGGGGTGAGTGATAAACATTTCATTAAAATTTGTATTCATGTTTATAATATTTGCACATATATATGCTAAATTTGCAGTTAATTTTAATATTCTTAATATAATATAGGAACCATTGGGTCTTTTTGGTCGCCATACACATGAATACATTAAGTGTGTATTTTATGGATGACCGGGATGGAGTTTATTCAAATCGCCCTGATCTCGTTTCTTATATGGAAGTGTAAGTTCATTTTTAATATTCTATACAATGATTTATTTTACTTTTAAAATTATGCATATTTAATCTATTTTTATTTTTTAATTATAATAATAATAGTGTGATGACGATGTATCGAATTAAGCCCCAGAGTCAAGGTTCAAGATCTAAGTTAAATAAAGTGAACTGGATTAACATTAAGGTAAATTTAATTTAGTAAATTATCAAATTAATAGAAAGAAATCATAATTGTAATACGTGATTATAATTGTTAATCAACAGGTTCCGAGACAACGAGATAATGGACATTGTGGACATTTTGTGTGTTGCTTTATTGAAGATATAATCCGCTCTTCTCTAACGAACATTCCTCTAAATGTAAGTCAATTTATCGATTTATTTAAATTATTATTGATTGAATAAAAATTCATACTATATTGATTGATTAGATTTGTTTTGCGGTTTTGTCTATGAACGTGAGCTCAAGTCTCACTCTAAGAAAAGACTGGAGAAATGAAAAAACGATTGGACGGGGTACCTTTACAATCGATTCATATATTCATAAGATATTGAGTGATCGTTGTTTGAAATTTTGGTAGCATGTAATTAAATTATATATTTGTGATGATATATATTTCATGTTTTTGGTGTATTGGAATTATGTTTATGATTGTATGTTTATTTATTTCATGATGTGTATGTTTATTTATTTGATGTTTTGGTATATATATATGTGGTATAAGTTTTGGTTTACGATTTTATTATAGGATTTTTGGTTTATGGTTTATGGTATTGGACGTATATATAAGTTTTGGTTTATAGTTTTATTATAGGATTTTTAAAATATAAATTAATAATAAAAAAAAAGATATTGGACAGCGGTTAATAACCGCTGTCTATCTAACATAATAAACGAAATTATAAAAAAAAAGTTAGACAACGGTTATTAACCGCTTGTCAATCCCTCTTTGCAATGCGGTTGAAAACCGCTATCCAAGTCCAACTTTTGGACAACGGTTTTTTTAATATTTTGTCAAGCTTGGACAAGCTTGGACAACTGTTATAACCGCTCTCTAAGGGCTTTTTTAACAGCTGTCCAAGCCCAAATGTGTATTAGTGTAAGTCATCTCGCGACTTACCGTCCTTATGATCGGGATCAATTGCACTTGGGCACGGCGTAATGATGGTTACAAGTGGTCCCTCATATTCCTTGGGTCCCAGGTTACATCAATACAGATGGTCGGCGGGCGACTTGCCGCTTACGTTGCTAAACCGGGGGTCGGGTATATTCATGTTACAACATTATAAAGAATATTTGAAATCGTATTAATTGGTGTTCGTCTTGTTTATACTATATAGAATCATTGTTGAACAAAATATATAGTTGAAAAATAAAAGTGGAAAGACAAATTTATTTTTTAAAATGAGTGGAGTATTATGTGCACCAAGTGCACATTTTCGATGTACCAAATTGCAAGTTTCAAAAAGGAACAAGTTATAAATTTTTAAAATATATTGTGGAATGCGGTGCACAGACTTTGGTGCATACAATAAAATTTTTAAAATATATGAGAAGATAAAACATAAGAAGAAAAATAAGTAGAAGATGAAAAAGAATATTTAAAAAAAATAGAGCAAGAAGTAAAGTAAAAAATAATAAAAATAAATGTAATAAAATATATTATTTTAATTAAAAATGGAGAATAGAATAAATACACGTCAATTTTTTGGGATAGATATATAAAATAGAAAAAAAATTGAAGCTTAAGATATTTGATTTAATTAATAAAATGATGTAGAATATAGAGATTGAATTAATTAAAAAATAATTAAATTATAGTAGAGACCTTACATATATGGCGCAAGTGAGCATCTTACATATGTGACGCGTCACATAAATGGTGAAAATATAAATTTGCGCACACCTACGGATATAAGATTAAAACCCAATTAAGTATAACTCCTAGGTCTAACAATATTTTCTTATTACTACTAGATACAAAATCTATACGAAATACCCAGAATACCCTTTATCTCCCCCACACACATATCTATCGTTCTCTCCACTCATTTCTCTTCCCTCACACTCGGTTTCCCCACCAAAACCCAAAAACCAGGTCCCCCAAAACTAAAACCCAGAAACAGGCGACATCACCATCGCGGCCTCCCTCCCCACGCCGCCGCAAAAAACCAGATGGCAGCCCCACATCCACGTCGCGACCCTTCCCCTATCCTGGCGATGGCAATCCAAAAAGTCAGGCTCGAAAGTGCCACCCACCACGCCGCCCTCGCAGCGCCTGACGAGTCCACTGACGCTACCGCCACCCCTACCACCACATACGCGCTCAAAATATCCAGAAACTCTCCCCCCACTGACCGAACACTCCCCAGCCGCTGCGGCGCCGCTCTCCCCCACCAGAAACCGTCGCGGCCTGCCCCACACACCAGAAACCACTACGGCCTCCACCCCCCA
This sequence comes from Stenogyne calaminthoides, assembly GCA_037126765.1. NCBI lineage: Eukaryota > Viridiplantae > Streptophyta > Magnoliopsida > Lamiales > Lamiaceae > Stenogyne > Stenogyne calaminthoides. Next base: position 8,130,985 of record JBBCBC010000012.1, on the reverse strand, counting down.
TCCAGAAACCGCCGAGGCCACCCTCAACACTCTCGGGGCTCCCCTCCCCCACCCTAAAATCGTCGCTGCCGCCATCATCATAAGCGACGGTGAGATCTGAATTTTTATGGATCTGAATTTTTGTGGTGGTTTTATAGATCTGAATTTTTGTGGTGAATGGGAGTTGTGGTGGTAGGGCGGTGGTGATCTGAATTTTTATAGATCTAATTTTTTGTGGTGGTTGGGCGGTGGTGGGAAATAGTAAATTTGGGACTGTTTTTGTTACGTTTTCGATGAGGTGGGCGGCCAGGGGAGAGGTGGGCGCTGTTGGCTGCGGCGGCGGAGGTACAGGAGAAGATGGATTTGCCATTTTTTCAGTGTTGCACGATCTCCGACTCACTGAGTTTGTGGTGGAGTAGCGTCCGAGTTGCAGCACTGAGTCAACTGAATCGTGTTCTGAGTCACTGAGTTAACTGAGTTGCATCCGAGGTACTACGTTGGAGATGCACATGTTCATCAAAATTGTTGAACCTGTGCATGAATTTTTTATGAATATGTGCATGTCGAATCGAAGACGTAGATATGTTAACTTTGAGATTCAGACAAAATGTGTAAATTTTTGGATTTTGGATATATAAATTTATGTAATTTTTTAATTTTTGTAATGAAAGTTTCATTTGGATACATCATTCCTCCCAAGCATATTCCATGAATATTTTAATTTATATCAGTGAATCAAATTAAAATTATCTAATCAGGTCCCTGTTGAAACCAGATTGCTATCTCCACTCTTTTACTTTTTATTATCCCAAAAAATTAAATAACCTAATTAAAAAATACATTCTTGACACCACATTAGAATGTTGGTAAAATAATAAGAATCCAAGGATGAAATTTGGCTATTGCCAGGCCACATTTGCTGATTATCATTCCTGTTAAAAAGGGGATTATTCAATAATACATTTGTTTATTAATATAACAATTCATCGTGAAAGGTTGAAGTGTAAGACTAAAATTGATTTGTCTTGATCAAGAGATTACACTAGTGCATTATGATGCGATGAATAGGACCTACAAGTGGATAAATTCTTCATTTACTGAATATAGAAGAATTAGACCTCAGTGGTTCGTTATTTCTTAATCCTCATCCCTTAAATAAGATCGTATAGAATTAATAAGTATTGCTTTGACTTATGATGGGTAGAGAATCAACGTGATTCAATACTTTGTATCTTGGGCAATATTATTAGTTACATGACGATTGCTAAGATTTATTACGGAGAATCGTGTGCAAATACGTCTTATTTGAATTGTCCCCTTGGGAGGCTTAGAAGTTTTATCATACTAAATCTTGCAAGTGGAATTAGTTTTCGGTATGGATAATAATATTGAGTCGTTCCTAGTCCAAGGAGAAATATATTAATTAAAATAAAGCTTTTCAGTGGCTTGAATTAATTAATGGACTGGTTAATCTTAAACACGAGAAATAATAACCGGGAGTCATATTAACAGTAATATGGGTTAAGATGGATGGTGCAATATTAATTATGTAGTGAGATTAATTAATATTTATGGGCTTGAATAATATTGTGACTCAATATTGATAATTCAAGGTCCATTGAAAGGTCCAATCTTAATTCTCCTAAAGGCCCCTCAAGTAGCCCAAAGATAAAGTTCAATAACTGAAAAAGGTGATTAAAATAAAATAAATATTTTGTTGCATATTTTTCCCTAAATTTCGAAATTATTAAAGAAAAGAGAGAGAATGATTTTCTTGAAAATATTTTATGGAAAGGAGATAAATATTCTTGGAATACAATATTATCACATAAATTCAAGAAAGATCTAATCTTGAAAATTACCTACTTAATTTTCGAAAATTTAGGAAAATTGGGGTGTGAGATTTTTGTGAAAAAAATACACATGGAAAGAAGAATTTATGGGATACATTCAAGATTTCTTGGAGATCAAGAAAAGATCTTTCTTAACCCTAATTTAGTCCAAATTTTCGTCCAAACCCCTTGTTATAAATAGGGGATGATTTTTTCATCCCCAATGTAATTCCATGTGTTGGAAAAGTCAGAAATCCACAAAGGTGGTGCAACATAATTTTATTTTTCCTTTTGTTAATTGTTCATGAGCATCCTTCCACCGGATTATTGAACAAGGACGAGGGAATACTTGAGAAGACTCTTTGGGTTTGTTCGTGTGAACGGGTATCCATCTTCTCAACGGTTGTCTCTCCAAGAGGTTAGTTCACGTAAACTCCTAGCAATTCCGCATGTGTAGGATTTATGTGACTTGTTTATATGCATGATTTGTTGTTGGATTATTATTTGAATTAATATATGATTAATTCATGCTAGTAATAATTGTTAGAATTAAATTTGTATTTAAATATTCACCCCGAATAGATCCGGGCAATTAATTCCCTAACAACTAGTATCAGAGCCTCGGTTTCGGGCTCTGATTATTTGAATTGTAATTTAATTCGTTTATTTCATTAAATTTGAAATTGGATAGTAGAATTGCTAGATCTTTTTTGCAGGTATCCAATTGTCATGGTATTTGGTGAATGTTTAATTATGCATGCATATAATTGTGGTTTTTAATTCGATTCGTTCGAATTCGTTTTGCCTCATGAGAAAATCAACGAGTAGATTAGGATTTGTTTGATTCGTTCAATGTAATAGACTAGTCTAGATATGGCGGCGCATGACCGCCGAATACTCGACTAGCTATGCTGACTTTCGAAGGCGGGCTAGCGACCTGATTCATACGTCGGTACTGCTGGAATCCCGACTCTCTGAGAATAAGGAAATCGCGGACACAAAGAAGGGTTCCAAGAAAACCGGGGGTCACTACAAGGCACCCGACATCTTTAAGCCGTTCGAAGAAACCATCATGGTGAAGCTGATGGAGGTGTTAGGCATGACACCTGGTTATGTTTACACTCAAATCAAAGGACGGGAGCTGCTCCTCCCACCTCGCCCTATAAAAAATAAGGGCAAACAGAACCCTAACAAGTTCTTCCATTTCCACGAACAGGTAGGACACTACACGAGCGAGTGCAGAGACCTACTCCCACAACTCTGGAGGCTGTACGAAGATGGGTTGCTGGACGAATTTGTCAAGCGACCTCAAGGGAACCACGAGCCTAACCCGAGAGGTCGCTAACAAGGCAATCATCCCAGACAGGCGGAACATGCCCAAGGGAATCCCAATCCAGGGGCCGGGCAAGGGGAGCAACCCGTTCCACCTATGCCCGAGGATGCGGGGGGTCGTGTCATGCACACCCTCTCTTGACTTGGGGCAGTAGGGGGACTTTCTTCGACATTCTCATCAAAACGGCGAATGAAGGCCAAAATTAGGGAAATGGAGAATGCTAGAAAAATGGTACTACCAGTCTTCACTGTGGCTGAGGAAACCAATAAAATCGAGTTCGGGGAAAAAGATAAAGCTAAGATAATCTACCCGAACGTCGACCCCTTGGTGATCAAGACTAACATCATGGGGACCACTGTATGCCAGCTGGTGGTGGATGGAGGGGCTTTATGCAACATCCTCTTTAAGAAGACCTTAGATCAGCTCGGGGACTATGATGCTTACATCACCCCATGCGACCACATCGTAAAAGGCTTCAGGAATGCGACTGTGAAGCTATCAGCATGATCAGTCTGGCTGTCGAACTAGTGTTTACCCTAGATGATAAGTTTAGAGCCACTAGACTATTAGATTTCCTTGTTATCGACCTCCCGAGTTCCTATAACGGTTTTTTCAGGAGGCCATTTGAGCATGTGTTTGAGGCTGCGTCCTCTATCTTTTATTTCTGTGTAAAATTCCCCACCAAGAGTGGGTTGGTCGGCACCGTTAAAGGTGACCAGGTGGATGCAAGAGGTTGTTCGGTTTATTCTTCATCTCGTTTTAATTCAGCATTAATATCTAGCAAACAAATATTTGTAATAGATAGTGAAACACAATGTAAAGAATTGAACAATGAGAAGGCGAACAAGAAGAGAAGCCGCGACGACCTCGATCCAAGAATGGGACCGAAACCTGAAGAGTTTCTACTCGAGGCTGAGATCGATGATCCCCGTCAAGATGGCCCAAGGGCCATCCCAGAGGATGAGCTCGAGAAAGTCAAAGTAGACCCAACTCGGCCAGATCTAGAAGTCATCATAGGCTCCAAGATACCAGGCGACCTGAAGGGGGAAGTCATCGACTTTCTCAAAAAGAACTTGAATGTTTTCGCATGGTCATATCGATCCAAAAGTTGCATGCCATCGGTTACATATCGATCCAACTCGGATGCCGATAGCACAAAAAAGGCAGAAATTTGGCCCAGAAAAATATGCAGCACTTGCTGAAGAAGTGAAGAAGTTGCTAGATAACGACCTGATTATGCAGGCTGACCAACCATAATGGGTGGCCAATGCGGTGTTGGTGAAAAAATCAAACGGAACCTGGCGGCTTTACATTGATTTTACCGACCTCAACGAGACTTGTCCAAAGGATTTCTTCCCCATGCCTCACATCGACCACCTGATAGACAACACGACTGGTCATGAGATGACATCATTCATGGACGCCTTCACAGTCTATCATCAGATAGCAATGCACGAACTAGATCGGCAACACACCTCATTCCTGACAGAAAAGAACCTCTACTGCTGAAAGAGAATGTCATTTGGCATGAAGAACGTGGGGGCTACGTATCAAAGATTGGTCAACCACATCTTTGCTGATCAAATTGGCAAGTCGGTGGAAGTTTATGTAGACGACATAGTTGTCAAGAGCCTAAAGAAGGAAGATCACCTCACCCACCTTGCACAAACCTTCGATATCCTAAGGAAGTTCAACATGAGGCTCAATCCCAAAAAGTGCGATTTTGGAGTTGAGTCGGGGAAATTCCTGGGGTATTTGGTTAGCAAGCGAGGAATAGAGGCGAATCCAGCAAAGGTCAAGGCCATTCTGGATATGGGAGCACCTCGAAGCGTGAAAGAAGTACAAAAACTTACAGGTTGCCTGATCGCCTTGAATAGGTTCATCTCCCGAATGGGGGATAAATGCAAGCCAATGTTCGACACGATTTGAAAGAGATCGAAGTTCGAATGGACACCAGAAATCCAGGAAGCCTTCGATAAAATCAAATTTTATCTGGCAGACGTGAGCATTCTATCCAAACCTGTCCCGGGAGAGAAACTTTTTCTATATCTTGCGGCTTCAGAAACCGCTTCAAGTGCAGTGCTCGTTCGGGCAGAAGGTTAGAGTCATTTTCTTATCTACTTCGTCAGCCAGACGCTGAACAAGACCGAGCAACGTTATCCATTACTGGAAAAGTTGGCATATGCACTAGTCATGAGTGTGAGAAAATTGAGACCGTACTTTTCGACCACCAAGTTGAAGTCCTTACTTCCTTGCCCCTAAGGAACGTGCTTCACCGACCAGATACGACAGGTCGATGCCTCAAGTGGGCTATTAAGGTCAAGCAATACGGAGTAACGTACGCACCTCGACCTGCAATTAAAGCTCAGGCGCTAGCCGATTTCATCATCGAACTGACCTTCTCTTCAGAGGCCGACAGTTCAGCCAGCCCACCTTGGTAGTTGTTCGTAGATGGGTCAGCGACTTCCCACAAGTCAGGTGCCGGGGTAGTCCTGATAAGTCCAGAGGGCACTTCGTTTCAGAATGCCATCACTTTTGGCTTCCCAGTGACAAACAACGAGGCCGAATATGAGGCACTCATCAGCGGCCTAGAGATGTCAACAACAATGGGTATCAAGAGACTGCAGGTACACATAGACTCTCAACTCTTGGCCTACCAGGTCTCGGGAGAATATGAGTCCCGAGATGATAGAATGACGGCCTACCAAGAGGTGGTCAAGATATTATGTCAGAAGTTCGAACAAATCCACGTTAAATTAGTTCCGAGGGATCTGAACTCACGAGCAGATGCTCTGGCACGACTAGCGACTTCAGAGGGGCCAATAAAAATTAAGGATGTCACCATCACGAGACTCCCCCACCCCTCCACTATAAACATATTGATAGCGACCCTAGACACTCCACAAGAGAGCTGGATGACACCCATCTTCGAATATCTGAGGAGTGGCATCCTGCCACAAAACAAGGTTCAAGGTCGGCAATTACAATTACGAGCCGCACGATACACCCTGATCAACGACACGTTATATAAATAAGGTTTTAGCACACCGCTGCTCCAATGTATCACACCAAAACAGGGGCAAGCTATCCTGAGGGAGATACACGAAGGTGTGTGCGGAAACCACACAAGGGGGCAATCATTGGCTCACAAACCACAAGGTAGGGATATTTTTGGCCAACTTTGAGGGCAGACGCCATCATCTTCGCCCGTAAGTGCCATAAATGCCAAATTTATACACCATCGATTAAGGTTGCTCCAGAAGAACTCACCAGTATCCTCAGTCCTTGGCCCTTTGCAAAGTGGGGGATAGATATCATTAGGCCACTCCCAATAGCCCCAGGCTTGGTAAAATACATCCTGGTCTCTGTGGATTACTTCACAAAATGGGCCGAGGCTGAGGCTTTGGAGACCTTAGATCAAGACCACGTCATCAAATTCATATGGCAAAATATCATCTGCAGGTTTGTTTTGTCACAAGCGATCATATCGGATAATGGAAAACAATTCGATGGCCTTAAGATCGATAGTTTTTTCAAAAAGTGAAAGATCACCAAACTCTTTTCTACTCCATACCACCCTCAATCAAATGGCCAGGTCGAAGTCGTTAATAAAATTATCAAGCATACCCTAAAGGCCAAGATGGAGGGAGGAAAAATGAAGTGGGCTAGCGAGCTGCCAGACGTGTTATGATCGTATAGAACGACTTGCCAAAACTCAACAGGAGAGACTCCCTACTCCTTGGCTTTTGGAACCGAGGCGGTCATACCTTCAGAGGTTAATTTCCCTAGTCTCCGCACAAGTCAGGCTGCGATCGACCACAACGACGAGGCTTTAGCCAGAAACCTAGATCTACTCGAGGAGAAGCGGCTAGAAGCCAACATGAGAAACGCGAGGTATAAACAACAGTCCGAGAGATACTACAATTCTAAAGTGCGACTTTGACAGTTCAAAGAAGGAGACCTGGTATTAAAGAAAATAATGGGTGTATCTAAAGGGGCTTTCGGTCCAAACTGGGAAGGTCCATTCAAGGTGTCAAGAGTCTTGTCTAATGGGGCCTACGAGCTAGAAAGTTCAAATGGCGAGAAGGCTCAGTACCCGTGGAATGCAACTCACCTGAAGAAATATTATTAGTAGGTTCGAAATTACACCCCTGTAACAATTCGGCCAGTCAATAATAATGTCATTTGTTCTTTTCAAAATTCCTGTGTTTAAACCGAGGGAGGTCGCATATGTAAAATATCAACCTCCCGAAGTATGACTTTTGACATACTGGTGGCGAGATCGTCACCCAAAGTGGTCCGATCCTCCCCCAACTTTGTATGACGACTAAGCCAAGTTCTAAATAAATCGCATTGACAATAAGATGATGATAAGAACAAAAGCAAACATTAAGGTCACATAAGGAAATCAGGTCAGCACAATAAAGGAAGGAAAAAGGAAAATTTTCATTAATGACAAAGGCCAGAAGGTCGGTACAATAGAGAGCCCGAAGGCTAATTACATCAAGCGGTTTCAAGACCAATATAGAACTAAATACATCAGATCACCAATTCTGGTACCTTATCAACTACTTACTACTACTCGACTTCCCTGCGACTTTTAGGCAGTCTCCGGCTTCAAAGTTGGCTGATCAATACTACTGTTGGGGATGGAGTTCAACAACTTCTCAATCTCATTTTTCTTATCGGGATTCTTGATGTTATCATTCTTTAGAACAACCAAAGTCCCATCAGCAGCACCATTGACTATGTTCAAAGGTTGCCCAACTAATTGTTGCTGAATAACACTCAGCATATCTTAGCAGAGAACCCATCTATATAATCCGTAGCTGGTAAGCATCTTCCTCAGAGTCCGGGAATGATAACACCCCCAACAGGATCAGCGCTAGACTTCTCGGTGGCTTCCCCCCCTGTGACTTCCGGCCGAGGCCGGGTCTCTTCAATTCAGTCTCAAGGACCATATCAGTAAACCCCGACTGTGTCTCGTCGGGGTCAGGAGTTCGATACACAATCCTGCTCTGATTGGGAAAGAAGGAGAGGTCGACGCCCATACCCTCCAGGTCTTTGATCTCCAGCAGGACGTTTGGGGCGGGAGGGTTGTCATGAACATAATCGGTCAGCTCAGTAAGAAACCCCCTGAGGTCACCGATTGGGTTCATATTGCGGAAGATTCGAATGGCCCCCACGAACGCCATCACATAAGAAAAACTGGCGTTCAGCTCCTCGACCTTCCTAAACTGCGCCTCCATGGCGGCCAACTCCTTCTTGGCCTCGACCAGTTCACCCTTAACTTGAACAACGGTCGCTTTCTCAGCCGCGAGCATGCCCTCAGTGTCCCCCAAGCGACCCTCAAGATTCAAAATTCGCTGGGTTAGCTTGGAGTTAGACGCCTCCGGTCTCTTCAGGATCTCGGCCGCAAAAAGTATCGACTTGGCCTGGTCAGCGACCCTTTCCTGCGCCCTCCTCAGGTTCTTGAGCTCGGTCTCTAACTGAGCTCTAGATTTCTCCAAGAAGAGTGCCGCTTTTTGGGAGTGGACCAAGGCGGAGTACAAGTTACCCGCCACTCTCTGATGGCGGGCGTTGGCATGGTCTTTGTTGGGAGATGAATTTAATAAAGAAGTTTTGATTAGATCCCAAAACCCCTGTGTATGACATGTTCAGGATAATCTTGATAGACTGAGTCAGGTTTCAGTATAGATTGTTCAGGAAGTTATCTGCACCATGTATAGTCAGCAGATATAGACCAGGGTAGATTTTGAAGACATCGAAGACTCGATGAAGTTCTTTGAAGACATGAAGACTCGATGAAGTTCTTTGAAGACTCGATGAATTCTTGAAGACTCAAGAAATGACTCGATGAAGTAATCAAGACATCAAGACTCAAGAGTTCTTTGAAGACACTAAAGACTCGATGAAGATATGAATACTTAGTATAACACAATGTTCGTGAGGCATTTTGAATAATATCTATCTGAAGACTACAAAACTGAGAAAAGCGCACATGTTCAAAAAAATAGATATTGCCCAAAACATTCTAGTGCAGACAAAAAGAACTAAGTCTAAGTGTTGTTTCAGGTTATCTCATTCAGAGAGATTGACCAAAAAGAGCCGTTTTGTTTGTCTACATTCACTGAAGACAAGAACCAATCAGAGGAAGACAACACTGTACTTCACTGACACTGAAAGCGACAGGACCCTGAATTATGTCAGTAGTACTAAGTTCCAGACTGCAAAAATTGGTGATTGGCTACATGACTGTATATTACCTAAAACATGCAAGGGAGTGTTCAAACCCTAAAAATAGCAGTTCATCAAACACCAAAAGAGGAAACTCATAAAGCTATCTCTTCCAACGGATAGTTTTCAAAGAGTGACCTTGGTGAAGTTGCCTATAAATACCAGTGACCCTTTACATTGAGAGGCACGGGAAATTTCAAAGCAACTCAAGAGCTCATTCGTATTATTGCAAATTGAAGAACTTGAAAACCCTAGAATTTCCCAAGTGTTTCACATTGGAGAGAGCTCACTATTCTAAGCCTAGATTTATAGATATATCCAAAGCTTAGAAAGAGATATCCTAGCCTTTGCATCTATTCTTATTGTAAAGGATATCTCACCCTAGTTGGAAACCAACCCAAAACCCAAACCCTTTGTTAAGGTAGTTTGTGTGTGCTTTGTTGGTGAGTCAGCCAGAAAACTCAAGGTAGAAAAGTGAGTAAGCTACAGTGAGTTAGCCTGAAAGCTTTAGAAAGTGGTTAAGGAGTTTATCTGAAGATCAGAGAGAGTGGACGTAGGAGCTTGAGTCTCTGAACCACTATAATTGCTGTGTTGTTTTGCTTTCTGTACTACATTATTATATGTTGCATGTTTTTCACTGAAAGCATATTTCACTGATATTCAGTTGGAACCAATCCACTGAACTTGCATCAAATTGGTCACAATCTTAATCACTGCTTTACTAAAGGAAGAAGATATTTCAGCAAAGCTAAAACGAGTATAAACTTAGGGCCAACCATTCCGCACACTTGAGTAGCTAGAACAGATAGTTACCAAACTGAACTAACTCTACTGAGTGTTCAGTAAGATAATTATCTGATCCAAGCTCCTCAGAATCTCTGATAAATTCAGGATCAGTTGGGCTAATCTGAAGCTTCTGAAAGCAGCTCAGGATCATTGTCTCAGTAGACTTTGACTCAGGGCAATCCGTGCTTCTCAGGGCAAAATCCTCAGGATAACCAGACCCATCTGACCTCAGTGAAAGAAAAGTTTTAAAAATCACTGAACACGTGTATTCCCCCCCCATACACGTGTGAGACTCGTTAGCACCGGGACCAACAAGTGGTATCAGAGCAGTGGTTCATTTTTGACCACTTGCTTTGGTAGCCATAGTCTACTTGCTGAAAGACTTTGGTGGTCTGCTGAATAGATCTATTTGCTGATATCTTACAAGGCTCAGTCATCATGCCTTCTAAGAAACTTCCTATGTTCTCTGTTAAGAGCTATGACCTATGGAGACTTAGAATGCAGGCTCATCTGTATTCAAAACATGAAAGAATGTGGATAGTGGTTTCTGAAGGACCATTCAAATTTACTGTTGTGAATCCCAGAATCACTGATACTGAGAGAAATGATCCCAGAGATGAATTTCCAAAGCCTGATGATCAACTTACTCCTGATGAGAGAAAGTTAGTCAATCTGGACTACATTGCGAAAGATACTTTGTATAACACTATTGATGATGGTGTTATGAGGATGATCTCTAACTGTGAAACTGCCAAAGAAATATGGGACACATTTGCTGTTATGTGTCAAGGCACAGATCATATTAAAGAAAACAAACTTTCTGTTGCTATTGGAAAGTTTGATAGCTTTGAAATGGAAGATAGTGAATCCGTTGACAAACTCGAAGTCAGATTCACTAGCATTATGAATGATCTGAATGCTCTTGGGAAAAGATACCCACAAAGAGAAGTGGCACTAAAAATTCTTAGAGGATTATCTAAGAAATGGGATATACATGCTGTGGTGATTGAAAACACCAAAAATATTGATTCCATGCCATATCAACAAGTATTCTCTGAAATGAAAGCTTATGAGTTTGTGATTGACAAGAAAACTAAGAAATCTGACAGCAAAGATGATTCTTCATCTAGTAAGAATGTGGCTTTCAAAGCCAAAGAGAAATCCTGTAAGTCTAGAGAGTCTGAGAACTCACTTGCCAAAAATTAGGATAAGCAGGAGGACAAGCTAGTACTGATGGCAAGGAGGTTTGAAAGACTCAATAGCAGATATGGGAAATATAAGAAATATTACAGGAATCACAGGTACAAGAGAGACTCAGAAGCTGAGGACAGATACACTGAGAAAAGGAAGAACCAGAAAGCTGAAGGATCCTCATCCAAGACCAAGGTGGAAAGTGATCAGGATGATTATACCAATAGATGTTATAACTGTAAAAAAGAAAGGTCACTTCCAATATGATCTGAAATCTGGTGAGTCTTTAAAGAAAGAAAAGGAGAGCAGGGGAAGATCTCAAAGAAGAAAGCTATGATTGCGAAGAAGAGGAAGAACATTCGAAGAAGGTTCGGTTCCTCGAGATGAGATTTTTCTCGAAACGATGGTGATGATGATGTCTGTCTTATGGCTATAGAGGAGGTAAATTCTTCTATCTCTATTGTTGCTCCTACACAAGCACATGAGTTCTCAAGTTCAGTAAATGTGATAACTTTGACTGATGGATTCGTTTGAGAATCTTATGAAGGACTATTTTGTGTTACAAGAAGCGCTCCTTTGAAACTCAGAAGCGAGAACAAAGGAACGATCACGAGAATCTGAAGTGGAAAGACTCTAAAAATCTTTGAGATCACTTCTCAATTGATGGGAACTCTTGATGCTGGATGTTCGAAAGTACAACTCTCGAAAAAAAAAAAAAAAGGTGATAGAGATCTGAATGGAAAATTAGAGAAATTCACTAAAGAGATTGACTTATCGTAGGCGAAGTTCAATGACCTCTTTGAGAAGCATGAAACTCTAAAGAAATGTGAGGATAGTCTTGTGAGAGAAAGTTAGCTCTATTGAATTATGCATCTAAAGTAATAGATGAAATTGAGTTATCAAAAGACGCAACTATAAAAATTTGGATTGGGATACATTCCAGGGGAACCTCACAAGGTCTTGAATCTTGCTTCTAGTAGCACCAAAGGCTGTCTTTGTTAAACCAAAGTGGCATCTAATCTTCTTCTTGAAGAAACGACCCGAGTTTTAGACAAGGGTAAAGGACCTATGGTTTGAGAAAAAGCTGAAGGTTAGGGAAGAAAGCCCAAACCTCGGGAAAAGGCTAGAAAACTGAACACTCGGTAGGGAAATTTTCAAGGCCGATGCTTCAAAGCCTCGGGCTAAGAATACCAACTGAAGAGATGCCTTTGAACCATCGGAGGAATTTTCGGAAGAGAAACACCCAAAGAGAGATATTCTCAACTGAAAAGACCAAGTCCTCAGATTACTGAAAGACCCCAATTTCAGTACAGGCAACCTAAACCCCACTTGTCTAAGGGTAAAGGTTTCCTGAACCCAAGTCTGCAGAGACAGAGACCAGCTGCACCAAAGCTAAGGCACTTGAACAAAAAGCCTGAATCCAAGAAGAACTCTAAGGCTCATGTTCATACTAAGGCTGACACTCATACACAAGGTACTGCCAAGGCACCTAGGGTAGTGAATGTGTATGTAGATGTTTATGGGAGACAAATCAACCACTCTAAAGTAATTAGAGTTATCAGGCAGATTTGGGTTCCAAAAGGTACAGCTAACCTGGTAGGACCCTACACCAAATGGGTACCTAAAAACTGATCTGTTTTTCACGTAAAGAAAAAAGGACCTTTCGAAATGAATGAATACAACATAAGAGCGATGAGTGGAAATGAATTGGCTTTTTGCACTATGGTATCTAGGCGGTGGATGTTCAAGACATATGATGAGGATATAAGCAACTACTCCTTTGACTATGTTGAGCAAAAAGGCCCTCAGATCACATTTGGAGACAACTCCAAAGGACAAACTGAAGGATATGGAACTCTTGAAGTTGATTGGTGTTTCATATGTGTCTGGTTTAAAGCATAACTTGCTTTCTATCAGTCAATTTTGTGACAAAGGATTCAGTGTTGAGTTCTCAAAGAACTTATGCTATGTGAAAGACAATACTTCACAGAAATTTTTACTGACTGGTACTAGAAAAGGAAATGTGTATCTTGCTGATTGGAAATTATCTCCTAAAGATACATGTTTGGTTGCAAAAAGTTCCACTGGTACCAGTTGGTTGTGGCACAAAAGACTGAATCACTTAAACATTAAAACCCTGAACAAACTTGCAAGATTAGCACTTGTGAGGGGGTTACCAAATGAAGTGTTCAGTAAAGATCATGTTTGTGATGCTTGTCAGAAAGGAAAAAAAAATCAGAGCATCTTTCAAAACCAAAGTAGATGTTTCTACTGATAGAATACTACAACTGTTACATATGGATCTCTTTGTTCCAGTAACACCTGTGAGCACTAATGGCAGGAAATAGACACTTTTGGTAGTTGATGACTACTCTAGATACACATGGGTCATATTCTTTTCGATGAAGAAAGAGAATCGAGACAAAAGCTGCTGAACTATTGAAAAGGCTCGATCTTGAAAAAAAGAATCTGAGTGTGGTCAAAATCATATCAGATAAAGGAACTGAGTTTATCAATCATATCATATCTGATTATTGTGCAGCAAATGGTATAACCCATGAAACATCAGCTGCAAGGACCCCACAACAGAATGGTGTTGCTGAAAGAAGAAATAGGACTCGAAAAAGTTTGAAAAGAACAATGATTGTTGAAGGTGATATTCCTAAGAGATTTTTGAAATTTTGAAGCTATCAACCTTTGCATGCTACTCTCGGAAGCAGATCCATGTTGACCAAGAATCAAGGAACAACTCCATATGAATTTGTGGAATGAAAAGGAAGCCTCTTGTTTCTTTCTTTTCGTGTGTTTGGTTTGCAAGTGTTTCAGTACACAATAATGGTAAAGATCGGTTGAAAACTTTTGATAGCAAAGGCGATGAAGGAATATTCTTAGGATATTCTAAAGTCAATAAAAGCCTTGAGTTTACAATTGTAGGACTCTTATTGTGGAAAAACGCCTCATGTTATTTTTGATGAATCTACTTGTGTTCGGAAGAAAAGCGGGAACATGACTTCGGGAGAAATGACCAAAGAGAATCACCGGACTTAGCTTTGAAAAAGAAATCCTCACGAACACGAAAAGAAGAAGTCGGACACTTTCTATGAATGGAGTGAATCGGACTCGAGACGAGAGAAGTTCGGGATGGAAAAACTTCGAGGATGGTGAGACTCGGGATGGAAATTCTCCATTGAAGGAAAGCCAATACTTTGAAGTGACCAATCTGAACATACACCGATTCGGACTCGGTATGTAATCTTTGATGAAGATGAGGTCACGGTGAGGCAAACTCGAATCTATCAACCAAAGGGGAACAAATGTCTCGACAATGTTCTGAATGGAATTTCCACGAGGAAGATGATTCCCTTTCTCCTTTTCATTGTTCCTGAATTTAATGAACTGCCTGAACATAACATTTCGATGTTGAGGATACTCTTGAAGGGGAACATCAGGGAGAAAATGGTTGGATAGCCATCCTACAAATCAGTTGTGGGTGATCTATCGAGAAGGAGTAAAGACAAGACGGTTCCATGGTGAAAGTGCTTTGTTCTATTTGCTTCCTATCCGAAAAAAGGAACCTACTAAGATTGAAGAAGCTCTCTACAAGACTCATTCTCTGGATTATTTCTATGCAAGAAGAATTGAATGGGTTCTCAAGGAATGATGTTTGGGAGCTAGTGGGACGAACCTAAAAGGCACAATGTGATTGGAACTAAGTGGGTGTTCAAGAATAAGAGATGAAAACAACAACATTGTGAGAAACAAGGCAAGGCTAGTTGCACAAGGTTATTCCCAAGAAGAAGACTTGGATTATGATGAAACCTTTGCACTTTTGTTGCAAGACTAGAAGCCATCGATTGTTTCTTGCATATCTTTGCCCACATGAAATTCACGATCTATCGGATGGATGTGAAAAGTGCATTTCTGAATGGTGTGTTTAAGGAGGAAGTATATGTGGAACAACCTCCGAGGATTTTGTCGAGAATGACCAAGTTTCTGTGCTCGGGAAAGCCTTGTATGGTCTTAAGCAAGCACCCGAGCATGGTATGATACCCTTTCTCAATTTCTTCTTGACCATGGTTTTATCAAAGGGCTGTTGATAGGACTTTGTTAGGGATAGAAGATGGAAAGGATATTTTACTATTTCAGATCTATGTGGATGACATCATATTTGGATCTCCAAATCATCAGTTGTGTGAAAAGTTTTCTACTCTGATGAAAGGAAAGTTTGAGATGTCAATGATGGGGGAGATGAATTTCTTTCTTGGACTTCAGGTGAAATAAACTAAGGAAGGAATATTCATCAATCAAGCAAAATACACCAGAGATCTGATTGCAAAGTATGGAGTACAAAATTGCAATGCAGTTAGAATTCCCATGAATACTAACTACAAGATGGATCCTAATCACGAAGGCAAATCATAAATCCATTTTGCGATTATAGAGGATCATTGGATCTTCGCTATATCTCACAACAAGTAGGCCTGATATAACATTTGCTGTTGGGATATGTGCAAGATACCAAGCTAATCCTAAGGGTAGTCACATGGAGGCTGCCAAAAAGATTCTTAAATATCTTAAAGGCACTGTGAATAGAGGATTATGGTATCCAGCTGATGATAACCTTATATGGCGGTTATTGGATCTTCGATTATGGAGGATGTAGAATTGACGGAAGTCTACCACAGGGAACTTGTCAATTTCTTGGAAGTAAACCGATATCATGGTTTTCAAAAGAAACAAACCTCATTAGCAACCATCTCTTCATGGTTGAATACATAGCTCGCAGGAAGTTTTGTGCATGATTCTTTGGCTCAGACAACAATTAAGGGATTATAAGATTATAGCCAATGAAGTACCTATATTTTGTGATAATAATAGTGCAATTGCTATTACACAAAATCCTATATTGCACACCAGATGTAAGCATGTTGATATAAAACATCACTTCATCAAAGATCATGTTGAGAAGAAAGACATCAGAATGGAGAAAATTCATACTGATAAACAGAGAGTTGATATCTTGACTAAACCTTTGGCTGAATCAAGATTTCAAGAACTATCAGTTGAATTAGGTATATTGGATCCAGGTGAATAAAGCAAATCTGAAAAATTGAAGGTTTTCAGATGCATGAAGTTTTCTCAGGTTTTTACTTAAAAACTCAGGATAAAATTGAGAGTACTGAACACTGAGTCTTGGGAAACTAAGTTATTCTGAGGTTCAGTACTCAGTATTATACTGACATTTTATCAAGGTCAAAACTCAGTAAGACTGATGGAGAAAATTAGTCTGAAGAAGTATTTACTCATGCACCACATTTATTGTCTATCTGAATCTCAGTAATCATTGACAATAAATGACAAAACACCTGAAGAAATAATTGGGCTGGACCTTTGAAATCCACGAGGAAAGTCAATGGTCTGCAGGAACAGTAATTAAATGCACTGTTCATTAATCACCAATATGGATAAATTGACGACTAAGTACTTGCGAAATTGTCCTTTCAAATACCCATTTTAGCCGGTGTTTAATCTCAACCGTCGATTTCTTCATCTACGCGATTTTCCATAAATCAAAATCTTATATCCATTGAAAAATTTCTTTCAAGCCCTATTCCAAAAAAGCCTTCATCTTCACAAACACTCTGCTTCGAACCCCTCGATTCCCCAGAAAATTTCTTATCTCAAAATCCCTTCACTCAAAATTCTCCAAAAATGACACTTTTTGTATACGACAAACTCGCCATTTCCAATAAATCGTGGTACGAATATGTCGTTTCTCTAGAAAGCACATCCAATGCAACTCACGAGGAGGAGGCGTTGCATATGATTCGTTTGGCAAAGCTTACATGCCTGGTCGCGAATCAACCAGAGTCCGAATATGCGAAAGAGGTAATTGAGTTTATCTCTAATATGCAGTTATATGATGAAAATTGCATAGAGTCTCAGATTACAGTCTCGCATTTGGAGCATGGTTCGAAATATGTGGATTTTGTTAGGGAATTTTATATTATTCCTAAGAATCTAAATGCCATATATGAGTTAAGTGATAGAGGTGAAGACCCTACGGTATACATGATGGGTAGGGAACAAGAGTTTTTGGATAAAATTACTGAGCATCTAGTAAAGTTTGAAGCTACTTTGAATAAGAGGCATTTGAAGCCTAAATATCGAGTATTGTTGGATATTGTAAGCAAATGCATCATGAGCAGATCTGGTAGTTTCGAACAGATAAGCACACCTAAGTTAAGGCTAATGGCGGCGATTGAAGATTCACCTTCCACGGCATTCAATTGGTTGCACTATTTGATCAAGGTGGTGAGTGATCAAGCCAAACAAATTCAGAAGGTGAATGGCTCTGTAGTTATCAAAGGAAATATTCTACATGCAACCAAGATTGCATTTATCTTGGAAACTTGCAGAGAAGAGGAGGACATCTTTGCCAATTCCACTTCTTTTCCAAAGTCAAAAATCATGTTCAAACCAACAAAGAAGACTTTGAGAGGAAAGAAAGAGAAAAAAACTCGAGTCTCGGGGAGGCTAGCCAAGAAACTGATGAAGAAGCCAAACAAGCTAGGGGGAAAGCCCTGATGCAAATTAAAATAGAGAAAGGAGAGAAACTGAAGAAGAAAGCACTGGCTCCTCAAAAGTGCGAATTTTCAATCTATTTAGAGAAGGAAATGAAATCAAGAAACTCAACTCAAGGCAGTTGAATGGTTGAAATCTCCCGCCGTGTTCAAAGTGGTGACAAATGTGCAGGAGTAAGAAATCGAGGAGAAGTTTTTTCCGAGGTACTCGGAAACCTCTCGAGCTCAGATAAAATCTTCAGAAATCTTCAAGGACCTCGATCCCAACAAGAAAGACTGCTCAGATGTCGATCGCATTCTTGGAATCTCAGAGCCTTTGAACTTGATGCGCTTCTTGAATGAACCATTTCTTGATCCATCAGCTCTCGAACTCATACACTCAACCTACCGCTTCCGAAAGCCCAAGATTGAAGAAGGGAGAAGATGGAAGAGATTGAATGGCAAGTCAATCTCAAGGGGGAACGGTTCATCTTCAGATATTCTCCCGAAATAATGCCTATCCCGACCTTCGTGATATGTTCTTCGAAGCTCGAACGAGTTCATGTATATTCGAATCAAACACTCCGGAGATCTTTGAACATTGCTTCATCAGAGAGGAGAAGAGTGGTGGAATGAGGCAGTGCTGCGTAGGCGAATTCTCGGGTTTCGGAAAAACCAAGTCGAGAATGAAAAGTCCGGATGATTTTGATGAATTAGTGACAAAGAAGCTGGTGAAAAAAAAGCTCTTGAAGGAGTAGATGCTTCCGGCTCTCATGATCAAAATAAAGATAAGGATAAGAGAGATGATGCGTAAAAGAAATCGAGAAGGAGAAGGAATCTCGAGACGGAATCGAGAATGAGAAGGAAACCGAGAGTCGAGATGGGGACAGATATCTTGATCTTTGAACCAATCGATATAAAGACAACCTCGGTGAAGTTAGTATTCTTGGTACCTTTTAGCCTTTATTATACATTATGCCGAAATTCTTGAAGTACCTAGCTTTTAAATCTAATGTTTATGATATGCGAAATCGAGGCTCGGTTGGAGCACCCAAAATTTCGGTTGGAAAATGTTGTACAAACTCCGGTGGTTGATTTCACACCAATCTGGATGAGTTAAAGAAGATAGAGCCAAGGATGGAAGAGATCTTGGCAAGTCAATCTCAAAAGCTTGAGAATCTAAGCTCTTCTTCGGGCATCTTTGCAAACAATTCTCCTGAGACAAAATGACTCGGATGGAGTTAGTCTGGCTGCTCAAAATCGAAATTGGAGAACTGAGTTGATCATCGACACGCTTCAAACAACTCTATCGGGTAAATTAGCTACATTAGATGGAAAGATTGATGGAGTACATCTGAGAACTTAATGCCAACATGAAGCATATGTATCAAGAAAAAGCGCCTATCTTGAAGCCAAAAGTGGTTGAGAAGAATGATCCGATGATCAAAAGCAATTTATTGAGGAAATGAACTCTCTGCTTCATGACCAAGATGCAGAGATGATGCATGATGTCTTCTCAAAGCAGTTTGCTCCTCTTTCGGATGAGTTCTCAATGGCCAAGAATTACATGATAAGGCTAAAGATGAGATCGGTTAGCGGGAGAATGATATGAGCAAGGAACAAGACGACTCAACTACTCCCAAGGTATGGTGGAGAAAGGCATGGTGGCAAATTAAGTGAGTTGTTGGCACAAACCTTGGAGAGAAAGCAATAAAGGAAAGAAAAAATTGTTGATGGAAGAGAGATTGAAGCCCGAGAAACTAAAGTTCAAAAGAAGCCGAGAAACCTATCTTCACTCAAACATCTGAGCAAACCATTGGGAAGTAATTTTCGAGAAATTGAGTGATAGAAGGATGGTTGAAACAAGCAAAGGAAGAAGAACAAGCCGGACGTAAAAGAGAAAAGCGATTGCCTTTTGTTGAAACCGAAAAGAAGAAAAGAGCAAAAGGTAGCCAAACCTACTCGAGATCTTTTTCGATTATGGATTTTGAAGAATCAGATGAAGGACCAGAAAAGGAAACTGAAACTCAACTAGAGACTTTTGATACCAAGAAGACTCTGAAGGCCCTGCAGGTTGAAAAGTAAAAAAAGAACTGCTGGTTCAGTATCTGGTGCTCCTTTGATCAGAAAGAAGAAAGAAGAAGAAACGAAGAAGAGAAGTTTTGGATTCAAAAAGTTTCTAAGCAAAAAGGAGAGGTGCGAGAAAAAGACTTCGAAAGTGGGACGACATTGACAAATGGATGCCTATCTGAGTTCAATGATGCATGGGAAGAGATCAAGAGAACCTTACGGTTCTATTATGAGATCTCGAGAGAATGGAGGGGGATTTCGGATAAGAATGAAACCTTCATTGAGTACTTACTGACATTCTATCCTAAGTACCTGCAAAGTTGGATCAACATGCCAGATGAAGGAAACACTCAGATAGTAGCTCCTGGTCCATACATGTACCCAGCTCTTAGGTTTGAGAATGGCTATGTGAATGAAGCAGTCATTTCTCAGGAAATAGCCCAGTATGCCATCCTGCTAGGCCTAACAGGAAACAACCCTGATATCATCAAGGCAAGGGATGAACTGAAGAAGAGATACTACGGGATGTTCAACCTGGAAGTACAAGAGGATGAAGTGGAAGAAAACTGAAGACTATGTACTTTTGTTTTAAATTAAGTTGTTTTTTATTTTTATTGTAATCTGTAACTCTTATCCTACATCAATGAAAATTTTATCTTTATGCTCAAAAGATAATATCTCATTATCTTTTTACATGTCTTGATATGCCAGATTGTTAAGGAAATTGTTGGAAAAATTGTCATTTTGGTTTGTAATAGATAAACTGAAACCTGAGTATAAGTTATGTTTTCTTAAATGTAACAAGATGGTTTTGGCATCATCAAAAAGGGGGGAATTGTTGGGAGATGAATTTAATAAAGAAGTTTTAATTAGATCCCAAAACCCCTGAGTATGACATGTTCAGGATAATCTTGATAGACTGAGTCAGGTTTTAGTATAGATTGTTCAGGAAGTTATCTGCACCATGTATAGTCAGCAGATATAGATCAGGTTAGATTTTGAAGACATGAAGACTCGATGAAGTTCTTTGAAGACACCGAAGACTCATTAAATAATCAAGACATCAAGACTCGAAGAAGTTGCTAAAAGGCAATGAAGACTCGATGAATTCTTGAAGACTTCAATGAAGATACTGAATACTCAGTATAACCTGAATGTTCAGAGGCACTGAATAATATCTATCTGAAGACTACAAAACTGAGAAAAATGCACATGTTCAGAAAAATAGATATTGCCCAAAACATTCTAGTGCAGACAAAAGGAACTAAGTCTAAATGTTGTTTCAGGTTATCTCATTCAGAGAGATTGACTAAAAAGAGCCGTTTTGTTTGTCTACAATCACTGAAGACAAGAACCAATCAGAGGAAGACAACACTGTACTTCACTGACACTGAAAGCGACAGGACCCTGAATTATGTCAGTAGTACTAAGTTCGGCATCGCAAAAATTGGTGATTGGCTACATATTTTGTATATTTTCTAAAACATGCAAGGGAGTGTTCAAACCCTAAAAATAGTCGTTCATCAAACACCAAAAGAGGAAACTCATAAAACTATCTCTTCCAACGGATAGTTTTCAAAGAGTGACCTTGGTGAAGTTGCCTATAAATACCAGTGACCCTTTACATTGAGAGGCACGGGAAATTTCAAAGCAACTCAAGAGCTCATTCGTATTATTGCAAATTGAAGCACTCGAAAACCCTAGAATTTCCCAAGTGTTTCACATTGGAGAGAGCTCAATATTCTAAGCCTAGATTGATAGATATATCCAAAGCTTAAAAAGATATATCCTAGCCTTTGCACCTGTTCTTATTGTAAAGGATATCTCATGTAGGTCCCGAACGGGTTTTGTGAGGGCAGAAGTCTAGAGGGGAGGGGTGAATAGACTTCTGAAAACTTTTTGTGCAGATCAGGTGTGATGGCGATTAGCTTTGATCAGTCTGAGTGAATCAGTTTGGGCTGATAACCAACTTACTAATCGCCTGAAGGCAGATCAGTTCGGTAACTATCAGTTTAACTGATGTGTGCGGAAGCTTAAGTTTTACCCGTGAAAAACCAGTTTTTATAAATCAGATTCCAAAGTTAGTGTTTTAACCAGTTGACTGAAGCGTCAAGCATGATCAGATCAGAAGCTTGGTGCTAGCTGATCTCAACTTAGAATATGTATGCGCTTTAAAGGTTGTGTGCAATTGTGTAGACAGTTAATCAAAGCGGTAAAGGCACACAAGATTTATAGTGGTTCGGACAAACCAGTCCTACGTCCACTCTTCCCTATCACAAGGGGCACCAACTTAACCAACTGGACTTAGTTTTATGTGTTAGTCCAACACAGTACACCGACAGATATTTAAGGAGTTCTCACTCAACCGATCCCAGAAATCAGAACAAGAAACCCTAGTCTGAAATCTTGCTAAACAACCTAACCTAACTTGGGTTTGGATAAGATTGTTTTGGTTCCAACTATGAAATCTTTTCTAGTGTTTAAGGTAGCCTATCAGCTAGATGAAAAGATTTCTATGCTAAGAACTTATGGGATGAACACTTAATATAATAATCTTCTTGATCGTGTTCTTCGTGCGGAAATCTGATAATTGCTTGAGCTTCTTGATTGTTCAGTGTTTCCGTGTTTTCACTCTGAAGTGTGATCCCATATTTATAGACCTTGAGATCAAAGAGCCGTTGGAGAGCAATTTAAATTTCAGGCTATATTAGGTAGGTTTGCAGGATTGATGTGGCGTCTTGAGAGCGGCATGGCCAAAAGCGTGAACTTGTATTTTATAGCCGTTAGAGAGCAACATCAAATCCCTTAATTGTCGGGCTCGATCATCGTGTCTTGTTCTTATTGGTTAATGAGGACTTTTTCGGTGTTGTTCTTCCAACTAAGGTTGACATTCTTCTTGTTTGGATCATAGGCGTATGACTTAGGTGAAACATCGGTTTTCACGGTGAGCTATCTATATTATCGGAATCGATCGGTCTACTGATGGAGTCTTCGGTGCGGTTGACTTAGCTTCAACTAGCGGACTCGGTGATGTAGGTCTTCCGTCCGATCTTCCGGAAGTCATCGATCTTCAAGTATTCTGAGTTTGAGCTTTATGACTTCAGCTGAGATATCTGACTAGATCAGATCGATCTAATCTTCTGTTCTTCTCTAGCATTCGTGCCTGGGATATCAGCTGTTCTTTGGATCTTCAGATCTGACTTATACATATTGAGGTTCCCCCTCAATATGTGACCTATCTATTACATCAGTTGTTCTATACAGTAATTATCAACTGGTATTCTATAAACGGTAATATAAACATCAGTCAGTTAACAGGTCTGACTGGTCCTATTACATGTGTTTCTGGAACTTTTATCAAAACTATAAATTTCCCAACAATTTTTTTTTTGATAAAACCAAAACACCTGAGAAACCAAACACAGTTGATAAATATAGAACAGTAAAGAGCACATAATCAGAAGACAATGAGATTTTGTCTTAGGATCAGAAAATAAACTTTTCTCATTAGATATGTCGATTACATGTTACATCAGAAAAGTTTGAATTTAAAAACAGCTGATCCTGAGAAGTCTTGATTCTTCACACTTTAGGCTTGTATCCTTACGGCATCTCTCTTTGATCTTGAGGAATGCGTTGAAAATCGATATAGTTTCCATTTGACATCATCGTCCTGCCGAGGATCGATTATATGCGTTTTGCTCGGGATGTCAAAGTAGAATCTCGAAATGCCGATCATCAAATGAGCCATCCGCCTTCTTGAGTAATCCAACAGATCATACTCTTGGCGAGATATTTTTACATTGATAAGTTTGGCCTCATTTTCCGGATACTTGAGAAAAACGGATATTTATTTTCTAACGGTTGAGGAATTCATCATCCGGAGATTCTTCTCGTGGAACAAGATTAAGGACAAAAGCATCCGAAGCCATTCACTTACGATCTTGTTCCATTCCTCAAACCTTTTAGCATGTGCGGCGGTTTTTGGAATGATCTCATCAACTCTTTGGCGGTTGAGAGGTTACGCACAGATTTTCCGGCCTTTCCTTTCTTCTCTCTCGTCCGAATCTTTTCTTGATTTTACGCCTCTGTCAATTTATCGCCCTTCTTTCTTCTTCGCTTTTCGGGTCTCTTCTGTCTGCTCTTTGGGCCGGTTTCTCGGCCGATTCCTTATCGGCTCATATCGGCTTATTTGTGCTTCTTGTGACTATTTTTTAATGCGAGTGGTTTTATACAGTTGTGATGTCCCGGCACAAAATGACTACCTTTTTCGATGTCCCGGCACCCAGCATGACTACCTTTTGTGATGTCCCGGCACCCTTAGCCTACCTTTCTTGCCTTTGACTTTTCCATCTTTTGAGACTTCGTTAGCAAAAGAGATCGAGATGGTCTAGTCTTTGTCCGCAAACTCAACTATGCGAATTAGGTCTTACATTTTACGATCATGTCGGTTGGTTTCTCCTCCGTCCTTCCCCCTTTTTGGTTTGATCAAAAAAAGGCATGTGAGGTGGGAAGTTAGGGATCAAAATCGACCGATATTGCCTGTTGAGATTTGCAGCAGATAAACACAGAACTTGAGCATTTAGATGTTGAACCTTCGAGATCAATTTCGGTCTTGGCAGATTCCATGGCGATAGAGAGTGTAAAAATCAGTTTGTCAAGTTTTCTCTTCGTCAATTCGAGCTTTTCGGTGAGCATCGGAAAAAAAACTTGTTGTTGATCCACCAGAATCGACTTGTCATCAACGGATTTTATAAGTTTGGCGGAACCACGGTGGTCACAGTTTGGGAGAACCGATCTTTGATTTGCAATCTGGGAAAAATCAATTCCCTTTGATCTTTTTTTTCTTTGAGGCCAATCTGCCTCGATCGAACTATCACTCCCTCAACTTCTTCTTTTCGGAGATCTTTGAGACAAGATTTGATCTCCGAAATTGATCGTGATGATGTGAGATGTTGGAATGTTTTTGCATCACTTGATCGAGTTTCGATTGTTTTTGTGCCTCGGTGGTTGGTCATGAAGCTGCGACACAGTTCCACTATCATCGGCGACTCTGTCAGATCCTTCATTGTAGCATCTCGCTTCAGAGCTTCTTGAGCGATCTCCGGTTCGCCTTGTTCGATCAACCCAAACTTCTGTGGATCGAGCTTTGATAGATTGATGAGTTATCGGCTTCGGTGGTGATCCTACTTTAGCAGAGATTTCCTCATATCAAAAAATCAAAAATCGCAAACTCATCAAGACCGCCCATTTGTTCAATAATCATTATAAAATCGAGAAGCTTTTTTCGAGATCTCTCCGGTGAGGATCTCCATAACTTCTTCTCTATTAGCGAGGATGGGCGACAGTTTCGGATACATCTCATCAATTTCTCATTCGATTTACATTCCACCATTTTTCCTGTGATGGTCTTTGATGATCTAGACTCGGAATTGTCCGTCCAGATTCGGTTGATGAGATGTGGAGGGTTCTCTGGTGGTGCTTGAGTAGGCGGAAGTTATGCGATTGGCTCGACTGCGAGAGGTTCTTACTGTTGTGGAAAGTGCGCTGGTTCCCACTTGGTAAAAGTTTCGGGTTTGAACCGATGTAGTTTCAGGGGTTCACGGGCGGTGGAAAAATGGGAGAGACATGCTTTCCAGCCCATTAGTCACGAGTGGTGAATAAGCTCGATTTGGAGGAGAAGGAGATCGTTCATCTCGTCTAGCCTTCCCGAGAATGTTTTGGCGAGCTCGACGAGAAGCCTGCTGTCTCGATTTTTCACGATTTTTGTGGTGCAACAGACCGATCTGGCGCTCTTTCTTCATCGACTCATCTTCTAGCATCGAGTCATGGAGGCTTGCTTCGCCTTCTTGACCTCTTCTCTGGACCTTCACCATTTTTTTTTTCTTAGGGGGGCATCGGGTGTGAGGCGAAGTTGCTTTTCTTGCTTTTCCTTCTTCGTCTTTGGGGGAGTTGGCGCATATCATCGTCACGGTGGCCCAAATATGGCTAAAGTGGTGGGAGGAATGCCTTGTAGGACTTGATCCATTCCCATTTCCCATCGGCATTTGGCATTTTGTCTTGTAGGATAACTCGGAACCTTGTTGAGATTCTTTGACCCTTCTTCTTGGATAGACATGCCTCCACTCATCAACTCCAAATTTATCATGTTCTTGGAGTAGAATGGCCTTTAGGAACCCATGCCAATTGATGTTCTTGGCTTCATCAATTATTTGACCATCTTTGTCTGGTTTGGTGATGTAAGAGCATCGAAATTTGAATGAAATACCCATAATTGTTTTTGACAAAATGTCAAACAACAATCAATATTTCCTCTTGAGCATTGGCGACAAAGCTGGCGTATGATGTTTGTCGGCCTCTACGATGAGCTCGTTTACGATCGGCTCATCTTGATTCTCCCCAGTAGTGAGCGGGGGAGATTAAATCCTTTTGGGTAAATTTGAACAGAGCGAGTTATATCCTCATTCATCGATCGATCTCTTCTCCGATGATTTGTCGAAAAGTAGTTCTTCTCTGGAGCATTTGTATCCACCCTTAAATTCCTTACGAATTCGAGGGCTTCATCTTTGCATCACGGATTGCGTTGAGCGGCCTAATATTTCTCAAGTCCCGCTTTCTTCAGAATTTCCTCTACTTCCATTGATTAGGATCCTTTGTAACCCCAAATTGTACGAACTTGTCCTCGACAATCCTTAATGTCAGTTCCGCATAATTGCACATTATTTTACCCATACCGTGAGTGATCATCTACAGATAAGATAGATTCGGTTAAAATTGTGCATAAATACTAAGAATATCACATATGCGGAAACCAAGAAACAATAAAACATAATACAGGATATCAACGATTGACAAAATCTTTAAGATCAATGGTTTTAAAAGAATGATTCATCAAATAATCAGAAATTACCAGATTCTGTTTTTCGGGAAGATAAATTTGAAACTTAAGAAAAAACACTTTGAATCGCAGAGAAGTAATCTGGAGAGTTTTCAGAAAATAAATCGCAAGTTTGTGATTTGGAAAACTCTGGTAGGGTTTTTGATGAACCTTATAAAGATGAGGAGGGAACAAAAGACAAGATTTGGAAGATCAACCGTTTGAAAAGATTAAACGATCCAGATTAAGCGGTTTTGATCGAATGGTTAGAAAAATGCGTCTGAAAACCTTTTGGATTTAAAAGCTCATTTTGTAGCAATTAATACATGTACCCCACGCCCCGCATTAAATGATTTGCGGGGATCGTCACCGCAGTAATGCGTCTGATAAAAGGCAAATAAAAACATATAAGATCCGATAAATAAGCAAATAACAGGGAAAAGAAAGGACAGATTCGGTTGGTCGATATAGTAATCGGTCAATACCACTTGAAGTTGATTCCACTTGTTGATCTTAGTTTTCTGCCTAAACCTTATAATTTCCCAACTGTTCTTTTCAACTGATCTGTTTCATTTTGTGTCTGATTTTCCTTCTGATCCTCCTCGATCAGTTGAAGTTCCCCCTTCAACTGATATTTATGTTTTCTCATAGACTGATATATCTGATTTGTTGAGGTTTCAAGTTCAACTGGTCTTCCTTATCTGATCAGTTTCGTATGTAATTAGATTTTGGTTGACCTAATCTGATTCTTCTCAGATCAAGCCAATTCTTGGGATAAGTGTTACCGCCAAAACTTAGTCTAGAATAGTAGTCTCTATTCCCTAAGTTGGCACGATTTGACATGCGTAATTATCGTCTGTATATCTTGATATGTCAATCCGCCGTAAATTTATCCAATTATCAGTCGCGTGATTTCTACACGCTATCCTTGTGATGCAAATTTCTCTAAAAGGATTTTTGAAATCAAATTTGCATTTGCACCCTTGCTTGGCCTCTATAAATTGGACCAATGTTTTACACAACATAACCCATTCACCATACTTATCTTCTTTGTAAAAACATGCATTCTGGTGAACCCTTATTTCCGGTGAAACTTTCGACAAACACCTTTACCCCATTTTCAATGATTTTAGCTTCTCAAATCAACCCTGTCGTCATCAAAGATTTCACATACAATTGTTGCCAAGCTTCTCTACCACCACGGCGGCGGATCTGCTGTCGCAACTGAGAAGACACTTCTCCTAACCGTATGCACCTTGTGTGTCAATCGTTATGATGTAACTAGCATCAACTGACTCAATCTGATATAAAACATGAGTTTGATATATGGTCTTGATCAGACAACAGCTGATCTTTGTATATCAACTCAATTTTTACATGTAGCACATGTCCCCATAAGGTCTTTGAACCAAACTCTTGGCACTTGTGCTCCATTTAACAGCTGGAGAGTCCATTGACTTCAGGTCTAAGGGCTCCTGGCTTAGAAATCCTATCAACGCCGCTCTCGCTCCACTGGTTTTAGCTTCAGCTAGCGGCTTTAGGATTACTTTAAAACCTCTCTCACCCTTGTTAAGTGGGGGAAAATGAGAGCGTCAGATTTAAAATCTCTCTCTCTCCCGCACTTCTTGGGTTAGGATGAGGGTTTAGGGTTATAGGTTTAGGGTTTTCGGTTATGACTTATGTACTGACCTCCGGGTCCTTTGTACTTGTAACTTGTAATGTAATCTGACCTTCGGGTCTTTATCAATGAAAAGTTCTATTATTCCATTGTTGTGTAAATTCTCTGCTTTCTTATGCGATTGTAGGCTTTAATCTGTGAATCTTGCTTGTTGAATATCAGCTAAATCGACTTACAAAGATGTAAAATAACCCAACTGATTTAATCAGATATTCCTTTTAAATTGGCGTTTCCTTTAATCGATAAACCTTAAATCGATCGAGTTCCTTTAATCGATAACTCGTAATTACGATCGATTTCTCACATCGGTTCCTTGATGATCTTACGATCGATTGAGATACAAAACTCAATGATTCCTTTCAACTTTGGTTAGTCTCTTAACCAAATTTGGTTACGGAGAACAATCCATCAAGCATTTTAGGTGCTTTTTCTCCAAGATCCAGAAGCCCTAGCTCATTACACAATTCTCTGAATCTAATCTCAGCTAGTGGCTTGGTTAGAATATCAGCTTTCTGTAAATCAGTGTGAATCTTTTCCATTCGATATTCTTCTTTTCAACATGATCTCTTATAAAATGGTGTCGACATCCACATGCTTGCATCTTGTATGTAGAAACGAGATTCGAGTGATTGCAATAGCACTATTATCATACGAGAATATAGGTACATTCTTAGCTACGATGTTATAATCCTCACCGCCGACTAAGCGGAGAGCGGTTGGGGATGACTTCTGCGACCATATATTACCTTCAGTAGTAGATGTACTGTCGATGATGTCCTTCTTTTTGAAAACCACGAGATCGGTTTACTTCCTAAAAATCGACATGTTCACGAGGTTGACTTCTGTCAATCTTGCAACCTCCATAATCAGAATCAGAATACCCACTAAGATCTAGATTATCATCGATGGGTAAAATAAACCAAGGTTTTTTGTCCTTCAGATACTTAAGAATCCTCTTAGTTGCTTTTCTAGGTGGCTTTGCATTGGATTTGCTCGAAATCGCACATACACCCTCTTTGCCAAAGGTGATATCCGTGTCCGCTTGCGATCGGGTATAGTAGAGATCCAATGAGAGCCCTATATTCTTTCTGATTTGTTTTCTGACCATCCTCATCTGGATCCATCTTGAATCCAGTCATCATAGGAATTTTGGCTTCCTTGCAATTTTGAACTCCAAACTTAGCCAATAAATTCCTAGTGTACTTTGCTTGGCAGATGAATATCCCTTCTGCACTTTGCTTCACCTGGAGACCCAGAAAGTAATTCATCTTTCCCATCATGGACATCTCGAACTTCCATTGCATCAGTTTGCTGAATCTTTCACATAGACTCTTGTTAGGAGATCCGAAGATGATGTCGTCACGTGAGATCTGAACCATCGAATATCTTCTCCATCTTCTATTCGAATAAGGTTACGTCTTTTGTTCCTTTAGTGAACCATTTGTCGATCAAGAAGCGAGAGAGTGTATCATACCAAGCTCGAGGGGCTTGTTTCAGGCCATAAAGAGCTTTTCTTAAACCGTACACTTGGTTGTTCTTTTCGAAGCCTGGAGGTTGTTCGACATAAACTTCCTCTGCTAGTACCCCGTTTAAAAATGCACTCTTTACGTCCATCCGATACCACGATGAACCCTCGTGGGAAGCATATGCCGAGAATAACCGAATGGCTTCTAGCGGCGGTGTGCAAAGGTCTCGTCATAATCAATTCTTCCGATTGTGAATACCCCTTAGCAACAAATCTTGCCTTATTTCTAGTGATGACATTTTTCATCATCTCTTGTTCTTGAAAAACCCACTTCGTGCCAATTACGTCTTGATGATTTGGTGCATCTACCGGTTCCCAAACTTGATTTGCCGAATCTGTTCGGCTCCTCGCATGGCTAGAATCCGACTTGCGTCTTGTAGAACTTTCCTTTATTGTTGTTGGTTCCTTCATAGACAAATAACAAACAATACATGGCACTTTCACCAATCGATGTCTAGTTTTAACTTTATCGGATGGGTCTCGATGATCGATTAGTTGGATGGTGGTTATCCAGTCCTTACAATTACGATTTGCGTCGGTTTGGAGAACATCATCCATTTCGATAAAGGTTCATTACTAGCGATCGGGAGTGGTGAATTATGATCCACTTGATAAGAACATGTCTCGGTGATGTTGGACTCATCATGTGTCGATGTCCATTAAATGGGAACTTCAGTGTTCCCCCGAACGGATGGTTCGATTGATCTTTATCTCGGTATGTCGAACTTCTTCATCGACAGTTTTTCGTACCTTAGGATCCGAATGATCCGGTGAATCGACTAGATCGGAATGTATCTTTATTACGGTTTACGATTCTTTTCCTTGATCATTAGGCGATCCATTTTCTCGAGCATCGTCTTTGGTTGATCGGTACATCTTGTTCGAGGCGATTTCTCTTGTTGAAGATGCTTCATCAAAGACTACATGGGGTGTTTCTTCCACAAGTAGGGTTAAATCTATTGTAAACCCCGAAAGCCTTGCTAGATGAGGAATATCCTAAGAATATACCCTCATCGACTTGGCCTCAAAAAGTCTTCAACCTGGTTCTTCCCATTGTTGTGTATGAAACACTTACACCCAAAAACATGGAAGTAAGAAACACGAGGTTTTTTACGTCCTTCCACAGTTCATAGGGTGTTTTGTAGTGAGCCTTAGTCGGAAGACATCATTACGAGTATGACATGTAGTGTTGATTATACGCCCTAAACGGCTTGGTATTGCATGTTAAACTAACATCGTGCGGCGAACTTCTTTTGAGAGTTCTGTTCCTCCGTTTGGCTACTCCATTTTGTTGTGGCGTCCTTGCGCTGATGTTTCATGTTGTATACCAAACTTAGAGCAAAAATCAGTAATAAAAGAGTTCGAGAGATTACGTACCTTTATCGTCGATTTTTACTACACCGACACCCTTCTTATTTTGTAATCTTTTTAGCATTTTTCGGGTATCTTCGTTTTGTCGTCTCATTCTTCTTATGTAAGAATATAACCTAGGTAAACTTGGAATAGTCATCCACGATTACGAGTATATTTCGTCCGTTGAGATCGACCGTGTAATCGGTCCAAATAGATCCATATGAAGCATTTGCGAAGATCTCTTTGGATGCCGGTCCGAATTCCCTTGAATGAAGCTTTTGATTGTTTTTCCTTCCCGACATGCAAGACATGTCCGATCCTTTGAAAATACTTCATTGGAAGTCCTTCCACTAGAGACATCCTTGCTATCTTATTAAGAGTTTTAAAGTTCGGATGGCTCATTCTTTTGTGCTTGAGCCAATCGCTTTACTTTTGGAACTCTTGACAATCAGCATGCATTTCTTGGGCAACTGTTCCAATCATTTGTGTGTAGATCGTCCCCTTTCCTTGAACCGATTAGCAAAAATCATTGAGTGGCTCAATTCTTGATAGTGCATTGGTCATCGAGAACACAACACCGAATCCGTTGTCGCAGAAATTGTGAAAAAACCGATAATAGGTTGTGCTTCGGACCTTCGACATACGAGACTCCATTATTTGTACATCATCATTCTCTAAGGTTCGAATCCTTTGGTATAACCAAAGTTATCATCACCGAAAAGAGTACACGCGGGCCTTTACATTTCTATGTAAGAGCCGAGGAGATATTTGCTTCAATCATGTGCCTTGAGCATCCACTATCGATGTACCGGATAGTTGCTTGCACACCTCCTTTGTTGGCGGACCCACGCGATCCTGCCCAAATCGGGCTTTAGGTAATTTTTGGATTAGGTCCCCGAGGGGTTAGGATTAGTTTTGGGGATCCATACAAACAGAGCACTTCTATTGTGATCGGTTAGATCGAAGGTCCGATTTGTCTCCCATACCTATCAACATAATCATACGTCTCTTTATATGCTTTCGATTAGTATGATTATTAGTGTGAACCTTGGATGACTTAGAAGACTTGGGATTTATCTTTTTCATTTTGTCTTTTTTCATCCAAAGGGTTTGGTCGTGACCCTTGATTTACGATTATAGGGGTAGGTACGATTGCTACCATCAAAAGATTCATATCTTTTCGGCATAGGTGGTTTTGCATTTTTACGAAGCATGCTTATTAGGCGGTGACCTTGATTGGGTCTCGATTGGACTTCCCTTTACGGGTTGTCTTTTTTCGATTCGATCTGTTGATCGAGTTGAGGTCTCTTCGGAAGAACCGGGTTCTTTGTTGATTCTCGGTGATGCTTTACCAGTTGGGGTCCATTTACATTTCCCCTTACGGTTAGGCACCGCCTTACGCTCAATTGGTCTTTTTCCTTATTAGATACATGTTTGGCTTTTGGTGTATCTTTGTAAACTTCGTCTGATTACACCTTTTTTAGATGAATCGGTCGGGGCTTTTGAGGATGTGGAAGGGTTCTCATACCCAAGTCCCTTCTTGTTAATCGTTGTTGAAAATAGGTGTTCATGTCTTGAAGCGGTTTTAGATGATTTTGTAAAAACCTCTATTTTCTTTACAGATTATCCTCGAGATGATTTGAGACTTTCATGCTTTCGGAATAGCTCATCGAATTTTGCTTGCGGGATTTTGAAGTCATCGACTTCTTTGTTTGTTAATTGCCGGTGATCTTTGATCCGCTTCTCCGATCGAAGCTTTAACTTCCAGAATTTTAAATTCCTCAGTTGCCTTCTGGGCAGTTTCACCGATTTAAGTTCAGAGGCTTTACTGAGATCATTCTCTTTAGCAAGCTGATTATTTATGGTCCTCAGCTTGTCATTTTCAGCTTCCACTATAGCATAAGTGTCTACTGCATTGGAGAGATCCTCAAGCAAGTGCTGAGTAAGAGCTGCGGTCAATCTCCCCAGCAGGTGTGCTAATGATAACAGGTGTAGAAGCGAACAAAGCGAGTTTGGAGGTTACCTCAGATTTGTCCTCCTTGGCCATCAGGCAGATCTCATCATCATCTGAAGAGAATATCAGATCTTCATTTCCATAAAAGTTAACAAGACCTTCTTGACGTCGGACAAAAATCTTCTCTGAGGAGTATCCAGAATCCTCGAGGGCAGATCTGAATCGTCAATTCTCGGCGTGTAAACAACCATAGCTTTTTCGTCCTGTACCGTTGCTCTCTTCTGTTCCTCTTTTCTTCCCTTTCTCTTGGCGTCAGGTCTGTGCAGTCTGCGCTGTAGTGACCTGGCTTCTCACAATTGAAGCACGCTCCTTGATCCACGGAACCTTTTCTTTCAGGTGAATCACTCCGTCTTCATATGATCTATCGGTGACTTTTCCTTTCGATAGTAATCCGAGCTTCTTACATACGATTGGTTATCTCTTCTCTCATCATTTAGATTATCTCTTTTCCTTTCATCTCTGTGATCTCTCCGATCATCAGATCTGGTTCTTTCTGGAGATTTGTTGTGTGATCTCCTTTCTCTTCCTCGGCTATGTTGATAATCTTTATAGAATCTTCGATACTTACCCAGTTGAGTATTTGATTTCTCTAGTTTCTACAGTAGCGAGAAGCGTCTGTTTTCGCTGACTTATGATGTTTCCAATGGGTTCATTGGTCTTCAATCTCTTCTTTGGTTGCCTTAAAAGCAATGGATTTGGAAGTTGAGGCTTCGGCGGGCACCTCATCTTCATCGCTTGTCCTCTCTCAATTAAATCGAACTCGTGAGCTTTAAGGCTCAAGAACAAGCTACTTGGCTTCATTTTTGAAATGTCTTGGCAATCCTTGATTACCGTGACCTTCATATTCCATTTCTTGGTGAGAGACCTTAAAATTTTGTAGTTGATATCTTTATCAGACATCTCTCTACCAAGTTCTCAAAGCTTGTTTATTGACATTGTAATCCTTCCATCGAGTTCGTTGATGGTTTTCATTTGGCGACATCTTCAATTTTTCAAACTTCACCGGTTTCGCTTGCGCAGACTATTTGTCTTTTATCTGGTCATTTCCCTCGCAGATATTTCAAATTAGAGTATCCCACATTGCTTTTCCTTGATTTTGAGATATTTAACTTTTTTCCTTGGTGGCCTTATCCATTGTTTTCATGATAATATGCCTTGCGATAGTATCTAGAGTATATGATTTCTTTCCTCTCGCATCCATCAAGGTGGGCTTTTTTTTCGTACAAGACTTCCCGGGGCAAAGTCGGACCTCCTCCAACCGCAGGGTTGTCGTAATATATGATGATGGGTCCTCTTTCGTTGACTTCCATCATTACGCCATTAATCGAACCTAGATGGTTGGACATATATATGGCCAATCTGCATACTCATCGATTAAGAACTTCTACAGATCATGATACATACGAGGTGTTATCCATCTTTGAGTGTTTTTCGGAAAATGAATGAGTTTTAAGAAGGTTTTTCAAGATCGAGTTGATCGACCACAAAGATTCTTCCTCAAGAATCGATGATACACAAAGTCGATTGGTGCAGTAGAACCAACCGCTCTCGATACCACTTGTAGGTCCCGAACGGGTTTTTGAGGGCGTAAGTCTAGAGGGGGGGTGAATAGACTTCGAAAACTTTTGTGCAGATCGGGTTTGATGGCGATTAACGACGAGTCGAAAGTGAATCGATTTGGGTCGATAACCAACTTACTAATCGCTCAAGGCAAGATCAGTTCGGTAACTATCAGTTTAACTGATGTGTGCGGAAGCTTAAGTTTTACCCGTGAAAAACCAGTTTTTATAAATCAGATTCCAAAGTTAGTGTTTTAACCAGTTGACTGAAGCGTCAAGCTTTATCAGATTAGAAGCTTGGTGCTAGCTGATCTCAACTTAGAATATGTATACGCTTTAAAGGTTGTGTGCAATTGTGTAGACAGTTAATCAAAGCAGTAAAGGCACACAAGATTTATAGTGGTTCGGACAAACCAGTCCTACGTCCACTCTTCCCTATCACAAGGGTCACCAACTTAACCAACTGGACTTAGTTTTATGTGTTAGTCCAACACAGTACACCGACAGATATTTAAGGAGTTCTCACTCAACCGATCCAAGAAATCAGAACTAGAAACCCTAGTCTGAAATCTTGCTAAACAACTTAACCTAACTTGGGTTGGGATAAGATTGTTTTGGTTCCAACTATGAAATCTTTTCTAGTGTTTAAGGTAGCCTATCAGCTAGATGAAAAGATTTCTATGTTAAGAACTTATGGGATGAACACTTAATATAATAATCTTCTTGATCGTGTTCTTCGTGCGGAAATCTGATAATTGCTTGAGCTTCTTGATTGTTCAGTGTTTCCGTGTTTTCACTTTGAAGTGTGATCCCATATTTATAGACCTTGAGATCAAAGAGCCGTTGGAGAGCAATTTGAATTTCAGGCTATATTAGGTAGGTTTGCAGGATTGATGTGACGTGCTTCAGGAACGGCATGGCCGAAAGCGTGAACTTGTATTTTATAGCCGTTAGAGAGAGAAGCATCAAATCCCTTAATTGTCAGCTCCGATCATACGTGTCTTGTTCTTATTGGTTAACAGACGCACTTTTCAGTGTGAAACATCAGTTTTCACCTGGTGAGCTGACCTGATCAGTCAGAACTGATCAGTCTACCTGATGGAGTCTTCTGGTGCCGGTTGACTTAGCTTCAACTAGCAGACTCGGCTGATGTAGGTCTTCTGGTCTGATCTTCTGGAAGTCATCTGATCTTCAAGTATTCTGAGTTTGAGCTTTATGACTTCAGCTGAGATATCTGACTAGATCAGATCGATGTGATCTTCTGTTCTTCTCTAGCATTCTAGCCTGTCGGATATCAGCTGTTCTTTGGATCTTCAGATCTGACTTATACATATTGAGGTTCCCCCCTCAATATGTGACCTATCTATTACATAAGTTGTTCTATACAGTAATTATCAACTGGTATTCTATAAACGGTAATATAAACATCAGTCAGCTAACAGGTCTGACTGGTCCTATTACATGTGTTTCTGGAACTTTTATCAAAACTATAAATTTCCCAACAATTTACTTCCTTAATAGTGATTTATAATTATCGAGAATCCTATAAAATTCTCAATTTGTAATTACGCATCCTTACTCTCTCGCACCAACTCATTCCTTTGTAGTTTGTACCTCTCGTCAATTTGGACCGACAAAAATTCACAATAAATTTTTAAATGTGTATTTTTATTAGTCATATTTTAAATACATCATTGACGATGTATTGCGTTATTTTATTATTTTTAATTAACTATTATCCTATCATGTAATATGTTTGAGTCTGAAGGGTAGATGCATGAATATGGTTGAGGAGGTATTGAATTCATGTGAATTTTGTGTATATTGCACCAATATTCTTAAGAAAATTGTGAGTAAAAAGAAAAATGAGGGGTAATAGATAAAAGGTAAAAAAAATTGTTTCTTTGGGCCGATCCGATCCGTTCCCATCGATTTTGTTATAACCGAAAATCCATTCCGAACCGTACCAAAAAATAAAAAATCTGTACCGTTCCAAATCAAAATTTTGGTATGGACATGGACACTTCAATTTTAAAATAACCGAACTTTGGTACGGAAATGGATAATTTTAAATATATGTTTTGGTCTGTACCGTGAACAGCCCTTATGGCAATGACTCCTATTCCACCTTTCTGTGATCTCCTGCACCAAGCAATTCAGTTTGATCTCATGAAAAAAGCCATGGAGGGTTATGTTTCATCACCGACTGCGTTCTTGGCATCGGATCATGGTTCTGGCTCGTAGCGCTCGGCTAACCATTCTGGTAGTACAGATCATGATCGTTGGTAGCCTTCGGGGAAAAGAGAAATTCAGGTGGTGGATATGTGGATAAGGGTCCACAGTTCCTTAGCCTCCGTCAATGCGGGAATTCACGGCTTCCAAAATCTTTGGCCAACCTTGTTGAGGCGTTTCGGGCTTCTTGCAATGTTACAGATACAAATTTTGGCCCTAACCGGTACGATGATTCTGGCGCCTCTGCTTATATGACATCTCAGACGTCTACACTGGACTCGTTTGAGCCTTATTCTGGTAATGGTTTTGTTATTGTTGTTAATATAAACTTTTTTCCTATAATTCACATTAGTTATAATAAACTTACTTCTGATGTCAATTTATTGGACATTTTGGTTGTCCCTCTTATAACCAAAAATTTATTATCTAATCAGCAAGTTGACGTCCGATTATAATGTTGATGTTGTGTTCTCTGATAAGTTTTTTTCCATTCAAAATCGGGTCAAAAAGGCAATACTGGCTAAGGGAAGATATGAAAAAGGTCTTTACATTTTGGAGCGAGGTAGCTCAGCTTTGGTTACTATTTACGTATTAAAGATTTACGAGCTAGTTTTGATTTATAGCATTCACGCCTTGGACATGTTTCTTATTATGTTATTTCCTTATTGACTAAGTTAGGACATTTATCTGTCACTTCTTTATTGTCGAATCCTAGTGTTTATTCGCCTTGCCAGTTGGCTAAGAGCAAGAAATTATGTTTTCCATTGAATGATAAACGTGTTACTTCTGTTCTTGATACGGTGCATTGTGATTTATGGGGACCTGCTCCTATTTCCACCTCGGATGGTTATTGTTATTATGTGGTGTTTGTTGATGACTTTTCACGTTTTTCTTGGATTTGTCCTTTACGTGCAAAGTATGAAGTTTATGATGTGTTGCTGTGATTTCACAGTTTTGAATGCAATCAGTTTTCTTCGAGGGTCTAGTGATAAGACTCCATCCAAGATTCGTGGAGGGTCTTAAAGAATTGTGTCCGGCGGGCACTTCGAAGATGGACTTAAGACAAATTTCAACCTCCTCCGAGAGATAAGCTTGGGCGGATTTAAAGTCCTTGGTAGTAGAATGATCCTTGGACTTCCATTTCTCCACGTCCTCTTTTAGCTTTGCCTGTCTGGTGGAGAGCTCAAAATTCTTCTTCTGCTCCTAAAGGAGATGGACCGTCAATTCCTCATGATCGGACAGCAGGGTGTTGGCCACGTTTGTGAAGAGCAGTCCGAACTGCAGGTATACATGAAGGAGTCAATCTTGATAATCATAATACGAGAAATATAAATTGAGAAATGACACCATGAGAAATACTAAAGGAGTAAATACCTCGACATAAGACTTGAAGGCTTTGGGTAGCTTCTCCTCAAGTGGCACAGTGGGTAGGGCTTTGGCGGTGTTAGTGGAAGAGTGTTTCTTATAGAAGAGTCCCCAGGATGCTCCTCGACATCTTTAGGGTCCAGGTTAACTGTAGGGGAAGCTCGGGAGGTGGCTTTTCGACCCTTAACAGTTTTGCACTGAGAGTCCCATTGAGGGGGAGGACCTCTTTGGAGGATACGGCCTTCCTAGCAGCGGAACGAGTCCTTTTTGAAACCGAGAAGGGAAATGGTTTGGATGCAACTGGAGCAGTAGCGGAGGATGTATCCTTGTCGGGAGTTAGTGGAGTGGCCTCTGGAGGATGGCTGGGGATTTCCTGTTGAGCTGTGCAAATTGACATCCAATCCATGACTACAACATACCAATAAACCAGTTAAAAACAACATCAAGTTCGCTACGATTTAAAGAGTGAAGTTATCCCATCACCTTCTTTCCCCAATTCAAATCCTCATGCACTGTCTTCTACCTTCTTCTTCTTCTTCAAATCGATACAACAACAGTATGGACATTTAACACGCACTTTCTTATTTCTCCATTATAAATCACTTTATATCTTGCCGATATCCACGGATCTCCTTTACTTTATTTTTCATATCTTTAATTCCATTTTTTATTTCTTCATTTCCTACATCCCTAAAATTTACGCTCGACGGATCTAGTTGTATTTTTTTTTTTCATTTGAGTATGTTTCTGTTTTGGCCGATCTCAACGAAATAGAAATCCTATTCACTTTGCCAAAATTTTATGTGCATGTTTGAACAAGTGTAGACACACTTGATTTATGGTGAAATTGTGTACTTCACTCCGTAGAAAAGAGAGTGCCAAAATTTAAGTGAATGATGACGACAATGTTGATATTTTATTTGATTTTTTTTTTTTTTAGCAGAAAAAATCGATTTTATTACCATTGAGTACAAGGGTACTCACCCATAACACTTTACAAAATTAATTAGCCAAGCAAGAAAAAGGATCTCCCAGCCAATTCGAGACAAAACAATTACCCATTAATACATTCCTTGCACCTAGCCAAGACCAAACTCTAAGTTTAATTTCGAGTTTTTTGCACTTTTGGTCCCACGAACCACACAATGTTTTCAATTTAGTCTCACCTCTGCCAAATTAGTCCTGTAAGATTATTTTCGTTAATTTTAGTCCCACTGTTTAACTAAACTTGCATTTTTAGTCCAAAAAATTGACGGCCTCTAACGGACCCTCGTTAAGCGCAAAATGGAGACTATTTAACCTATAATTAATATGTATTAAACCTTAATGTGTCTTAACGAATTAATTAAAAACTAAAACCAAAACTAAACTAAAATAATCCTTAAAACAAAGTAACACACACACACACACACAAACACACATAGTGAACGTGTGTGAGTGTTCGTCGCTGTATGAGAGAAAAAAAGAGGGAAAATCACCAGAAAATCCTAAAATTCCAAAAAAATCGATCGAGTTGGTCACAATCCAATGCGCCCTCAATGAAAATGGGAACTTACCAATTTTGCACCTTAACACCTCCGAAAACCTCTCTATCTGCTGATTTTTCAAGTTAATCCCATGGAAAGAGCTATTGTGGAAGTTTACTTTCAATCCGGAAGCCAATTTGAACAAGCGAAGAATTCCTCTCAACCATTTTGCATTTTTCAAGGAGGCATCTGTTGGGGAATAAGTTGCACAGATCTATTCGGGATGAATATTTAAATACAAATTTAATTCTTATAATTATTACTAGCATGAATTAATCCTATATTAATTCAAATAATAATCCAACAACAAATCATGCATATAATCAATTCACGTAAATCCTACGCATGCGAAAATTCTACGAGTTTACGTGAACATACCTCTTGGGACGGCAATGGTCTTGTTGATTAGACACACCAAAAGAACTTCCCAAGTATTCCCTTAATCCTTGCTCGACTATCCGGTGGTAGGACACTTGCGAACAATTAACAAAAGGAAAATAAACTTTGTTGCACCACCTTTGTGGATTTACTAACTTTTTGACACATGGAATTGTACTTGGGAATGAAAGAATCATCCCTATTTATAGAGTAGTGGTGGT